>CM048748.1:185251287-185623787 GCA_026315105.1 Locusta migratoria
AGTTGGTGTTATATGAAAACTTGTGCTGGACTATGAACGTTTCCCGAAGTTACTATTCATCACGTGAAGTGGTCTTAATCACTATGGCGTTCCAAAAATTCTCCCCATACAACCCAAACATCCATGTGCCTCACATGGTCTGCGAACCGTTTACTGCTTGCCAGTAACGAATATATATATTAATAGTTGGTGTTAGTAAATTTGTCTTTTTCAAAAACGCTTCTTTTTCCTATTACCGTTCCGCATATTATAGTCTCTGTACTGCGACCATCATATGTTATTTTACTGCCAAAGTAACAAAACTCATCTACCACATTTATTGATTCGTTACCAAATTTAATTCCTTCAGCATAGGCAGATTTTCTAAGACTGCGTACCATTATCCTTGATTCTCTCTCTCTCTCTCTCTCTCTCTCTCTCTCTCTCTCTCTCTCTCTCTCTCTCTGTCTGTCAGAGAGAGAGAGAGAGAGAGAGAGAGAGAGAGAGAGAGAGAGAGAGAATGGTACGCAGTCTGCGCCTCCGTTGCACAGTGGTAGAGTGCCAGACTACAACTCCAAAGTCGCGGGTTCGATCCCCGCCAGGTCCTAGGATTTTTATCTGTCACTTTCCACTTCTTTCACCTCTGAAAAATACCGAGGAGCACCGTGGTTCGGAACCCACGTTAAACTGTAGGTCCCCCTATAACTCGCTGGGTAAGTCAGTTCGAAGGTCGGAGGAAGGCAACGGCATACCACCTCCAAACAGGACCATGCCTAGTAAAGCACCTGTGGTGTTCAAACCAATCTTCGGATTGTTGACTGCTTATATATATATATATATATATATATATATGGTGAAGGGCAAGATTATGTTGTTGTTGTTGTTGTTGTTGCAGTCTTCAGTCCGAAGACTGGTTTGATGGAGCTCTCCACCCTACTCTATCCTAAGAAAGGCTATTTAGCTCCTCATAATAATGGCAGCTCACATCCATCTGAATCTGCTTACTTCGAAAACTGTCTTGAGCAGTTAATCCGGCAACCCACGAGCAATGGAAATATTCTAGACCTTATAGCCACAAACAGGCCTGACCTTATTAACGATGTCTGTGCAGAGACAGGAATTAGTGATCATGATATCGTCATAGCGTCGATGGTGACCAAAGTTCATAAACCAATCAAGAAGGCTAGGAGCGTGTTTTTATTGGGAAGAGCTGATAAGCAAATGCTACGATCGCACTTAGAAAATGAATGGGCATGGGACTATGGATGTAGAGGAATTGTGGACTAAATTTAAGTGCATTGTTAATAAAGGGTTAGAGAAATATGTGCCAGTAAAGACGATTAAGGATGGAAAAGATCCACCGTGGTATAATAATAATGTTAGAAAGCTACTGAGAAAGCAAAGGCTGTTGCACTCTAGATTCAAAAAAGAACACGCAAATGATGACAGGCAAAAGTTAGTAGAGGTTCGTGCGTCTATAAAAAGATCGATGCGCGAAGCATACAATCATTATCACAGCCATACCTTAGCAAAAGATCTTTCTGAGAACCCGAAAAAATTCTGGTCTTATGTAAAATCGATAAGCGGGTCAAAGCCCACTGTCCAGTCACTCGTTCATCATTCCGGGGCAGTAATAGAAGAAAGCAAACGGAAAGCTGAAGTTCTAAATTTAACCTTTAACAAATCTTTCACGCAGGAGGACCGCAAAAATGTACCATCATTTGATCAACGTACTAATTCCGAAATGGGGGACATAGCAATAGGTATTTGCGGTGTAGAGAAGCAGCTGAGAGAGCTAAATACGAAAAAGTCTGCTGGTCCGGATGGAATACCAGTTCGGTTTTACAAAGACTATAATGTGGCGTTGCCCCCCTACTTAGCTTGCACTTATCGCGAATCTTTAATTCAGCGCAAAGTTCCAAGTGATTGGAAAAAAGCGCAGGTGACTTCCGTTTATAAGAAAGGAAAGAGAACTGACCCACATAATTACAGGCCAATATCGTTGACATCAGTTTCATGTAGAATTTTAGAGCATATTCTCAGTTCGAATATAGTAAATTTACTTGAAACGGAAAAGCTTCTTTCCATGAATCAGCACGGGTCAAGGAAACATCGTTCATGTGAAACTCAGCATGCCCTTTTCTCACATGACATCTTGCGAGCCATGGATGAAGGGCAACATGCGGATTGTGTTTTTCTCGACATCAAAAAGGCGTTCGACGCGGTGCCACACTGCAGACTCTTAACGAAGATACGAGCTTATGGAATAGGTTCACAGATTTGTGACTGGCTGGAAGACTTCCTAAGTAATAGAACGCAGTACGTTGTTCTCGACGGCGAGTGTTCATCAGAGACGAGTGTATCGTCAGGCGTGCCCCAGGGGCAATGTGATAGGACCGCTATTATTTTCTATCTATATAAATGATCTGATGGACAGAGTAAGTTGTAATGTGCAGCTGTTTGATGATGATGCTGTGGTGTATGGGAGGGTGTCGTCTGTAACTGACTGTAATAGCATACAGGATGACTTAGACAAAATTTCTAGTTGGTGCGAAGAATGGCAGCTAGCTCTCAATGTAGAAAAATGTAAGGTGATGCGCATGAGTAGAAAAAGCAATCCCATAATGTTCGAATACAGCATTATTAGTGAGCCTCTTGATGCTGTCGCGTCGTTCAAATATCTAGGCGTAATATTGCAGAGCGATATGAAATGGAACGAGCATGTAAGGACAGTTGTGAGTAAGGCGGACAGCCGACTTCGGTTTATTGGGAGAATTTTGGGAAGATGTGCTTCACCTGTAAAATAGACCGCGTATAAAACGCTTGTACGACCACGTCTTGAGTATTGCTCAAGTGTTTGGGACCTGCAGCAGATCAGTTTAAAGGAAGACATAGAGGCGGTTCAGAGGCGAGCAGCTAGATTTGTTACCGGTAGGTTCGACAAATGCGCGAGTGTCACGGAAATGCTCCGGCAACTCAATTGGGGATCGCTGGAAGAAAGACGATATTCTTTTCGTGAATTTCTGTTAAGTAAATTTAGAGGGCCGGAATTTGAAGCTGAGTGTAGTACGATCTTGCTGCCGCCTACTTACATTTCGCGTAAAGATCACAAAGACAAGATAAGAGAAATTAGGGCTCGTACGTTGGCATATAGGCATTCTTTTTTTCCTCGTTCAATTTGGGAGTGGAATAGGAAAGGAAATGCCTAGTAGTGGTACAGTGTACCCTCCGCCACGCACCTTGGGGTGAATTGCGGAGTATGTATGTAGATGTAGATGTAGATTCGTCTCTTTGTCTCCATCTGCAATTTTTTCCTAACACACTTCCCTCCAGTTATAAAATTTACGATACCTTGATGTCTAAGAATATTACTACGAATCAATATCTTCTTTTAGTCAAGGGATGCTAAAAATTATAAAAAAAAAAAGTTCAAATGCTTGTATAGCTTATGGGGGTCATCAGTTCCTAAACTTACAAACTATTTATGAAGTAACTAATACTAAGGACGGCACAAATATTCATGCCAGAGGGGGATTCGAACCCCCGGCTGTAGTGGCCGTGCAGACCGTGACTGGAGCGCCTCAGTCCCCTCGGCCACCGCGGCCGGCTAAAAATTATTAGTTTCACCAATCCTGTTCAGTGCCTCTTCTTTACTTACGCGATCTACCCACCTAATCATCAGCATTCTGCTGTAGCACCACATTTAAAAAGCTTCCATTTCAAAAGCTTCTGTCCGCTTCCTGACTAAACTATTTATCGTCCAAGTTTCACTCCCTTAACAAAACTCAACCTTTATTGTTTCGTTGCCAAATCTAATTCCTTTAGCATAGACCGATTTTCTAAGACTGCACTCCGTTACCCTTGTTTTGCTCTTGTTAATGTTCAACTTACACGCTCCTTTCAACACACTGTCCATTCTGTTCAATTGCTCTTCCAGGTCCTTTGCTTTGCAATGTCATCATCAAAACGCATTGTTTTTATTTCTTCAAGAGTAATATAAATAATGTAAAATAAATGTAAATCATAATAAATAAAATGATAATAAATGTAAATAACAAATGTAAATAATCTAATATATAAATGAGAGGGTACGTATATATGTACGTGTTGCATACAAATCTTTAGTTGTGATCCAATCTTTTTCAAATTTTGTACACGTAAGCTTCAGTCCGTGAGGGCGGTCGCTGTAAGTGTAAGAATCACATACGATACATAGTTCGCGACATATGACGTCATAAATAATGAGATGCTCGGAAAACTGCTGCATTTAGCGAAAATGCTGCTCATTTTCTCCTAAACCACTGGACCGGTTTCAACCAAATTTGGTATACATATTCCTTGGTATACAATTGCTGAAGGTTAAGAATCACGACACATGGTTCAGAAAATATGACATCATAAACAATAGAAAACGCAAAAACTGCCTTATAATGCAGCGAGATTTTATAAATTTTATAAATGAAAATGAGAGTACTTAGCGACTGGCAACAAACTTTAAAAATAATTTCAAATCTTTATTAAACTTTTTCCCGCTGACAACCATAGCAAAACGATGAAAGGAAAAATGTTTCTCGCTTACTACTTTTCCGCTGTTTATGTAGTAAAACTACGACATTCGGTATGACGTTACAATTCATAATTTCTACACTATAAATTGTAGCCACAGGAAATTTACACATATAGTTGAGTGTACTTTCTAAATTGTATCATAGTACGACATGTAGTTCTTGAGATATGACGACATAAACAGTAACGTTCATGGAAAACCGCCACATCACGCACGAAGTTTTAATCTATTACTTCTTGACTACTAACTGTATGCCCAAGAGATTTTATACATACATCCATTATACAAATGAATATATACCCGAAAAATGGCAGGAAGAAAGAAATAAATACCCGGGCAACGCCGGGCTTTCAGCTACTCTAATACATAAAAATGAATCTTCGTTTGTTCGTATTTTATGCGCGGCCGTACCGTTCAATCGATTGTGATGAAACTTTGTCAACATATTTCCTGCACTTTCGCGATGGTCATAGGCACCATTAAATGACTATACTACAAATAGTTCAGGAGGTATGATGTAATAAACAATGAAATGCGCGGAAAAGAGCTGCATCATACTACGTCTGCTTCTAAAACACTGTACCGATTTCAATCAAATTTCGTACACACATTCCTTCCATGAGGTAACAATTGTAGGGATAAGAACTGCTTACGACATATAATTCAGGAGATATGACGTCATAAACAATTACATGGTTGAAAACCTGTGGCATCACGCGACATGCGAATAAGGAGACTTTATTCATCTCAAAATCTTCATGACATTTTGGACACTTGGCCTTCAAAACAAGAGGAAGGTCACTGTCACATAAAATTTTTGATGGTGTATGACGGAGGATACTTTACTTATGGACTTAGTCAGATTCTACAGGTGTATTCCGATCCTGATAAAATTTTTAACAATTCAGATTATCAGTGCGAATTTGTTGTTATCAAAGTATGGTTTTAATGCGAATTTAAAAATAAATCTAATATATAAAAATTAATATTTGTTTGTTTCTCTTTTTGTTCGTACTTCATGCACGGCCATACCGTACATCGGATTGTGATAAAACTTTGTCAACTCATTACTTGCATTCCCTCGAAGGTTATACGCATGCTAAAATTAACTTCGTATGGTACTTGAAGGAGGGTGTTTTGTAATTAGTTAATACATTTCATACGCCGACTCGCTGAAATGGCTGGACCGATATGAATGAATTTTGGAACAGTCGTAACTTCTACCCTCATTAATACAAGGGCTACGTTGCGTAAGCCACCGTACGGTGCGTGGTGGAGGGTACCTTACAATTCAATATATAAAAATTAATGTTTGTTCGTATTTTATGCGCTGCCATACCGTTCATGCGATTGGGATGACACTTAGTCATCATATTGCTTGTACTTTCGCGAAGGTTATAGGTATAATTATATCACTGTTCGACACATAGTTCAAGAGATATGATGTCATGAACACAGTGTTGCGTGTCAACGTGCCGCATTAGGAATGGCGTATAAATCTATTGCTGCTGAGTGTATTTATTTCAAACATTTTTTTTCAAACAGTATCCATTTATGTAAAGTATCTACAAAATTATCTCATTAATTCAAAGTTTTACTCCGATCTTAATGAAACTGTGGATACTTCATCTTCCAAACGGCAGGAACATCACTGTCTACGGAAGATTTCATACGGTGCCTGCCGGAAGGTTCCTGGCAATAAACATACACAGCACTTCATTGACCACCATGAAAGTTCAGAAAGTTATATAATTTTTCATAGATGATGCAGGCAATGGACTGAGGAGATGGAGGAGGAGTTGGACAGAGATATGAGGAGGTGATTGTCAGTAAATGGGGTGGTGGAGATGGGCAGAGTAGTAGGTGGAGATGTAGAGAGCTGATCAACAGAGAGGGGGTAAAAGAGATGAAGAACAGAGAGATACAATGAAAGGTGAGAGGGGGAGATAGACAGAGAAGGGAAGGTGGACAGAGAGAGAAAAGGAAAAAGTGGGCCAACTTAAGACTGGAGTAAATAACCCCAGGGGTCGCCGGGTGTTCAGCTAGTGTAAAATACATGCAAGTTTAATATAAAGATAAATAAATTTTACTAGACACCACCGAGATTTTTTATTTATTCTGCTGCCCATATTCCGAGGATACTTGCAGCTGAAGCCCCCTTTCACTTTATCAAGATCAAACACTTTTATTGTTGACAGTAAATCATAAAAATATAGCTATTTTTCCTTTAATTTTATTTTTTCTGTGGGGGGAGGGAGAGGCATGTCCCCTGACTGATTTCAATTCAGCCAGGTTAAAATACGTGAACCTGTGGCCTTCAGAGTAGAAGAATAGCCCTTTCAGAGACCTGCCGCACAATTTAGACGTGCAGCGTCAGTTTATCACGTGAACATTCTCACACCTGTAGACGTGTTTCTACGCAACGCAACCGTCTGTCAAGATTGTCATATTGTAAGAGCAGTGCCGCGGCTGAGCGGCCGAGCGCATTGAGGCACTATGCTACGATGCGCGAGGCCGTTCCCCGTTGGGGGTTCGAATCCCTCCTCTGGCATGGATGTTTGTGCCGTCTTTTGTGTAAGCTAGTTAGTAAGTAGTTTGTAAGTTTAGGGACTGATGACCCCGCAGTTAAGTCCCATAAGCTTTACAAACATTTGAACATTTTTGTAAGAGCAGCAGTTTTAGATAGTACAGCAATCACATCACAGATAAGAGGGTCTAGGATCACACATGTGTCAACAAGAATCAGTTTCTTACCAGTGGACCAGGCGACGTACACAACTAATCTGTCTTCCACTCCCCTCACAGCATAGATGTGCATTGTTTGACTGGTGACTTCAGAGGTTCACTTGGAAGGTTGAAGGACCGTGATCTTCAGATGTGAAAGCACATTCTGCCTTCACGCAAGTGATGACCTTTTGCACGTCTGTTGTAGATCTGATCAGGTCTGTCTCGTAGAATGCATGTCTAAAGGACACACTGTACCCACTCCAGATATTACCATCTGGATGTGATAAGCTACAACTGTCATTGAACTTTGGTGTTTGTGGAAGTAAACGCTGAATAGCACGATACGAGTCGATTTTTTAAAAACTTGTATTTTTGCCATTATTGCAACCAGAAGGTGTCGAGTTGTTCCCACAGGATAATGATTGCTCCCACACTACCACATGCTGTGCAAGATGTGCAGCAACTTCCCTGGGAATCACGATCCCTTGACTTGTCTTCAATCAAGCACATATGGGATATGATGGAACGACAACTGACGTACGCGACTCGTCAACCCAACACTGTTTCAGAACATCATCAACAGATCGTGCAACCATCGTTTAAATGTAGCCAAAACAATATTCGGCATCTGAATGATCGAATTCATGCCAGAATTAGAATCTGAATTGCTGCCCGTGAAGGCTACACAACGTACTTAAATGAGTGTTTCAGCATTGTTCGACATCATGTACCTCATTATTTCTTGACATATCATTTGTAAATTTTTGACCTTTTTACTTTCCATTTTAATGTGTACAAATAGAACCGCATCATTATTCTGAATGATTGGGTATCCCACACATGGTATTTGTGTTGGTAATTAGAGACAGTAATTGCTGTACTTGTAACTGTCATTTCATCTAAGAACACTACGTATTACGAGGCTACCAAAGGACCAGACCTTACACTGTGTGGTGTGGGTGTGGAATTAACAGGCCGTGTTTGTTTCGAAAGAGGTCGCTTGGGAAATACCATGCTTTACCTGAGTCAGTCCCTCCCAGAGGGTGGCGGAGGTCAGAAGCTTTTAAGAGTAGTAATGGAAACGGGGTGGGGTAGCCGTAGGTCGAGGGGCCAGACCTAGTGAATCACCCGTCCCCTTTCCACTTTTCTCGGTAAAAATACGACACGAAAATGCCAAAACAGATTGTGTCAACTTCCCAAACATGTCTAGATGGCTTGTAGAACTAACCCATAGTGGCAAGGCGAGATGCGAAGGAGTTACTGGCCGTTGCTCCTGATAGGCGTACCAGCGACCAGGTGTCATTGCCTGTGAGCTAGGGAGGACATGAAACATATATATATATATATATATATATATATATATATATATATATATATATATATATATATATATATTAACTGTGCTAAGGAATGCCACTTCCTAGTTGAGGGTTTTTTTTTTTTTTTTTTTTTTTTTTTTTTTTTTTTTTTTTTTTTTTTTTTTTGTGACTGCCAGTGGCGGTACATGAGCACTTCTGTCAGTATTTAAGCAGTCAGCCATGGTTTGGCTGGTAGCTTAAAACAACGAGCACCCGGTGCCTAGTGTTGACCTGCAGGCTTCACTATTAATTATGCCATTGGACATTTTGCCCTGTCCCCAATATCTAGTTAACATCTACAAATGAAAGCGAGGAGTCACAACGGTGGGCTAATTTGCTGAATTAGCTTGCTTTGCTACATAAATTTGGACTAGGGAAGGTAGAAGATGTTGACTTTTTCAAGATTATTAAGACGTTTCTGGCTGATTCAGTTCAGTTTCAAATTTGCCAGGCATTTTTTTTATATAGCATTTCAGAATCGTGGGCACAGCTGGCACTAGCCTGCAGGGAGCTCTGTGCAAGACGTCTGTGTGGGGCTGTACCACACCTTCCACTCCCTGCCCCCCTCCAGCAGAGGTTATACTCCATCACGTTCAAAAGACATTATTTATAGAGCTGAAGCATTGAGTTAAAATTTGTGGTGCGGCCGGGAATCGAACCCGGACCTCCATGCTTACTAGGCAGACGTCTTAACCGTTAGACTACCACACCACTAACGATTAAGGCGCCTCGGAATAGTCTATGTACGATTTCCCTCCACAACACAAACTTTAATTCAGCTTCTTTGTTCCAAAGATAATTGCCACTACTGCCAAGGCTCTCCATGCAGCGGAATAGCACCTCAGCAATGGACATGGTGGAACAATCCTGTTATGGTGATATAAATATCAATTAAATACAATGAAAGAATCCCTGAGACGGATTTTCGTCTCAAATATGTCAAAGACATTATTTATAGAGCTGAAGAATTGAATTAAAATTTGTGGTGCGGCCGGGAATCGAACCCGGACCTCCATGCTTACTAGGCAGACGTCTTAACCGTTTTTGTTTTTGTTTTGGTCTCCTTCCTCCCCTTCAACCCGTCCTTGCTCTCGCCAATTGTTGCCTTCTCGGCCCGGCTTCATTGCCTTTAAAACCGTTAGACTACCACACCACTAACGATTAAGCCGCCTCGGAATAGTCTATGTACGATTTCCCTCCACAACACAAACTTTAATTCAGCTTCTTTGTTCCAAAGATAATTGCCACTACTGCCAAGGCTCTCCATGCAGCGGAATAGCACCTCAGCAATGGACATGGTGGAACAATCCTGTTATGGTGATATAAATATCAATTAAATACAATGAAAGAATCCCTGAGACGGATTTTCGTCTCAAATATGTCAAAGACATTATTTATAGAGCTGAAGCATTGAATTAAAATTTGTGGTGCGGCCGGGAATCGAACCCGGACCTCCATGCTTGCTAGGCAGACGTCTTAACCGTTAGGCTACCACACCACTAACGATTAAGGCGCCTCGGAATAGTCTATGTACGATTTCCCTCCACAACACAAACTTTAATTCAGCTTCTTTGTTCCAAAGATAATTGCCACTACTGCCAAGGCTCTCCATGCAGCGGAATAGCACCTCAGCAATGGACATGGTGGAACAATCCTGTTATGGTGATATAAATATCAATTAAATACAATGAAAGAATCCCTGAGACGGATATTCGTCTCAAATATGTCAAAGACATTATTTATAGAGCTGAAGCATTGAATTAAAATTTGTGGTGCGGCCGGGAATCGAACCCGGACCTCTATGCTTACTAGGCAGACGTCTTAACCGTTAGACTACCACACCACTAACGATTAAGGCGCCTCGGAATAGTCTATGTACGATTTCCCTCCACAATAATATCTCTATAAATAATATCTTTGACATATTTGAGACGAAAATCCGTCTCAGGGATTCTTTCATTGTATTTAATTGATATTTATATCACCATAACAGGATTGTTCCACCATGTCCATTGCTGAGGTGCTATTCCGCTGCATGGAGAGCCTTGGCAGTAGTGGCAATTATCTTTGGAACAAAGAAGCTGAATTAAAGTTTGTGTTGTGGAGGGGAATCGTACATAGACTATTCCGAGGCGCCTTAATCGTTAGTGGTGTGGTAGTCTAACGGTTAAGACGTCTGCCTAGTAAGCATGGAGGTCCGGGTTCGATTCCCGGCCGCACCACAAATTTTAATTCAATGCTTCAGCTCTATAAATAATGTCTTTGACATATTTGAGACGAAAATCCGTCTCAGGGATTCTTTCATTGTATTTAACGTTCAAAAGAATTCTAAGTTTCATCATTAAAACACTACAGTGGTGATAGTCACATCACAATGGATAAATACTTTAATTACATTACATTAATAGTAATTGGACAACAAACAAAAGCTTTGGGAAAAAAATTTAAATCGGATCCGACACAAATCAACCAGATAAGTTTCAGAGAAGGGAGAAAAATAGTATCTTACACAATTAGAAACGAAAAGAGTCTTTTCGAAAAATTCTACCTTCAACAAAAACAGGTACACATCACTCAACCCAAATCAAGAGACTATTACCAATCCTTCAAAAGACATCTGAACGGGTATGAACACCCAGTTTAAATTTTCGTGACAATTCAGGGAAATTAGGTACAACTGCGATTTTTTAGCACATTATTTCAAACACCTTCTCAATTATAAAGCGCCCCCCCTCCGGAATTCAAAACTGCAGAAGAAATTCATGCACAATCACATCCACTATCTCTAGATCACAGCTGAACTTTTGAAACTTGGCTCGGTAAAAGTAACACTACACCTCGGTACAATTATTAAAGAAATTTGGCAAACCTAGAATATCCCAGAAGATTGGAGGGTGGCACTTATACATCCACTCCATAAAAAGGGTGACAGATCAGACGTGAACAATTACAGGGGGATTTCCCTTCTATCCGTTCCACACAAGGTACTTTCCAAGACATTATTAAACAGAATTGAACCAGTTCTCGATGCACAAATAGGAGATTATCAAGATGTATTTAGAAAAGGGACGAGCTGTTCAGAGCAAATTATAAACCTTAAAAACATAATTAGAATACGTGCTGGTCAACCACATTGATTGTAGAAAAGCATATGACTCAGTACAAAGAAAAAGCCTCAGTAGAACTCTGGAGGAATTCGGAATTAATAGGGAAACTATTGAGATTGTTCAGCAAACATTGACAGATGCAAAGTCCAAAGTGAAATTTCGAGGCAAGATTTTAGACCCTACAAAATCCAAACGGTTTGAGACAAGGGGATGGACTCTCCACAATCTTATTCACCATCACTCTAGAAAAGATAATATTGGGGACATTGGCGGAATACACACAAGAAAAAATGAAGGGAATTTGAATTGGAGGATCAGTCAAAAGGCTTACGATACATGCACTAGCTTCTGCAGACGATATTGCTCTACTGTCCATTAATATACCAGATGCAATTAAACAAATAGAAATCTTAGCAAAGCATACAGCTAAATTAGGTTTACAGATATCACAAGAAAAAACTTAATTTATGCCTTACAAATTTAAGGAAGTCAACAAATTGCACACAATTTATGGATGCATCGAAAGGGTCAAACACTTCAATATTTGGGAGAAGCAATAACGGATACTGACATAGAAAAGCTGTCAATCTCAGGGTCACTAAGCTCAGGAAGGCACAAATTTTAACAATGAAGCTGTACAACAAAAAATGTTTATCTCGAAATGCAAAGTTATAAAACTACAAGACAGTGACAAGGGCAGCAGTACAATATGCTGCAGAAACACTCCCTCAAGAACAACGGACTAGTAGATGAGCTTCAGAGGAAGACAAGAGTAATTCTGAGGAAGCTTCTTGGTGGACACAAAAAATTGGCGAAACATGGGTAAATATGAGCAATGAGAAGGTCTATCAACTTATTAAATCAGTTACAACGGAAATGAGAAAGAGAAGGCTTATTTTCTTCGGTCATCTAGTCAGAATGGATGACAGCAGATTAACGAAGAAATTCTTCAGTTTAATTCAACAGAGGAAAACATCCAACTGTTGGTTGCAAGGAATAAAGGAAGACCTCGTGAATCTTGGACACACAGATATAGACGCGATAAACAGGGACAAGTACAGAAATACAACAACTGAATTCGAGTTTTTTCAGGAGGCCCCCAAGAACGAAGACCAACAGGAAACTGACAGCCGAAAATCTGGCAAAAATAGCAGCAGGCAGAAGAGCAGCTGTGGAGAGGAGAAAGGAGAAAGTGAATAGAATTTGTAACTCGGTCCTTACTTGGGCTATTCGAGTCAATAAATAAATAATATTAAATCGAGAAACAAAATTAGGGATGGAAGTTTTCAAATTACAGTCTAATATTTTGGTCATGACCCTTACAGTGCAGGGCCCTGTGCCACTGCACCGTCTGCACAAATATACAACTACCCATTCACAGGCGAGCGACTGGCAAGCCCCACCTCGAGTGACTCAGCGTCTTCTCCCAGCTGTGTGTGGCCACAGGCGAGGTCCAGCTGCCGCGGCCCAATCACTGTACTGACGGAGTGTGGGCTGGCAGGTAGCTGTCTGGGCAAGCACGTAGCTGCTCGCTACACACCTGGACCCTGGACATTATCCCAAGCCTATCGTCCTTTGTGAATAAAGACACCACATCGAAGCTAACTAATATATCAGAAGGGTTTAGTTTCAACGATTTCAGTTTACCAGTGAAGTCAGCTGAGTTTCCTACGAGAGGCCTCGATAATGATGCCAACTGTTTGGTAACATCATAGGTCTGAGAGCCTATGTTACTCACTATCGGGCGAAGAGGAACATCTTTCTTGTGGACCTATGGTAATCCATAAAGTCTTGGAGGCACTGCACCACTTGGTTTCAATCTCAGAAAAACTTTAGGTGGAAAGGGAGAGTCATTCAGGAGCGAAGAAGTTTTAATCGCCACTTAATAAGTGGGGTCGTGGCTGATCTGCCGGTACGTGCTGTTATTCAATAAATTGTACATTTTATCATGGTACTCGATCACTAAAACAGTAGCATTACCTTTATCACCTGGAAGAAACACCGTCTAATTATCCTAACGAAGCACTTTATTTTACCGAGACCTTGCTAACACCACATCCGGTGAGGTCCCTTAGCAGTTATTATTTATTTTTCTTCTTACACGAGTAGTCGTTCCATTAATTCTGAGCATAGTTAGGGACGTCTTACCTGTATTGGATTGAGACATGCACTGTTTTCTGGTGTCGAAGGCTGCATGTTACGGCGGATTTGTTCCACCTGCAGAGCACCGTTTTAGGGTACAAAAATATTGCAGATCAATCCTTGTGCGGGAAACGGTACTACCGGTACCCTTTCTTAAAATTTCGTGTTTTATAACGATTAAATATTTATATTAAATTTATTTGGGTTCCGGTGCTGTGTTTGAGCTGGACTTGGTCGTGACTGTGTTGATTACTAATATTTATTCTCAATTACGCCAATCAGGTGGAAACAGGATGGGATGTCGGCTGCAGTTTGAGTAGTAAAAGAAAATTAAGGAGCCAGGCTCCGCAGATCCCACTTCCTTTGTTGAGAGAGAATGTGTATGTGTATGGATGAATGAATGTGTGAGTTCGGGTGCTATCTGAGGTGTTAGTACATGATATTGTGGGGTAGGTTTGCCAACTTCCTATCTTGCGGGAATCTGCAGAGAGCTTCGTTTGAGTTTGCGAGGTCGTGGTCGATAGCAATCAGTTCGGGGATAGTCAGAAGGTTGGCTAGAGGCTCGCATTGGCGGGAGCCAATGAGAGCGCGGCTACTAGGAAACGGAAGCCGGAGGCGGTTAGGCTGGGAGTCCTGCTATGTTGAGCAAAGGTGACCAGAGTCTTGGTTGAGGAGGTTGTGGGTAAGAGTAGCTCCTGAGGTAAAGCTGAAAAATGAGCGGAAATAGTGTGAATATTGTGGTTTTGGTAAAGGATTCAGTTGGAGTTTCATTTCATATTAGTTTTGAGACAAGTTCTAGGGTGATTTTATTAATTTTGTTCAAGTAAACTAGGGCAACGTAAAATTGAATTGTGAGATTGCTCGTGAACCATGAGGTAGTATAATAACGAAGTTCTCAGGGAAACGGTTGGTGTTAACTAAGGGAATAATAATGGTAAAATATGGTGGTGCAATTTTGCATGTATACATAATGAGGATTGTGTCTAAATCTATGGATTTCTTTTGGTGTTCATTGTGTTCAGAAAGTTGGTGGGTTTCCTTTTACGTACGTTACGTATTACAAGTAGATGGGACTGGTGAGTTGAATTTACAGTTCAGAATAATTATCTGTGTGAATTTTATTTAATGTTGTGGGGACCTTTTCAATCAATTTTAATAGTAACTGATTTGTGTTAGTGAGTAATGTCGTATCGTTACAGAGGTGATGTGTGATTTGATTTGTGGTGATCTTGCATAGTATTACCGTGCAACACTGTGCTAACCCATGTGTGTCGAGTGTTATTTTAATAACGTAATTTTGGTTTCACTTTTTGACGGATTTTTTAAAATACGATATTTTAGTTAGTACATACGCGGGAATAATTTTCAGAGTAAGGAGTTTCACATTACTTGCTTGTGTAATTGAAAAGTTGGGTTTTCTGGTAAAGGACGTAGGAAAGCAAGAATCTATCGGTGCCGGCGATAATTATCGTGCTCTCTGCCGGTTCTTGTAAATGGCGAGCGGTTTAGTTGGTCTGAGCAGTAGTATATCAACGGATCGGGCTAGTGGAATTGAATGCGTGAATAATGGGTGTTTCCTTGAATCCCATACATACAATAGAAAGAATAAAGAAGGCACTACCCTATGTTTTAATTTAGGAGACCATTAATAGAAGATAAAAAAACTTCATAAATATGTTAGGCTATAAAAACAAATGTACGAGGCGAAGTTCAGAATAATTAATAGCCGGCCGCGGTGGCCGAGAGGACTAAGGCGCTTCAGTCACGGTCTGCACGGTCACTACGGTCGGGGGTTCGAATCCCCCCTCGGGCATGGATATTTGTGCCGTCCTTAGTTGTAGGTAGTTCATAAGTAGTTTGTAAGTTTAGGGACTGATAACCCCGTAGTTAAGTCCCTTAAGCTTAACAAACATTTGAACATTTTTGAATAATTAATAAATATTGTCAGTGAAAAGCTTCCCCTGATTTAATTGAATGAGGCGCCACATCCTTTCCCAGTGTAATAATTTTTATTGTGAGCCAGAGTATGGTAAAGCCAGGTTGAAATTAGATAGGAATTAATGTCTGATTCATGTTCAGTAAAGTTAACAAACCGTTGCAACTAATAGGCGACTCGGTCCACGTCCAAAGGCGTTATTCGTTGCGCATTTAAAAGAAAATTAAAGTCTATTTGGAGTTGTGGTGTGTGTATTTTTAAACCACTGAGTAAACATCGGGCCATGTTGCATCAGTTTAGTGCACATATACCACCCACGCACAGAACCAAGGCGCCTGGTAGTTGGGCACAATCATCATCTATCTAATTCAATATAATTACAAGGCTTGAAAAACGTGGATACAAAAAGAGCAGGTTTCACCTAACTTATAACTTACTCCCACCATACCATACAAATGATAAAAGACCGCTCATAAATATAGTGATTTTACCATATTTTTCAGTTCCCCACATTTTTCTTTTCTATTGACATACCCTCTACACAATTTAAAATGTTTGATGTCATTGTCCTGCTGCAGAACAGCTGGAAACGCATTCTTGATCAGCATATCATCATCCTGTGATATCCTCCCTTCTTTAATGTTCCATTAATTCGGACGAGATCACCGACTTTATCGCCCGCAAAACATCCCCAAACCATAACCGACCCTCTATCATGCTGCACCGTCACACACTGACTTCTTATGTTCTCCTCGAAGTCGACGAACAAACATGCGATGATGGCTCCCAAATACTTCAAACTCATTTGAAACAAAATGTCTCTCGCAGATTCTACGTCGTGCCGCCAAACATTACGAAACAACACTGAGACGGAAGTTAGACGAACATGGTAATCCACATGACAGGGAGCCACAAGATGAATTGGACAACTTAACTTACCAGTTGCGCAGCGGCGGAAGTACCGATGTCTCGGGTTATGTGAATGGCCGTCCTATCAACTTAGCTTGGCCTCAAGCGCCACTGTGTTGCCGAAAGGAACGGCTCAGGACTCCGGGAAAGACTTAAGAAGCAGTCACAACCATTGGTGAGCTGCAGAACACGACTCAGATCGAAGTCTTAGTGCCGGCGGACATCAGCCGACACAACAAGTCCATCACCTGCCCCAAAGACATGGGCTCACTCCGAACACAGTGCCAGATTCTCAGCTTGTCACTCCAGGATACGCAGCTGTCAACTGCCAACCGCAGACGGGCGCCTGGAGCTGCCAACAACGCCATCGGCTCACCCGCCCTGCAGCACGAGGTGGCCCGCAGACACTTCCGACATGTTGCTCCACTCCCCAGGTCTGAATGCTGGCAAAGAGCGACCCGGCGGGACCTTATCCGCGCACACGCGAGATTCAATATCAACAACAACGCCCTCGGTGGTAGCGTAACCGTAATCGATCCTAACAAGTCACAAAACCCTAGCATACATGAATGGTAACCATAGAAGGCGCTGAAAAATAAATCATCGCAAAAAGCTAATACCAAAGGGCTCATCAAGGAATACAACTTAAATAGAAGTCATATACACTACCGGTCAAAAGTTTTTTATTACCTATCATAACTGTGGATTTTTGGTTAAAAGAGGGATGTAGTTTTAAATAATCTATCATAGCCCTGTTCTGATACTAAAAAGAGAATAAACATGTAAAGACCAGTTCTCAGTATGCTGACGCACTGATGAGTAACCACAACAACACTGACGTGTATTTACGCAAGACGTGTCCACTCGAAAAGGTCTCATTTCTGCAGCTGTCTGTGTAGCAAGCAGTTCACATTAGTTTTTAATACACTGTGTGCAGCTAGCAGTGTTTGTGTATTTGACAGGTGCATCCCATATTATCTCCAAATGGGAAGGAAGCAGGAGATTGGAATTGAAAAACGTACTGTAATTGTAGCTCTGCGTCACGAAGGGTATTCTAGTAGGACAATAGCAACAAAAGTTGGCATAGCCCAATCTGCATTCTACATCTACATACATACTCCGCAATTCACCGTAAGGTGCGTGGCGGAGGGTACACTGTACCACTACTAGGCATTTCCTTTCCTATTCCACTCCCAAATTGAAAGAGGAAAGAAAGAATGCCTATATGCCTCCGCACGAGCCCTAATTTCTCTTATCTTGTCTTTGTGATCTTTACGCGAAATGTAAGTAGGCGGCAGCAAGATCGTACTACACTCAGCTTCAAATTCCGGCCCTCTAAATTTACTTAACAGAAATGCATGAAAAGAACGTCGTCTTTCTTCCAGCGATCCCCAATTGAGTTGCCGGAGCATTTCCGTGACACTCGCGCATTGGTCGAACCTACCGGTAACACATCTAGCTGCTCGCCTCTGAACCGCCTCTATGTCTTCCTTCAAACCGATCTGCTGCGGGTCCCAAATACTTGAGCAATACTCAAGACGTGGTCGTACAAGCGTTTTATACGCGGTCTCCTTTACAGGTGAAGTACATCTTCCCAAAATTCTCCCAATGAACCGAAGTCGGCTGTCTGCCTTACTCACAACTGTCCTTACATGCTCGTTCCATTTCATATCGCTCTGCAATGTTACGCCTAGATATTTGAACGACGCGACAGCATCATGAAGCTCACTATTAATGCTGTATTCGAACATTATGGGATTGTTTTTTCTACTCATGCGCATCAGCTTACATTTTTCTACATTGAGAGCTAGCTGCCATTCTTCGCACCAACTAGAAATTTTGTCTAAGTCAACCTATATGCTATTACAGTCAGTTACAGACGGCACCCTCCCATACACCACAGCATCATCAGCAAACAGCCGCAAATTACAACTTACTCTGTCCATCAGATCATTTATATAGATAGAAAATAATAGCGGTCCTATCACACTCCCCTGGGGCACGCCTGCGATACACTCGTCTCTGATGAACACTCGCCGTCGAGAACAACGTACTGCGTTCTATTACTTAGGAAGTCTTCCAGCCAGTCACAAATCTGTGAACCTATTCCATAAGCTCGCATCTTCGTTAGCAGTCTGCAGTGTGGCACCGCGTCGAACGCCTTTTTGAAGTCGAGAAAAACACAATCCGCCTGCTGCCCTTCGTCCATGGCACGCAAGATGTCATGTGAGCAAAGGGCAAGCTGAGTTTCACATGAACGATGTTTCCTAAACCCCTGCTGATTCATGGAAAGAAGCTTTTCCGTTTCAAGGAAATTTACATTGCAGCACTTCAAGCAAACCAGTTCGAGTGCGAGTGTTTAGCGATCTGGAAGACCCCGTGTAACATCATACAGGGAAGATCACTTCATATGTGTACAGTAATCGTCAGAAGACTCTTACGGCACCAGAAATTGGCGAGGAAGTGAATAATAGGCGAGCTGCTCCAATCTCTGTCTTAACAGTGCAACACCGTTTTCGTGAACGGTTGTTGTTGTTGTGATCTTCAGTTCGGAGACTGGTTTGATGCAGCTCTTCACCCCACTCTATCCTGAGCAAGCCTCTTCATCTCCTCATAAGACTGGCAACCTACATCCATTTGAATTTGCTTACTATATTCATCTCTTGGCCGTCCTCTGCGGTTTTTATCCCAAATACTTCCCTCCAATGCTAAATTCACGATTCCTTGATGTCTACGAATGTATCCTACCAATCGATCCCTACCTTTAGTCTAGGTATGCACAATTCTGTTCATTACCCCCCCCCTCATTAGTTACGCGATCCATCCTTCTAATCTTTAGCATTCTTCTGGAGCTAGCCGGCCGCGGTGGCCGAGGGGACTGAGGCGCTCCAGTCACGGTCTGTACGGTCACTACGGTCGGGGGTTCGAATCCCCCCTCGGGCATGGATATTTGTGCCGTCCTTAGTTGTTAGTAGTTCATAAGTAGTTTGTAAGTTTACGGACTGATGACCCCGTAGTTAAGTCCCATAGACTTTACAAACATTTGAACATTTCTTCTGGAGCACCACATTTCAAAAGCATCTATCCTCTTCCTGTCCGCACTGTTTTTCGTCCTAAAAACCTTTATTACGGACACATAAGAAGTTGAAAAGGATGCAATGGACACAACAACACAAAAACTGGAGGGTGCAGCAATGGTCCGAGGTGTTATTCACGGATGAACCGAAGTTTGACGTATTTGGGAGCCATTATCGAATGTTTTTCCGTCGATTTCGTGGAGAACGTATGAAGAGTCACTGTGTGACACCTACGATGAAGAATGATGGAGGATCGGTTATGGTGTGGGGATGTTTTGCGGATGATAAAGTCGGTGAAATCGTGGGAATTAATGGAACATTAAAGAAGGAAGGATACCACAGGGTACTTGTCAATAATGCGGTTCTATCTGGTAAGAGGCTTATTAGTCGTGAGTTTGTTATGGAGCGGGACAAACATAATTCTAAATTGTGTAGAGGGTATATCAATAGAAACGAGAAATGTGGGGAACTGAAAAATATGATTTGGCCAAGTCAGTCACCAGACTTAAATCCCATTGAACTGTTATGGGATGAACTTGACAGGGAGGTCCAAAAAAAAAAATGAGGTCGACCAATGTTGCAGAGCTATGGAATAATTTACTGGGCTGTTGGACTGCAATATCTGCACAAACATTAAAAAATCTTATTTCCAGAATGCAAAGAGTTTGTGCAGCTGTTCAGGCTGCAAAGGGTGGATACTATGAAGAGGGTAAAATATAAACCATATTGTATTGTACTTAATTATAAAAAGGACAGAAAATCAACTATTTGTTGGTCTAATCATACAATGTGAGCTTTCACGGCAGGCGTCAATTTCACTTAAAATTTCCGCGCTGGTAGGCCGTGGTCGATGGATAAAACTGTCCCCTAACGTTTCGTCTTCAACTGCGGAAGACATCTTCGGACGCTAAGTGGCAAAGCCAGAGATAGTTACTCAGCCGACGTCACTTGATATACTGTGGCGCCCCCTATGCTGCCTATAAATGCGGCGCTCTGTGGAGGCCCCATCGCAGTTGCCTCTTAGCCTTCGAAGATGTTTTCCGCAGCTGAAGACGAAACAACGTTAGGGGAGAGATTTATCCATTGACCACGGCCTATGTAATGAGTCGAAATATTATTCCAGCTACTACCTTACATCACCTCAGGTTTGCAGGTAAAATATGTTTATGTTGTTAAAAAAATTTTAATATAACAATTTTTGTATTATGATTTTTAAAATAAATGTGTGTTGTTTCCTATGTTTCATGTGCGGTGACAACGGAGCAATCTACGAGAACAGCGTCTTCTCTGCGGAAGTCAAAGATGACATAGCTGGCCACCAATCGTGGCAGGTCGACAGCGGCACAGCAGAGAAGATCCTGTTTGAAGACCTCCGTTGCCAACCGTCACAAGGAAATAAATAAAATAAATGTATTGTCGTATGTGATTCATGATTGTATGTTCAGAAAAAAAAGTTTAAGTCTTCATGTTGAGTCCTTAGAAGAGAGACCAGACTTTGTGTGTATTACATATGGATTTGTGACTTAAGAAAATAAAACGTTAAATTTTACTTCAAGTGTCAGTGTTTAGAGAACAGTTATTTCAACTGTTTAGAAGAACGATAATTTATATATTGTGCTGAAACTATATTGCGAAGTTATTTACAGAGTTTTTTTGGACTTTAGAGAAGTTTAGGGACTTAGCTATAATTTTATTGATTAAAAGACAGTGAGTTCGTATTTTGCAAAGCGATATATTTTTTCAACGGATTCAACGAACAATATCTGTGGTTTACAAAACATATGACGGAATTTCAGCAAGAACTATGTACAAAATTTTGAACTTTTAAGTATTTTGTTTTAGGAACAGTTTTATTTTCTCTTATCTTGCACAAGGACCTAGAAAGAAACATTTGAAGATTTGTTTTTATAATTCAACAGTGAAGTTTCAGTTAGACTTCGAGTTTAGTGGAAGTACCAGGATCGGAAGGAAGGAAACTTAGAGTTTAACGTCTCGTCGACAGCGTGGTCATTAGAGACGAAGCTTACGCTCGGATTGTTTGGATAAGGATGTGGAAGGAAATCGGCCATGCCCTTTCAAAGGAACCATCCCGGCATTTGCCTGGAGTGATTTTAGGAAAATCACGTAAAAACCTAAATCTGGATGGCCGGAGGTGGATTTGAACCACCATCCTTCCGAATGCGAGTCCAGTGTAAGGGCCAGGAACGAAGTCCAACACGATCTTACTGAAGTACTTTACTTTTCAACCTACCGACCGTGTCCCACTGCACCTACCAGCCCGGAAACTTTAAGTGAAATTTTTGTTGACCTATTTAGTTTTTACGGTCTGTTTTTACATTAAAATAAAGTATCTAGTTTTGTGCATATGTGGTCGAATAGATTTGACCGCTAGTGTAGTAACGAAATGAGGTAAAATAAGGAGGAGGATATTTTAAAAAGAAAATGTTTTATCGACTAATCAAACAAAGCAGACTACCCAAGGCTAGCAGTAGGTCGACGTCGAACAGGAAGAACCAGGACCGACCGTGGCTCAGTCTCGTACGTAACTGTGGTATTAAATTCGTTGAGTGTTGCAATTACCACAAACGCCAGCCCGGAAATTTTTAGTGAAATTTCTGTTGGTCGGTTTAGTTTTTACGGTGTGATTTTACATTAAAATAAAGTATCTAGTTTTGTGCATAAGTGACCGAATAGATTTGACCGGTAGTGTAGTAACGAAATAAGGTAAAATAAGGAGGGAAGGATATTTTAAAAAGAAAATGTTTTATCGACTAATCGAACAAAGCAGACTACCCAAGGCTAGCAGTAGGTCGACGTCGAACAGGAAGAACCAGGAGCCACCGCGGCTCAGTTCGCGTACGTAACTGTGGTATTAAATTCGTTGAGTGTTGCAATTACCACAAACACCAGCCCGGAAATTTTAAGTGAAATTTTTGTTGGTCTGTTTAGTTTTTACGGTGTGTTTTTACATTAAAATAAAGTATCTAGTTTTGTGCATAAGTTCGAAAAATGTTTGATAAGCTTATGGGACTTAACTACGGGGTCTTCAGTCCCTAAACTTACAAACTACTTATGAACTACCTTATGCTAAAGACGGCACAAATATCCATGCCCGAGGAGGGATTCGAACCTCCGACCGTAGTGGCCGTGCAGATCGTGACTGGAGCGCCTCAGTTCCTTCGGCCACCGCGGCCGGCTGTGCATAAGTGATCGAATAGATTTGACCGGTAGTGTAGTAACGAAATGAGGTAACATGAGGGAAGGATATTTTAAAAAGAAAGTTTTATCGACAAATCAAACAAAGCAGACTACCCAGCGCTAGCAGTAGGTCGACGTCGAACAGGAAGAACCAGGACCCACCGCGGCTCAGTCTCGTACGTAACGGTGCTATTAAATTCATTGAAATCATGCGTTTACTGCTCGGTAAAACAGTGGTGAATATCACTCTCTGCAGGGTTTTTGCGGTATTCAGATAAGTGGCCAACGAGCGTGGCGGCCTCGCGACGGCAGGCCGGGCGGCGATTACGGGAGCCGCGCTGCTCTCTGCCGGTCGCAATCTGCGAAACAAACGAATTACGTCACTTCCACTACTTATCCGAAAATTGCCGGCGACCCCCGCGGCCGGCGCCCGTCCAGCCCCGGCCGCGTGCCTTCCGCCCCCCGCGCGCCGCGCGCTGGAAATATTATCCAATTTCCAGGAGCCGAGGCCGAGGGGCAACCGGAACTGCTTTTTTACGAGGGTGTAATTGTTTTCGCCAGCGACGGGAAATATATTATTCGCGCGGCGACTGCGCGCTCGCAGTGAAGTGTCCGGCAGGTGCACGCGCCGCGCCCCACCCCGTAATACTAGATTTATGCGGCCGCCCCCGCGACAGCTCACACCCCACCCCCACCCCCGGTAAACCTCATTAAGCGGATATTTAGGTGCGAGCTGCTCGGTAATGACTCCGGCGCGGAAAGCATTCTTTGCGGGGTCCTGATTGGTGCAGCCGGCGCGCCGGAGCGACACTGCTTCGTCTCATTTACCCCTAAAGCCGAGACGATGCTAATTTTCCGCCGTTGTCGTCTCTGTTCCTGCCGCGCCGCCACGTTTTTTTTTACCTTCGTTCAACCCTTTCCGGCAAATTGCTGGCTGTGGCTACATTACGATTTCGGATTAGGAACACAATTTTTTTTTGCCACAATAACTGTATGCACTGTAAAATCTGACATTATCAGGATGGAGATTGGGCAGCCTTAAAATTAGTTCATATTCATAAAATTTTAAACAGTTCATTGATAACTGATAAAATAGCCTAGACCGCAAAGTGAAATAAAAAAAAAATCACTTTGCTGTCTAGGCTATTTAATCAATTCTAAGTAAATTGTTTAAAATTTTATGAATTTCAAATACTTATATGTTACATATGTTAGCTTATTTAAAGATAGTTTAAAAACTTTTGGTAAGCATACCCTACCTACAATTACATCTTATTTCTTGACCAACTTGTAAAGTACCCGTCGCCGTTTTTATTTTAGGGTAAGGTGGTGCAATTTCGATCATTTCGGAAAAATCTTATTGTAACTGGAAATATATGAGAAAAGATGTAATTTTAATTATAGCACTTGTTCTTGGATGTTTAACTAATGTAACACAAATATTAGACAATTACAAATGTCGGTATAGACACACATAAAAGTTACAGAATTGAGAAAAATCGATCGAAAACGTACCACACTAGGTACAATTGTGATCACTTCCTAGTTGAATTTTGACTAAGGGCATCTTCCATATAAAAAGCACTTTTTCCGTCAGGCACCAACTTCGTTGTACCAAACATTGCATTTTGGGTAGAGAATCTAGTCATCCTTAAATAGAAAATTTATGAGAGCTCGTCAGACTAAGTAGCTTCACTTACCTCCTATCGTGAAAAAATTTATCTCTCCTTAGCACAAAGTGGTGTATTCTTGGAAAAGACAGGAGGAGCTGTAGAAACCTGCTACGTTACAATGCCACACAACGAGACACTACGAGACTGACAAATGACGCGAAAATTTATGTTGATCAGAATTGTACCTATATCGAATTTGTACCACCTTACCCTATATATCCTCGTGTCCGGACTGTGTATTTTACCATTCTGTCTGACACTGTGCCCGATAACTTGTACACTGAAGGTGCCTACTGCAAGCTATTGCGATGCAATACGGCTCCCACACGTTTGTATGTGGAATGACTTGCCTACGCAGGCTTTATTCAGTTTGAGTACTTATATGGGTTCCCGCCACTTGCGAAATAAGTACGCTCAACAACTTTAATGAAATTGAAGAGTCACAAGATTGACCCGCGCAACGGATAACATTACAAATGCATCTGACCTAATTAATCGGAACTAATATACGTACTCAAATGGAACGGATACGTTACTTTGTTATTTATGCTTCAGTGCACCATTGCAGGCCACAGGAAAGACGTTAAGAATGGAATTATTAGTGCTGAATAGGGTCATATGAACATTTAGAAATTGCTTCGACACGCATGTGGGATAAAATCGTTATTTATTTAACCACTAATACTTTAAGATAAACACTATGTGATATTAATTTAAATCCTAATTTTTAGTATGAAAGAGAATTTAAGTGCAACCTTTTGTTGCTATCATCTGAATGTGCCTCCTAGCAAGTTTTCAATAAAGACAGGTTAATTTCGTCACTCGCAAGGATATGGAAGCAAGAACTTTCCTTTGATTCCCCGCTATGATTTACCACATTCACACAAGGCATGCAAAGAAGAATTACTGCGTGAGCCATCAAATTTGAATCCGCCCGGCCGTTGCGCGCCAGGGGCAGCAAAGTGGTGTGAACGGACACAAAATATTACCCGTGAATGGGATTTGCATTACCGACCTCCTGATCATTGCTAGAACATGACAGGTATCACAAAACATTACAATGCCCGTCTAAGTGGTGAACATGCGTGATCAGTGTGGCCCCCACACAAAAACCAAGTTACTGAAATTTAATTTAAAATAATTACCACCACGCTGAATAATTACTATAACACTATTGCATGAGCAGGGTTAGCAATTGAAACAGACCCTCTGTTACCAGACTTACTATGTACTGACCACCACGTGGCACAACGCACACCCTGATCACATTGCACAAAGGAAACCGTCATTATTCAGAGATTAATCCTATACATTTATGCATTAAACAAATCTAAAACACACGAGAAACACATTACAACTAATAAAAGACTACCATTCCACCAACTGGACTCACAAACTACAATATATCCATTTCGCGCGCAAAGTCCTAGTTAGAAGGAAAATCACTATAAATTTGAAAACACGTCAACGAACTGATATTCCCCATGATAATGTAACCAATAACCGACTTAGCAACAACTTTAACCCACGACAAAGTCACTTGAAGTCACCAAAAAGTGTTAAAATTGACACTTATTGATTGCGTCCCCTAACAACCGGTGGTGAAAGCGTCACCACGAGCAACATTGCTGAATATTCTCACCAAATCGTTACCAAAACCTCCGCGACACCAGCGAGCAGCTCTCCTCACGTCCGCGCTCCGCCAAGCCAGGAACCGATCTCAACCAAAGATTACAATATTGCCCATGTTACCAACACCGAAAGAAATATTATTACATTCCACTCGCACTCCATAGTACACAAGGATGGGAAAAATAGGAGAGTGACTTATAACAGAAAAGATATAAAATAAAATGTACACCTTCGCCATCTCTGTGTCTACAATTGCTCTTTCAGTTTTCAACACCTGCCACAAAGTGTTGCAAGCCATTCCCAAGTGAATCAATTCAGGTTTCATTCATTAACTCGACATAATTAGACATCAGAGCAATGAAACGAAATGACAGTCTCGTTTCAATCCGATGTGGATATGGTTAAGTAGGAAACAGGTTACCATCGACCTTATGTTTTATAGAAACATTTATTTCATAGCTACCAGTTTCGGCATTCCATTATGCCATCTTCAGGCCCCTATATCAGAGTATTACATCCATTCAAATAGGGATAAAAAAGGTTTCCTGGACTTCTTGCTATCAGTAAGATCCAACAATACCATGTCTCCCAATCCTGATGAACAACAGTCTACTACCACTGGCAGTGAAACTGTATCTAAACACCAATCTTCCATTTATGTCATTTTATGTAACATAAATGACCATACTGTACCTGCCAAATAAATACCTAGGCAAAACGCTGCACAGCGATATCAAATGGAATGAGCGTATTAGAACAGTCGTGAGGAAGACAAATGGTGGACTTCGCATTACTGGGAGAATTTTGCAAAGGTGTGATTCGTCTATAAAGGAAACCACATATAAAACTCTTGTACGACCCCGTCTTGAGTATTGCTCAAATTTTTGGGATCCCCACAAGATCAGTTTCAAGGAGCACATAGAGGTAGTTCAGAGGCAAGTGGTGAGATTTGTAACTAGTAGATTTTATCACTGCGCGAGTGTTACCGAAATACTGCCCTCAATTGGGGATCGCTCGAGGTGAGTCGACGTTCATTTAGAGAAGCACTGTAGAAGAAATTTAGAGGGCCGGAATTTGACGGGGACTGGAGAACGATTCAGCTGCCACCAACCTAAATTTCGCGTAAAGACCACGAGGATAAGATTAAAAAGATTGGTGCTCATACGGATGTATACTAGTATTCCTTTTTCCCTTGTTCTATAAGAGAGATAAACAAAAACTGAGATGAAACGTGCCGGCCGCGGTGGCCGAGGTGACTGAGGCGCTCCAGTCACGGTCAGCACGGCTACTACGGTCGGGGGTTCGAATCCCCCCTCGGGCATGGATATTTGTGCCGTCCTAGTTCGTAAGTAGTTCATAAGTAGTTTGTAAGTTTAGGGTCTGATGGCCCCGTAGCTAAGTCCCATAAGCTTAACAAACATTTGAACATTTTTTTTGAACATGAAACGTGTAATTAGAGATCCCAAAATGCTTTATATAACTGAGTTTAAAAAGGAAAAATATCCTGCCACAGCGGGATTTGAACCAGACACTCTTCAGAACACCTTCACCTGAGCTACACCAACACGCACTGCAACTATTTTATTTATTGGTACTTAGTGTACTTGCAAACTTCAACGTAGATTTTCTTGGTAAATTTTGAGAGTTTTGTCGAATGACTTTGGCTGATAGTTATTTTACTTCTTAACTTCACGAACCATAAATATAAAAAAGTTTAAAATCTGATACCCATGTGCTCTTCTTGTTAGTCATAGTATGGTGAGATTTGATTATGTATGGAAATTCACAATATTAATTCCAACCTGACAGATTCTTCAAAATTAGTCTGTTTATTTTGTTGCTTTACTGTAATAGTTATGGCTATTTCATAAAGCCTTCACGGATAAATGATGATTTCTGTGTAACAATGAGAAATTTGGCAGGAAAGATACTGAGATGATAAATTTTGTGACCAAATATGCCGTGTGCCTTCTGTAATTCTGAACATCTTGCTTGTGGCTATAGCGCTGTACACCTGTTGTTGTGGATGGCACTTCAGAATATGTGTGACTGCTGCGTGGAACTGTTGGTATGAGAGACAGATTTCAGTTGGAAAAAGTGTAGGTCATACCAGAAAACTATTACGTTCACTTTAAAATTAGCATATTTTTCTACAGAATGAGTCGTTCATATATCATAGATTCATTTGCTTTTGTATTTTCTTTTACACTTTGTTACTTCTGTTTTCTGCTATGACCATTTAATAAAGCTTTAAAATAATATTCAAATGTTTCTAAATCTATCGGACTCAGCTGCGTGGTTATTAGTCCGTAGCTAACAAACTACTTTAACTAAGTTAAACTAACCTAAGGACAACACACACACCCATGCCAGAGAGAGGATTCGAACCTCCGACGTGGGAGTCCTCGCGATACGTAACGTGGCGCTCCAGACCGCTTGGCTACTCCCGCATGGCAAAGTTTCTAAAAACCTAGATCTATATGGATGATAATACTGAGTACAATTTGGTACTTTACTGAGGCTCATTACTTAATCTTGCCTGTGTATGATCTGTTTAGATTTATAAGTAATTAATGTTGAAAGAAGATATGCTCTTCATTTTTTAACAATATTTCGCTGAAATTAACTTTGGTTTATGGACGGTGTTAACTATGGATTTATTTTTGGACCGGAATTTTGTCTGATCTTTGTGGATTCTAGATATGTATCCAAATTAGTCAGTGGCAGATAAGATTTTTACCAATACTTATTTACTGTTTATATGATGGGAACAGATACATGTCATTATTGTAACAGGAGAGAAGTTTATTGATTTTATGAACATGGATGTATCTGTCATTTTTATATGAAGATATATGAATATTGATACTGTGCATAATGCATATAAACTGAGGATGTACTGAGTGGTTTATGTTGTAATATGAAGACATAGATCAAAAGAGGTTAGCATTCTATTTCAGTTTGTGATCCAGTGTTGTATTTTATCTGTGGGGATTACTACACTGTCTTGTAGCTAAATTCATGTCTGACTCTGTACAGCTATCTTAGATGACAATATCTTTTTACTTGACTGCTGAATTATATTTTGTGGAATGCCAAAGTTATTTACAAACAAATGAGCTAATCAGTATCTGACCTTGTTGTCTCTTCCTTTTTACCTACCTGTTGGAAATGGTATAAAACATATAAGGATTATATTAGAAGACATTTTTTAGTTTCCAATTATCCAGTTATACTGATTGCATAGATACAATGTGTATGTATTTCTAGAGGTAGGACTATACAATGACACGCATACAGTAGCCTGACTTAAGCTCCGTATGTGACTAGTTGGGTAGGTAACAGTTGTATTTTAGCTGACAGTCTGAGTGTGTTTCTCATTAACGCAACATGTTCAATATTCTATTGCAATTATTTTGATGTTATGGTTCATTGTGTGTTTCTGCTATGTCACTTTCATTTTCCTGCTTAACATGATAAGATGCTAGTAAAACAATATTTCAGAAAGGTCAAAATTATGCATGTATGAATAATTGTATGTGGAAAAATTTATTTTACCTCTCACTGGGATGGCAACAAACAGGGATGTTCACAGTTTTTAAGATGAACAGGCTGGTACCTTTAGGAAAATGATTTGGTATTATCTTGCTTACCTTTTTTGCCAAGACCTACATGTAATAAATAATTTTAGTGATTTTAGCATTTACTGCACTTGCCTGCTGTGTTCTTCTACTTTATGTTGATGTACTTACTGTATCTTGTAAGTTTCCTTTGCCTTACTATAATGTCATTAATACTGGTACCAGTGCTTTGCAAAACACCTTTATGAATTAAAAACTTCTGTTAACAATATCACCAGCCGGATTTCTTTTGTTTGTTAGTACTTAGGATTCTTGCTCCATGTTATGGTACTAACATGTAACTTTATTTACAATTAGTCAACAATATTTTGCGTTCAGAATGGTCATTGATTTTATATACTGACTGCACATTTGCGTAGGACTGAGTCTGGACAAAGACCCATGATACATCATTAATTACTATAACCTGATCCTTGCATATTTTGCTGCAGGTATGTGTCATACATCTTTTACAGTAGATTTTTTGGTACCTACCTTTTGAGTTGGTAGTCTTGAACTTGTAGCTTGTTAGTATTAACATTACGGACCAAGTAATGATTGTATAAATTAAGACTGCCAGTTGGACAACAGCTGATGACATCTCAATTCACATATCCAGATAAATTGAACTGGAAATCGTCTCAAGTAAATGAGAAAATTAACTACTTTCCGGTCTGTAAGTGCTGGCAAAACGAAGTATCTGCATGTATATCAGGGAACATCGATTAATTCATAACAGATAATTATGTACTGAACACAGCACCCCCCTTTTCATAGCCTTTCCTGAGCATATATTGTAACTTCATTATTGATTTTTGCTGTTGTGTTTTATTTTGGATAGATTTTAAACTGTTCCTTTCTGTTTAGGTTACATTGTCATAACATACTTTAGTAGGTTTTATTTTTGCTACTAGTTACTACCCTAATGTAAGATGAAAATATTGTTTGAAATGACGAATAAATGGACACAACGATGCAAGAAAGAAACGACAATAATGTGGAAAACTACTTCTTAAAAAGACACGTCCATACATTCTACTGCTTCACATACCCTTGAAAGAGTTGTGGAAACAGAACATTTTACATAAATGTTATAGTGTCTCTTATTCTTCATTTCACGAAATACGGAGGTATGTATTATGTTAGTAATAAATCATAATATAGAAGGTATAACTATTTCCAAATTTTTCTTATTAGCTCCACTTTTGGTCTTGGTTCCAATAGCTGATTTGTGCAGTTTTAGAAGCGAATATGATTATAGCGTATTCTGTTTAGTTAGTGATTGCAGTTAGGTCTATTGTGATGTACCAATCTTTCCTGCACGTTGTATTTGTAATTTTGCCCTTAAATCTTTATGTTTTTTGTGTTTTGTGGGCACTACCAGAGAAAAACCTCAGTGCTACCCATTTTCTTTCGATGGTGGGCTGCTTACGAATAATGGAACAGCAACAGCAACGTACATATTAAATTTCATCACATTCTCCTTTTAAAACTTTTGGAACAACAATTGCATGCTACTAAACTGAATGAATGAATACATATGACGTGAAATAAGTTATGCTTGACGTACCACATTATAAAAGGCAAGGAAAAATGTGGCTCACAGTCAAAATATATTGTTGGATTCCTGCACATACAGTACTAATGTTGTACTGAGAGAATGGTGCGCCGCCTGCAAACATACTCCTAAGTATGATGAACATAACGGGTCTTGTAAAAACTTTAAATTGGTATCAAATTTATCACGAAATCTAGTGGTGTGTAAACCAAATGGTATATCGTGAACAAGCCATCTACAAAGTATTCCAGTAATTCGACCAAGATCTCATAGTTGTGGATAATTGTGGACGGAAAGAAAGGTGAAACAATCGAAGCAGGGCATCTCGAGCGGATGTTACTTTGCTAACAATGAGGATGTGTCAACTGGACGTCATCTTTTTCTAATAAAGGCTCTTGGCTTGCCATAATAGTTTGTAGCTTAATTTTTCAGGTTGCCTAGCTCATGATGTTTTCAAGTAGTATGTTACATGAAATAATTTCATCGGTAAATGTGTCATTTTGTAGCAAACAACTCAGGTTTCACAGGAAGTGTCATTTCATTCCATGAAACTACAAATCACAAAGAGTCTCTTTCACAACACTGACATTAGCCTTGTTAATGTGCACTACACTGGCGCTTCTTGTGGCGGGATGTGGTACCGATACATTACACGAATCAAACTTGAAGCAGTTTGCTAAAAAATTAAATATCTCCACTCTCTGTAAGTTATATCAGTATATTCCTATACAATTCTAAATTGTAACGTCCTTGTCCTTATTGACTCACCCTTTAGTGTTATTGACCGAAATACTAAGTACACATGTGTAGTGTTTGTTATTGCGGACACATCCGAAAGAACAGACACCACTTGGATTGTGCTATCATTATGAATCAATACATGAAGGAATGAATGAGATTAGCTGCATACTGTTGGCATCTCAATAAAGAAACATTTCTTGACTGTGATGAAAGACTATTGGATTTTTTTTAATCATGCAAAGTTTAGACCATTCTAACACGTTTAAAGAGTAGACGGAATGGGATTCAGAAATCTCCCAGAAAATAAAAATAAACAATCTCTTCTCATGAAAAATTGATGCCATTACATGAGCAATAATTTCAGTCCAATTGACTGCCCTGGGCGATAGGTCCGGTTTGCTTTTCGGCCTTCGCTTGTACAGTATAAAGTAGGAAGATAAACACTTATTATAATGACTATACAAATGGGTGCTGTAGAAGGTTAAAATAAAAACTTATGTTCCTATCCAAAATAGGATCATAGCGACTTTCTGTATTGTCTCCATTCCGTCTTCCATATTTTCTTATTATTATTATTTCTAAGTTGGCCAAAGTAAGTACCAGTTCTTGCTTTTTTTTCTTCCACTACTATGAATATACAGGGGGGAAAAAGAAATTTTAACCCTAGATAGCTGATGACACTAGGCATCAAAATTACTAATGTTGTTTAGGCCAAAAAAGCACCATTCTCAAACTAAGGAAGGTTGGCGCCACACTTTCCGACTGGATGCGGTCATACATTGTCAGTTGGGTGAAATGGCTAGCAGTGTTGCTCCTCAAGAAACGGTCCAGCTCCTAACTAAGGGAATGCCAGCTATAATTTTATTATTGTAGTTTGTCTTATTATTATTTTCAACTGTATAGCACATATTTATTCCTCTTTTCAGACATTATTTGCGGATGGTCTTTATTGATCGAAACTGGTCATCATCATAAAATAAAATAGTATAAATATCAAAGTGCGAGCTAGACTGTTACAATTATTATATCATTCAAAAAATTTTCTAATCAGTGTTTATTTTCCAAGGGAACAATTTCCCATTAAATATTCATTCCATGTAACAGTTAATGAAAATAACTGTCTTGTGCAGTGAGGGAACGTTTAACTAAAAGCTTTTGAAGTATGTTAATTTTCCAAGAGAACAATGTTGCATAAAATATTCATTCCATAAACAGTTAATGTATATAACAGTCTTGTGTATTGAGGGAACGTTTAACTAAAAGCTTTCTAAGGATGTTTATTTTCCAAGGGAACAATGTTCCATAAAATATTTATTCCATACTAGATCACCCGGTGAACTTCATATCACTTACCTCTTAATATAAGCCATATTAATTTAAATCATACATATTTCAGACACAGTAGCTTTATAAAGTTACAATCATATAGTATCGGTGAACGTCAAATGTGCAAAATTTTATAGCAATCCTACAGATCATATTGATATCCCAAAGAAAAGTGCTATTTCAGCTTTCCACAAATTTTCCTATTTTCTGGCCAACTATTCCAAACTTTTGCTTCAATAAAACCTTCCTCTCGCTTTAAAAGTCGAATGTGCAATATTTTATGGCAATCACATGAAAGGTATTTTTATAGGAAATCTCTTTCTATTTTTTCTGAATTTTCCAATTTTCCGGGAAACTTATGCAAATTTTTATGTCATAAGAACGTTACTCTTGTTTCGAACGTCAAATACTCAAAATTGTACCGCAATCAGACGAATGATGTTGATGTTCTGCTGAAAAAAGCTCTTTCAGTTTCCCTCGAATTTTCAAATTTTCAGGATAGCTTACCTAAATTTTTAGTTCATAAGAACTTTCATTTTTCGTTGAATGTAAAATGATCAAAATTTTATCACAATCGGATGACCGTTCTGAACTTATAGTGTTGAGTACATTTAGAAACACATTAAAAAAGGAACTTGGTTCGAATTTTGTGACTTTCCTTTTTAACTGTCCCTATTTTGTACTGATTCTTTTCCAAGACCATAATAAACACACACACACACACACACACACACACACACACATATATATATATATATATATATATATATATATATATATATATATATATATATATATATCCTGTCTAGCCGGCGAATAATAAGTTATAGTGCTGAATTCAATCAAAAACACGTTGATAAACGCATTTTCAGTCTTTCTCAAATTTTCCAATTATCCTGTAGATTTTCCAAAAACTTTATTTCGTGCAAACCTTGTCCTGTCAAGCCGTACTCAAGTGATGCTCTTACAATCATGTGGCAATAGATTTTTATTCATAGAAAAAAATAGCTTTCGGTTTTTTCTAAATTTTACCACTTTCCGGGCGACTTGATGCGAACCTTCCTCTAGCTTTCAACATGAAATGTACAAAATTTTATCGCAATTGGATTGATGGGGCACTGGGAAAGTATTTTAGTTTTTCCCGATTTTCCTCTGTACAATGCCTTATGCAGTGTAAGCACATCACTAATTCTTATGTAAACGGCTACGGGAGTAGACGCGTGGTATAAGGCATCACGCTATGGTCTGGGCTGTTTTAGTCCTTCCTCGTGCATGGGTGTGTGTGTTTAAATGGTTTGTAATTCTAGGGACTTGTAATCATAGTAATTGGGCCTAATAGGTTTACCAAAATTTTCTCTCTTGTATCAATAAACTAATATCAGCAGCGAGTAGACGCAATACAATTTGGGTTATCAGTCCCCTGGTCTGGAGGGGAAGGAGTGAGGATAGAAAAGGAGGGGAGGGGAAAGGAAATTCAGTCCGGGAAGTAAAGAAGGAAGGAAGACATTAGCTCGGGTCCCCGTGCTCGCCACGCATGTACTCACAAAAGAACCGTGAACCCCATTGGGAGGGGGGGGGGACAATTTATAAGAACTCGAAAATTGCAGGTAACATTTAGTTATTATCTTTTTCCCATCTTCGCCCAAGATAAAGTGCATACTATAAGTACAAGATATTGACTGTAATCAGCGTCCAGTGCAGGATACTGTCAGAGTATCTAAACATTACAGGTACATGATAAGCGACTAAAAATTGCCTCCATTAATATGACAGCGCTAGAGTTGGGGGAGATCTGGACTTGCACCTGTCCTATACGCCAAGAGGCGTCAGACACGCCGATGCAAAAAACACACACACATAGGTACGGCCCTTTCCGCCGCCGCTACCACCGTCGTTTACCGAACGGTGCCGCTGAGCTGCCATTAAAAATCAAGCAGCACTCCTCCCTTCCACCGCCCCCCCCCCCCCCCGTCTCCCACCGTCGAGATGAAACTACTCCCAGTCCTCATCGCTGCAGCACGAGGTACGTCAGCCCACACGTTTGTTGGTGAGAGTCTCCTGGGGCAAACGCGTGCGCACAAAACAGCTGCACGTTACGTACACGTGGCGGCGCGCCGCGCTCGCGCGTTCGTTTATATTTTGCGCCCCCTCTTCTCTTTTTTTTTTTTTTTTTGTGTGTGTGGAGACGGTAATTTACACCTTGGTGGTTGTTTCGCAGGTCCGCTACCCCTGCCCCGCGGCGCAGTAGTGGCGCAGCCCCTGGCGGCCTGACGAACAACACGCGACAGCACTAAAGGGAAGTTTTACGGCGCGCCGGCCGCGGATATACACAGGTGTATACTGAGTAATGCATGACGGCTTGCTTGCATGTCTGTCTGTCTGTCGCCTGCCCGCGCCGCCACGGGCCCCGGTCCCCCACTTCAGTTTTAAGGCCGCCGTTTTAAATTTAACGCTTATTAAAACTGCAACGAAGTTTTTGCGACCGGCCCACCGCGCTCGAGAGGCGACGGGGAAAGTTTCCTTGCGCCAGTCGGATCCCGCCAGGGTGAGCGCCGTGGTGACGTGGGAGTCTCTCTGCGCAGGGGGCTGTTTTAGTGCCGCATCGTTCCGACACCCTGGCACCTGTTCATTCTTATGTCCCGCCGGAGGTGCGGACTGCTGGCTCCTTCTTTGAGACGCACGACTCAGGCGGCATAGTGTCTGAGACTCACGAGGGCAGGTCCCTGGGTGGTACACACCGATTTTGCTCAAACTCTGTGAGGAGAAGTAGCTAGATTAACCTACCGGAATTACCACAATATCTCTCTGAGTGGGCTTAAGAAAGGAGAAACGCCTCGTGAAAATTTTCCGATTACAGTAAAAGCTAGTCTACACGACGACACTAGATTGCGACACTCGTTTCATGAAATGAATTGCGCGCAACTGGTTTCGTGTATCTCTGTAGGCACGGCGCCAATACTATACGCTTCTTTGGCAAAGCTGTTGTCAATTACGAAAAAAATATAAAAGTTTTCAGTAACGTTTTAGCGTAAAAAGCTGCATAGTACCTGACAGCTAAAAACCGTATACAACAACTAAATAGTGTATATTTCCATAAAGTTTATGCAACAGTTACGCCAGATGTCAACATATAACGTCCAAACATCGTAGACGCGCTTGAGAATGACAAACTGTCGAAACAGCTGTAGCGCTATTAAATATAATATAAGCAGCAATCCGGAACTTTATTGCAATGTCTTTCTACGACATATATGATGCTGCAGGCCCAACAATTAGGAAATTAGGGGGAAAAAAAGACTGTACACTTCAGATTCGTTGTTTTGTGAGTGCCGTAGTCACCGTAGAATGTAAGTTTTGGTAGCTGTAAGAGTTGTGGCGGAGTTGTTCCTTCTCTGTGTGAAGTCACTGTATAAGACTAAAAATGAAAACAATAAAAAACGTGTTTGGGTTTGTGATTGGGTTAAAAAAAGACGTCATTCGGATGCTTAGCAACCTTGCTGAAAGAAATTGTAATTGAAGACCCTAGAAGCTATTTTAATCAACTTAGAATGTCACCAGAGCAGATTACATTCCTTTTAAACAGAGTCAGTAATGCAATAAGGAAAAAAGATACTGTTATGCGTGAAGCATTGTTACTAGCACTGAAATTACAAATTTCATTACGTTTCTTGTCCAGTAGATATTCGTCTCTACAGTACCTGTACCGTGGTTCCAAATCCAAAATTGCCATAGTTCGTTTGTGTAGGTATTTGGGATTGAATGTATTTTAGTCTGCAATTCACTAATCGTCAACCCATCAATACTTAATTCACGAAAATTGCTTCAAGAGCACACGCCGCTGCTTATTCCTGAAAATTGTTTCATCGTTAATATCGCACAAACACCTATGCATCGCATATATGTTCAAAAACGGAATTATTTCTACCGTTCCCCTCTTTATGTTGTGTTTTGTTCTGTATTGGTTAGAACCTAACCTAAAAACACGCACAATCAGTTTCTCCAAAGTTGGAAGATGCCGAAACTGTTTAGTTTCGCCAACGAGTTCGAACGCCTGCCGCGCATGCGCACTGGCCAGTAGCTCAGTTTCATGAAACGTAGTGTCGTCGTGTAAACTAGCCTTAAAGGCAGAGTCTTGCCTATGACTCCCGAAACTCTCAGAGATTTTCTACATCTTCGCTGCGGCAGCGCTGCTATGCGGTTGGCGTCACGGATACTAGAATAGACGGTAGTGGTCAACCGCCGGATGCGCAGTCGTATGCCGCGCCTCTGACGTCATCACGAGACGTCGGGCACCTGTATATAGACGGGCACGCACATCAATTTCTGCTATAGCGGCAGCTCCCGCCGCCATTTTTGTTCCAGGTGCTGATAGCGTGAGCATGTGAAAGGCGGAGTTTTTCTGCTGTTATTGCTTTCAAATGTCGCTTGCTTCATTTTTAATACACATACCAAAGGCCTTCAAAACTAGGCGAGGCGGGTTAATTCATTTGTAGTTATGGACAATTTCTACACGTTGTAAACGACAGGTTTCGACACGGTTTTCCCCCCTTTCTTTTTTAGCGAAGGATTCGACCCTACGAAGTAAAACAGTAAAAAAGGTAAAGCAGTCAACAATCCGAAGATTTGTTTGAACACCAAAGTGCTTTACTAGGTGCCGCGGTGGATTAGCCGAGCGGTCTAAAGCACCTCGCTACGGAGCGCGCGGTTGCTCGCCGTGGAGGTTCGAGTCCTCCCTGGGGCAATGGGTGTGTGTGTTTGTCCGTAGGTTAGTTTATCTAGGTTTAAGTAGTTTGTAAGCTACGGACTGATGACCACGCAGTTTGGTCCGATAGATTTACAGATATTTGAACATTTTACTAGGCATGGTCCTGTTTGGAGGTGGTATGCCGTTGCCTTCCTCCGACCTTCAAACTGACTTACCCAGCCAGTTTTAGGGGGACCTACAGTTTAACGTGGGTTCCGAACCACGGTGCTACTCGGTATTTTTCACATGAGCAATCCTGCCAGAGGTGAAAGAAGTGGAAAGTGAGAGATAAAAATCCTAGGACCTGGCGGGGATCGAACCCACCACCTTTGGATTTGTAGTCTGGCACTCTACCATTGTGAAATTTTTAAACGATAACAATATTAATTACTTTTAAATGAAGCACATTGTTTTTACTAGTTATAATACCTGATACGGCTCGTAACGATGTTTGAAGCTACTGCGATGTAAGTTACGGCATCGGCGCGTAATTTGCTAATGTTGGCAAAAGAATGTTCGCTTTAGGAAGATAATTAATTTATTGGCCGGACAAGTGTACATACAACAAGATGGTAAACATGAGAAATTATTTTCTCTCATTCTACCTGTTCGAGTTTTCAAAGAGCATTCGAAGGTTCGAAGGTCGTTGATAACAACAGCACACTACGCCACATAGGCCGTAAGTAAAATTGACCAATGGGAAAGTAAATTGTTAAATGATAAAATATCACACACACACACAAAAAAAATCTTTTGCTGCAACCTAGTTTTCATGGTGATATGTCTTCTATATTGAAAAGGAATGTTATATGAATTCTGAAAAATACGCTGTAAAAAGTAGCAACCCGGAAGAGTATTCTGAAGCAAATTTATGTCATTCTGAAACGGAGATTCTCGCGTGTTAGCGCAGCTTTTGTAGTGCATGTGGTATCCCATAAAACTGAGCTTTCGAATGGGAAAGAGTTGCTCACAATACACACCCAGGTGGGCAAATACCAGAAATCATAATTTAACGATTTGTTAAATCGTATTACAATAACTTATTACGACGAGATTAAATTTTAATCCAAATACATATACGACTAGAAAGCAATTCAGAGCTGCACAGCCCACCATACCGAAAGCGTATTGACTGTACTATTCTACAATCGCGCGTCGAAGCGAAGGAACAAAAATGGCGGATGCGCATGCCCGTTTATATCCAGGTGCCCTAAAGAGACCTAGAGCTCCTAAAAGCAGAGGCTGGTGCATCCGTCATTATCATTCCTGCGAATGGTAAACACAGCACGCAGCTTACATGAACAGAGCCTTAGAGCGTGCTACTTTGAGCTTGCATTCCGCTCTTGTTTATGTGGATTACACATAAAAATCTCGCGTTTTCTTTACTAATTGCTGCTTCTGTCCAAATACAGAAAAAAAACAAGAAACATATATTTCTGTGATAAAAATCGCGTAGTATGTTCAATGCTGCTGAAACTGCTCATTTAGATAAAAATTTTAAGCAGTCTTGGCTTCTATTTGAGTAATGACTGTCAATATGCGAGGTTTGTTTCTCGTCTTGCTGTAAGTGTTTGTGGTCTGCTGTGACAAATTCACCACATTTTTGTACTCAAATTGGTGAAAGTACTTCTATTATATTACTGAGAAAGTTTCAGAATATATTACAAACACTCAAACTAAAGAGAATATTAGTGTACAGCATCTAAAGTTTACGGTCTTATGGCCGGTTTCCGAAACAGTAGTTACCTGTCCCGTTATAGTTATCTGTGGGTTACCTGAACGTTAAGTACAAAATGGGTTTCCGAAACAACAGTTATCGTCACAGCCTTAGTTACGTGTCCGTTAAAGATAAATGCACGTTCCCGTGGGGTTACCTACACGTTAACTTTAGTTTTAACTATATTCGCTACGTAGCGCTAGTGGGCTTCCAAACGCAAGTCCAGAACTTATTTATCAGTAGTAATTTGTTTTTGTTTTATGACTGGGTCCCGTATAATTTTCATACAATTTTAAAATTTATGAAGCTGAAGAATGGAAATTCTTTCATTATCGTCGTCACCGCCGTCTTCTTTTTCTTCTGGTGCTTCGGACAGTTGTTCTCAAGAAGAAAGCTTAGGTGTACTCGGCACTGTTGAAACACCACGACGCATTTTTCGTGTTAGATGACAACCATTTGATCTATGTAACGAGAGCGAATTTCATATGGGTTTCAGAATAAAGCCAAAAAAAAAAAAAAAAAAAAAAAAAAAAAAAAAAAAAAAAACCACAAACACAAAAAAAAATATTACTGACCAATGACATTTTACCACACCCAAATCACAAAGCCATGCTCTCATAATAAAACTTTCAATTAAGCATAAAGATACTTCCCTTTACAATAATGTTCTGCCATGCAATTGCCATTACGATCAGTCATTGTTTCAAGTGTTTTTATTATTATTACAACCTGAGGCTCTGGTAGATGGATGGGTGGACGTAAATTGACAAGTCTGCGTTGTGAAAAGTAATGTCACATTCACAGAACAATGGGAAGAGGAAAACTCAAATTCATAAAAATATATGTTGACAACAGAAATAATACCTATGATTTTATTGTTAACCCTGTCTTCGTTGTTGTTTGTCCTGTTTTTCTTTTTAAAAAAGAATACAGGTCTCTGAGTGGCCTTACCGTTTTCTCTCCTGTCTGTTTAACGAATTGTACAGTTTTGTGACAACTTCCAAGGCGCGTTGTTTTTCCAAAATAGTCATACCATCTGCCTTTTCATTTACAATAACTACTTTCCTTTCTAAAATCAAGTCGGTCAAAAGATTTTTCTCAAACAGAGTCAAATTTTTTCCTCGTTTGTCGCCCATTGCCTTTGAAAACAGAAACAGAAAACTCTTAACTGCTGTACAAACTAATAAGACGCGTCTTCGATTTCGAGTAATTGCGATTTTCGTTAGTAGTGCCATCTGTTATCTGTTGGACGTACTATTTGCTTCGACGGAAGGCGCAGTTACCTCATAGTTAACTAACGGTCGTTGAAATCAGCTACGGGAAACCGAAGGAAGTTATCTGGCATGTTAAATTATAACGTGACGGTAGCTAACAGCACGGTAACTATAGTTTTCCAGAAACCGGGGATTAGAGGCCCACAGTGCCAATGTTGGCAACTTTTGAATGCTATTTGAAAACCTAATCGTATAGAATGTGTTGACCATGAAATAAATAAATAAGTCTGTTCCTTCTCTAAGGTTGACAGGTTTTCGTATGTAACGGTACCTTTGTCTTGTCAGTAATTTAATAATTCTTATAAAGCAAACATTTCGTTGCCAACGTTAGTACACTACGCCGCCGCAGCCGTAAGTAAAATTTACCCAGTATTCTTTGCCAGTTATGTTACAGCCTCTAATAGATAAGCGTCAATATTGGCATTTACTAATAAGAAATTGAATTGTGGGTGTATTTTGTGATAAAACATAAGCTACCATACTATTCTTTCAAATTCCATACTACTAGTTATGACGCTAAAACTTCGAAATACCACAAATAGCATTCAACGGTAGTTGCCTGTATCAGCACAGTACGCTGCCACAGCCATAACGAAACTTTTAGGCCAGTATATTTATATTTTCCGTTTTAGTGTTTGTAATACTTTCTCGCAGTAACATAACATAAGTATCTTCCACAATTTGTGCAATTTCAGTGCAAAACTTTTTGATGAGGTGTATTTCTCAATACACTATATAAGACACACAAGTAGTGTTCTAAAAACAGTATGTTCTGGGATACTTTGCTGTAATATGATATTTTGTTGCTGGTAATTCCCTACAAGCAGCTTCTCTGTTAAGAGGTAGTACTTTCAGAAGAGCTAAACAAAAACGTAAGTTCAAATATCACAGACGATTTTTACCATTAAATATTGCTTCAAGTCATAATAATAAATATTTACTTACAATACATAACTGTGAGCTCGGTCCGGGTTCCCAGATTTTCTGTCGACATTTGATGATCCATTTTTTCTTCTCTTAGAATCTCTCGGGAAACTAAACATTCTGTAGCCACCTCTGGAATGATTTGAGCAGTTTATGGCAACACAACCACCTGTAATGTCGTGCTTAAGTGCCGTGACGCAAATCCTATAGCACCACAGTGTCTTTACCTTACGAGCCACGAGAATAAAAATGGCGGATGCGTCAGCTCGTACTTATAGGAACCTTAACGAGACTAGCACAGTTTTCCCGCGCGACCATAGCGTTCTATTGTGAGTTGGGACGAAACAGCTATGCCATCAGTCCCGCTATTATCAGTGTATCTCCACAGAAATGGTTTCCCACTGGCTCTTTATAGTTTGTGTATTAAGTAGTTGTGAGTGATAAGTGATGGCTTATTAGTGACGATGGTGTGTTGTGTTGTTGCGTGCTGTACGAACCACGGCAGACAGAAGAATGCGATATTTCACAGATTGCCAAGAGGTAAAGAGGTAAGGTTAAAGCGGATAAAGGCGTGTATGCGATTAGATGCTCTCAACCCTGATACTGGTCGTGTATGTTCAGAACATTTTAAAGAGTCTGATTATGTTCGAGACTTGAAAAATGAGCTTTTAAAACTTCCATTGAAACGCATATTAAAGGCAGATGCGGTCCCTACTTAGAATATGCCTAAGTTCATCGACGTAGTTAAAAATGAATAATACAAAAAGTCTACACAATGCGTTTTTACCTCTACAAAATCATAAAATTTACTGCAAGCATTTAGTTCATGTATACAGCACAAAAAAGTATGAACAATAATAAAAAGAAATTCAATCCTTCATCGAGCGGAGATGTCATGCTGTAAGATTTAAAAAAATCAAATTTTTTCACCAAATAGTTTTCCTGCAATTGTTTGATAAGTTTTCCGTGGCGACAGTTCGTGTCGGATGTGGTCACCCCTACTGTCTATTCCAGTATCCGTGGTTGGCGTTGTAACGTCCCCCTGAAAAGCAATATTAATCGGAATTCTTTGCCGCCATATGAATAGCATTCTTTATTGTTTTGGCACTAATTAGCAAAGAAGAGTATGTACGAAAGCCAAAGGAATGTAAAAAATATTGATTCATTGACACTATAGTATTATTGCTCACAGATTTTGTATCCATGAACATAAATATCTTTGACTCTGTCTGGTCATATCTTGGAGACGTACAAAAGAAAACGATGTATATATGGCGTCAATATTGAATAGAGGCGATAGATTGTTTCATCTTCTAGAGTTAAAAAGGTCTGTGCCAAGTGCTGCTCGCAAATTAGAAGCATTTAAAATACCCTGAAATTTAAACTCATACTGTTGAGTCACAATAATTAAAAATAGTATTTATTTGAAACACGACCGGTGTCTGGCTTGTGCGCATAATCAGGTCCTTATACATTTAGATCCCTATGTAGTTTTTTGTATAGTTTACAGTAAATTAAGTCTCCAAACCATCATTATCCAAATGTCACACTTTTTTGCACAAATTGTGACACCTGCTTTTTGTTATTGCATTCGTTACTTTCGTCTTTGATAGTGCCCAAACAATTCTGCTTCCCATGTCTTATGTATATTTTACCAGAAGCGCGTTTCTTTTTATGCACAGAGATGAGAACTCCCACCATACACTGTGTTTACATATAAACACATAGTTTCTGGCCAAACAGTTTATGTGTTACTAAGGCTGGACTGTGTTCGAAGAGTTCATCTGTTACAGTCCCAGCAGAAACTTCCCTTCGTTTCCTACCTTCACAATCCGCTAACAACTGTCATATAATGCTCAATGCTAGTCGATTTATGCAAATAATGCCATATTTATACTCGGGCGGACACGATCGCCTGTATAAACATACTTCGAAACGACTGCATTTTGTATGTGTGCAATAGTGGTCATAAAAATCTAGACACCCTTTAAGATAGTGCAGAATGTTCAAGTTTGGGATCGCATTGGCAACAGGTTTATGTTACAGGAGTTGCTATTAACGGTTGGAATCAGTCATTCGAGGTGCTCTTCGATAGATGACACTAGCGTTTTAGCAGGGATATTTAAGACCATGGCTCCAGTACGTCTAATTATCCAGCAGGAAAAATGCAATTTATGTTTGATGGATGGCGTCATATCTAAACGACAACTTGGCACATGTGTGCATGCATGTACATAGGAGTTGAGGAGTTGGGGGTAATCGATACACAGCTGAAGTGGCTGTGTAAACAGACTGCGACCAGTTGAATGTAGTCAGTATAAGACGAAGTGTCACAGTACAATGAAGCAACCGCATCATCACTGAAAATGAGGCCTGGAATATTATGGTGTACACCGTCATGCGAAAGAGAATTTTGTTTTTTAAGTCCGAGAAATCCAAGGTTAAAATACTGTTGATCGACTTCTTAAGACAACTGTTCGTCAACATCTTCTGTACTCTCTTGATCTGGCTCTAGCGTACTTCTTCCTGTTTCGCCGCTTGAAGGCGGCGATGAAACGTGATAGTTTTACGCATGTGAATGCCATCAAAGAACACGTGACATCTGGTCTCATATCGATTCCACAGGAGGCCCTCGCCAATAGTTTCCAAAAGCTGTACGAATGTTGTCAACAGCGTATTGTAGCGGGTGGCGAATATTTAGAAAAGTAGTAAAGAACAATTGTCTGATAGCTAGCACCAAACTTTTAATCACACTAAATACAACCACACTAAAGGCAACAGTATAAAACGCAAGCATCAAGCAGCCCAAACATTACTCGCCTTCAAGGTAAGCTTGAAATCTATGTAACAAATATGGATATGCACATATCAACAACAGAAATGTCTTCTGTTGCAGTATTAGATACTTTCTCACGGTTATCACAAAAATCGGCATCACAATTAGCACATGAAACTGGCGGGAGTATGCATTTATCGCAGATCTTATTTTGCACAGAGAAAAATGTATGGTTAAAAGGCGACCACTGTACGAAACAAGAGCCTTGTTTTTCGACTAAAATTAGCAAATAAGGTCCGTGTGAACTACCGGTTACTCCCTGCTATAAAACCTTGTTCCCCGGCCCAAACTGAGAACTTACTCGTTTCAAATTACTTCAATAACAGGAAGTTAATACTACAGTGGTCAATATACATAGCAGTTCACACGTTATTGTGGTGGCTTGCTTATTAACGTCTGTGTGTAATAACGTGTGAACAGCTATGTATATTGACCACTGTAATATTAACTTCCTGTTATTGAGGTAATTTGAAACGAGTCAGTTCTCAGTTTGGGCCAGGCAACAAGGTTTTATTGCAGGGAGTAACCGGTAGTTCACACGGACCTTATTTGCTAATTTTAGTGGTAAAACAAGGTTCTTGTTTTGTACAGTGGTCGACTTTTAAGGTTTACACAATTCAGTTGTTACACACCCTGAACGAGGACGATCCTGACAAAATCTTAGTTTCGTGAATCGTACCTTGCACAGGTTGAAAATTCAGGTTTGGTTTCCCATGTGGTGTGGTCTGACGACGAACAGTTTAAATTAAGTTGTATGGTAAACACGCATGATTGTGTTCACTGGGTTGCACGAAATCGGCATGTTCATGTTGACCAAGCTCTGAATGATATGGGATTTCATTTTGGGTAGGATATCATTAAGGGGAATGTTGCAGCTAGTCACCTGAATTCACGCCACTTCTCATTAAACCAGTGCGTAAATAGTTTACTCTCAGATTGCAACTTAAGAGTCAGCCGCGATTTTGTGTAATGAATCCGATTTTTAACCACTTCACCTTCAGTGGAGTGCGATCATGTAACGTAGCCGTGTGTCGCCGTTAGCGTGTTTGCTCGCGGTCTGATCTAAATGCAACTTAACTTTACTATACTTACACACCATCTCAAATCAGGCACGACAAACCAGAGCCATCTTCGCAGTTTCATTGTATATTGTATTGTCTGGTACCTCCGGGTTTTCTGAGTTTCGCCTATAATAGCGGTGCCTGCTTCTGTCTCGTTTCAGCACGCTGATTTTGGTGAGTTTCGCTGTTAAATTGCGTGTGTGTGAGCGATTGAATGACGTTTTTAAATCCGGCAGTAGCGGATGTTCTGTGTAATTTATGTTAAATTCAGTGCTAGCACCGACAGTATTAGATCATGTAAATGGGATGCATTTATGTTGGATTAACAAAATTGTTTCCCCATTTTGCTTGCATTCGACCTGAATAAACGAGTTAAGTTCAGTATAGTTTTGACTTATCTATAAATTGTAGTTTTTGAGCACCATTCCCCTTTTATTTAATGCTATTTTTCACCAGTTCTGAGAACAAGCTCAGATGCAATTTTTTATGTTTAAGTTCCGTTGCGCCATAAATGTATTCTTTAGCCACCTTTATAAAATAACTAATTGTTGTGGCTTGTATATTAATGCCTGCGTGTAATTTCGTGTGAGCTGCTACGTATATTGGCCACTGTATCGTTAACTTCCTGTTATTAGAGTAATTTTAACCAAGTCAGTTCTCAATTTGGACAAGGGAACAAGGTTTTGCAGCAGGGAGTAGCTGATAGTTGACACGGACCTTTTGCTACTTTTACTGCTAAAATTAAGCTTTTTTTATAACACTTAAATCTTCTCTGGATACCTCCTACCAGAATAAAGCTTTTATTTCGTACAGTGGCCAACTTTTAACATGTACCGAATATATGCCCACATTTAAATGTGTAAAGCGAATTTCCTTTTTTTCTTCTTTTAACAGATAGAAAGCTTAGACACGTTGTAGCGAACTCAGTGATTTTCTATTATTATAGGAAATCTAACAAGCAATTGACATTATGTTAAAAATAGAATCAAGTACTCTAAAATACTGCAAATGAAATGTTGACAGTCCTGTCACTGAGTCTGCTCTAAGTAAAAACAAATAAATAAAAATAAAAAATAAAAAAGTTTACAAGTTGTGCAAGCTCTTTCAAGATGGCTGAAATATACCAATGATGAACCTAGCCACAGAATATCAACAAAAGAATATGACGTTTAACTTTTGAAGAAAATTATTTTGGAAAATTCTCCGATATTAATAAGTTGCTGAGGATTTTAACATATCGGTCGGCTCCTGTCACGGAATTTTTTCTGATGTTTTGGCCATGAGAAGTGTGTCAACGAAGTTTATCCCAAAACTTCTCAATTTTGATCAGAAGTTCCTTCGGATGAGCATCACACAGATACTCTGGAATGACGTCATTGTTGATGCTGAACTATTCAAAAGTGTCATAACTGATGAATAAACATGGGTTTATAGGTATATGCTTGAAACAAAAACTCAGCCGTTCAAAAGCATCACCCTGGAGAGCCAAGACCGAAAAAAAAGCAAACCAAGTTCGATTGAAAGACAAAGTATTGCTCGCTGTTATTTTTTTTTTTTTTTTTTTTTTTAATTCACTTGGCTTAGTGCATCATGAATTTTAGCCTCAAAGTCATTACCTCAATGTTATGCACTGTTTACAAGAATTAATATGCAAAAAGTGTACAGAATTGGCTTTTCCATAACGAGAATGCACCTTCTCATTCATCGTTACTTGTGAGAGATTTTTTGGTCAATAAGCACATGACAACATGTCTCAACCAGCATATTCAACTAATTTGTGTCCCTGAGACTTTAATCTGTTCCCAAAACTGAAAATACTTATGACGGGAGGAAGATTTGTAACGATTGAGGAAGTAAAGAATACATTGCTGCAAGTACCCAAGGCTCTACCAAAACGTGCTTATGAGAATTGCTATGATGATTAGTAAAAGTGTAGGCACAAGTGTATCATATCTGAAGGGAATTACTTTGAAGGGAACGACATGAATATTGTTGAATAAATAAATATTATTTTCATAAAGATATTAAGTCATCTTACTTTTGGACAAACCTCATATAGTTTACAACAGAACCATTCTCAAACCAAAACTTCTACCAATTACTTCAAAGATGTTTGCACTGCAAAGTTGACCCTCTCTCTCATTCTGCTGTGAACTCCGCATTACGGTTGAATTATACTGAATAAGCTGTCTAGGTAACATGTTTGATAATTTTATGATGCTGGACAAAGCATGCCTGGAGCTGTTTGGTCGTATGTGTGGAATCATTATCATTTGGAAACATGGTACTGTTTTCCTTCCTTTCTATTTTTTAGCAACAAGTTACTCATAGTAAGCACTTTGTAGTTGGGAATGGTAAGATATTTATTCAGTTATCCAACCAGATGATTGCCATGATATAGGTCCCCAAATCATGTTGGTACCACTCCCATGTTTGACTATAGGAAGCAGGCATGCTGTATCATAACCTACCTTTGGAGTTTTAGATAAATAAAGCAGGATGTAATGTAGACGATATTCATCAGTCCATATCACACATTATCATTAATAATGATCGTGCAGCACTAACTTTGCAGCTTTGTGTTGACTTCCATTATTAAGGTTTTAGGAACTGCAATTGATGTTTAGTTCCAGCTCTACTTATTTTATTTAATGAGTATTAATCAAGTAATGAAAAGTTTTGCAGTCGATTTTACCACAGTAGTTCTGTGTTGTCTACCCACAATAGTTATTAATATTCTTCGATTGTTTTCAGTTAATTTCGGGTTTTGCCCACTATCGTTGTTCTCCAGTTATGTTTTGCCTTGTTTTTTGTACTCCGTCATAACGTAGGATATTGTCTGCAGTGAAACGTTAAAAAATACAGCCGTTTCTGTTACTGATGCTCCCACTAATTGCATAGCATGGAGTTGGAAGTGTAAGGAATCGTAAATTTCACTGAACAATTGTGTTGATTATCATAGAACAAAACGTATAGTAAAATGCAAGCTAATGTCCTCCTGCAGCGCAGGAAAGGCCAGGCCCTCTAAGATACCTTGCTGCAGAGTGTACGGTTGCTGCCTGTCGGAGTTTCCAGTCCCACCTCAGACGTGTGTGTGTGTGTGTGTGTGTGTGTGTGTGTGTGTGTGTTTATGCGTGTATGTTGTACTTAGTGTAAGTTACTTTAAGTAGCTTGCAAGTCTAAGGACCGATGACCCCTGCAGTTTAGTTCCATAGTTTTACAAACATTTGAATATCAATTTGGTTTTGTTCCAAGACTTTGTCGGTCAATTATGCACTGCTGTCACATCTCAGAGTTAACAGATACACAGTGGTGGCACATACAAAAATATGTAGAATGCTGCATTGTGTTCATTTCACTTTTCTTGCACCCTGTAAGTTTCTGTGTCTACCTACTAGTTTAAGTAAATACTTAGTTGTTGGTAATTAATATGTCCTTGTATTAATTTCAAAGAAACTGCTACTAATGTACAGAACTGGGTTCATATTTAGTAAGAAAAAAGAAGGAAAAGTTGTTACTTGTAGTTTAAGATATGCATGTAAAAAGCAAGAAATCCTCAAAGTTTGACATACCAGACGAATAAGTTTTACGGCCAGTTCAAATGTTCAAATGTTTGTAGAGCTACGGGGTCATCAGTCCCTAAACTTACAAACTATTTATGAACTAGTTACTACTAAGGATGGCACTAATATCCATGCCTGAGGGGGGATTCGAACCCCCGACCGAAGTGGCCGTGCAGACAGTGACTGGAGCGCCTCAGTCCCCTTGGCCACCGCGGCTGGCTTTACGACCAGTAAAGAGATTCTTGACAATGTACAATTTGAAACCTAGAAGCATGAAACATAAACAATAGGTACGTGCTGGTCATAGGATCAAGGTAAAGGCAAAAAGGGCATGTTAACGAGATGCAGCACCAAATCATAAGAATCTATAAACCTTATCTATTATTAATTAATGTATTATATTGTTCTAAATCGGTTAAAGAGCTAGTGCAACATGAAAGTCTCTGGCGAACAAGAACAAATAATCATAATCATCCTGTTAAACTCTGAAGGCATAATGTTATCATTAATTTATTTTTTCTTTACTGTTACTTCATACACCCATGCCCCATATAGGTGGAAGGAGTTTATTTTATCGTCTTCAAATATTTTAGACAAGATGATTACGATTCTGCCATTATTAATCTTATTTATTACACTGCAGTGGCCTTTTTTCATTATATACTGATGTAACCAGCAAATGGGACATTAGTTTAAATATATTTCCAAATCAGAATAAAAAAAATTGACCACCATGTTTAGTGATTAGAAAATATGAAAATAAAAGCTTTAAAAACAACAATTTCTACACTTATATAAAGCCATTGTTCTGTTGCTACATACAGGCCGCTTGGAGCGCTAGTGTCTATTTAGCGGCCTAAAGTTTTCACTTTTTGGGCTACATAATTATACCACGGTTTGTTTTAGACTGCGGTAGTAGATTGACAATACATTTTCTGTTGGTGCAGAGGGAAAATGTACAGATTTCCCAACACTTACATTTATTTTCAGTTTTACATTATTCTCAAAACATTAAACTTTCAATTCCTAAATTTATATGTTGTTGAATAATTGAGTGCTCCTGAATTTCTGAAACAATAGCAGAAGTTATCGTCAAGATAAGATTCCAAAAATGCACATTAAGTCTTACAGCAGCCATTTTGTTCTCCTGGTTTCACACCACTGATTCAATACTCCTGACAAGCATAAAAACTGACACAAGGAAGACCTTTGTTAAAAAATTTAAATGAAATTTTCATGGTGCAATCATATTTTGTCGACGATAATCCCCCTAAAAATCTGCTGGAACTTTTGCAGATAATTAATTTTTAGAATTTTCGGTAATGTTATCTTATTTTTTACATTTATGAAAATTAACTATTTAAATAGATTAATTAATTGAAGTACCTTCACAGTAATGAAGCTGAAGCTAATGATTTGACATTATAATGAAAGGTTTAAGTAAATGAAAAATTTCTTATTAATGGATTAACATTGTAAGAAGAATACAATTAAAAAATATATTTATAGTACATCTTGGGAACGGACATTGACCACTAAATTAGCAGCCGTTTACTTGCACACTATGCTATGATAAAACTGAACAGTATGTTACTTGAAGTTGCCTATATTATAACTGAAAATATTTTGCAAGCATTTTCTGTTTCCCTATGGTCCAATAAGCTGAAAGAATTTACAATTTAAAAAGGGTTATATGAAAGCTTCTTCACATGGAATTGGAGCCAAATCAATAATACTCATCCCACGAACTTTCATTGTCAAACGAAGTTGGATATAAATGATACAGACTAAAATGAGTAGCATAAGAGTGGTGAAAAATTCCTAAAGTCAATTGGCTTTAAGAGAGTACCAAGGATCAGAATTGGACAAAGAAGGGATTGTGTGTCTGTGAGAGTGAGTGAGTGTGAGAGAAATGGAGCGAAAGTTGGTGGGAAAATGGGGAGAGACGTAAGGGTTAGTAGAAAAAGCATAATAATTATTTTGATGTGGCACACTATCTGTCAAACGTATTTATCATTTGGCACATATATTGGGACTACGTTATTCCATTATCAAACGCAATAAAAGGGCGAAATGGAAACCAAATCTGCCTAGTGTAAATTACACCAAGCCACACATTGACAAATAAATTGAAAAATGTTTTAGTGAGGTGAGTGTCAACAGCCGTAATATATTTCATAAAATGCATATTTAAAACCATTGGTTGTTTATTAAAAACCTTATATATCAAACATTTTCGGTCAATAGACCATCTTCATAGATAAAAAGGTTTTAAAACTGAATGGTAAAATGCATCAAATAAAATACATCTAGTTGAGACAAACAGGAGTCAGTATAACTAAAAATATTAAAAATACAGGGGTCATCTTAGATAAAACCTATCAGTCAACACAAAATAAAAAGTAAAAAAAATTAAGTACTTTTTATGTTGTGTTGAATGATAGGTTTTATCTAAGATGAACACTGTATTTTTAATATTTTTAGTTAATCTGACTCATGTTTATCTCAACTAGATGTATTTTATTTGATTCAGTTTACCATTCAGTTTTAACACCGTTTTATCTATGAAGATGGTCTACTGACCGAAACTGTTGATATATAAGGTTTTTAATAAACAGCCGATGGTTTTAAAAATGCATTTTATGAAATTCAAAAAATATTCAGATGTCTGTAAGTCAACAGGAGCAAACCATCTGTTCTCACCAGTCACTAGTCTTAGAAACACTTCTTTGTTTTTTATGTCCATTTACATAGTTGCAGTAATATAGTTTGTATAGGTAAGGTTACAGGCGTTTGCAATTGTATATTACTCTTATTTAGACCAGATGCCTTTTGCTTTATTTTAAAATATTTTCAGTGGTCAACTGTACAGAATATATTTTATTTTTGTGTGGTTTTTGCTAAATTCGATCATGAACAATTCACATACTATGGGTTTATTGTATTCTGTATTAAAAGAACTATTAATAACTCACGTTTTATAATGTTGCCTTCGTCATGTGTTTCTTGTAGTATATTTCCACTTGCTGTCATTGGTTACGATAAAACTATTTACAGTTCCACTTCTTTTTTTTTAAGTTGATGAAAACTCGCTGTTTGTTAAGCCTTGTGACTTGTGTTTGTCTGTTGTTGTGTCCACGTTTTGTATCTGTGTTAGTTGCTAACATGTTCTTTGATTTGCATTGTGAGATGTGTCCTTGTTTTCTTTCTGCCACAGTAGTCTGTAAGCAATTTGTGTGTGATACGTATGCATGTTTATAAATTTGAATTAGTTCAAGTAGTGAAGCTCTGTAAGTATTTGAATGTGTGTATGTGTGTGTGTGTGTGTGTGTGTTTATAGGGAGTTTTTGCTTTCTTATATGGTAATATTATGTGCTGGGCTTGAGTGTGGGGTGGGTTGATCTTTGTCTAGTATGAGTTCATTAGTTTAAATAGTATTTGGCTGCTGATGTTTACTTGGTCATTTGAGTTTCTTTTCTGTTAATGCTTTCTGAATTTGGAAATAAATGGTCAAGTAAACATCATCCATGAAACACTATATAATCTAATAAAAGACATATTAGACAAAAAAACCATCCGAAAACCCACTACATAATTTGACCATTTAAAAAAAATATCCCTGTTACACACACACACACACACACACACATGCCGGCCTCAGTGGCCAAGCGGTCTGCGGTGCGCCAGTCACAGTCTACACGGCCGCTATGGTAGAAGGTTCGAATCTCCTCTGGGGCATAGATGTTTGTGTTGTTTTTAGTATAAGGTAGTTCCTAAGTAGGTTGTAAGTTTAGGGACTGATGACCCCGAAGTTAGGTCCCTTTAGCTTAACAAATATTGAACACACACATGCACACACTCCTGCAGAAAATCAGGATATATCATACCTTTACAGACACACTCACACACACAGAGAGAGAGGGAGAGAGAGAGAGAGAATCAAAATCATGTTTATTAACACACACACAATACTGTCAGAACATCACACACAATCTGCTAGTAGATGTTTATTTTGACAGAAACAAAAGCTGAACATATCTCACAGTGCAAACCAAAGAACATATAAGTAAATATCACACATATAAACGATAAACAGAATAATAGATATACGCACCTTGCAAGGCTTCAGGAATGGCGAGTTATCATCAACTTTAAAAATTAATGGAATTGCAAATAGTGTAACTGTAAATAGTGGCAATATGATAGAAGAAACTCACAATGAGGGCAACATAAAAAATTGAGTAATCTTAATAGTTCATTTTATACAGAATAAAGTAAACCCATTGGATGAGAGCTGTTATGACTGAATTAAGTGAAAACCACACATAAATGTGGGACAAAAATATTTGCAGTACAGTTTACCATTGAAGGTGCTTTAAAATGAAGCGAAAAGAGTCTGGTCTCAAGTAGACTAATTTACAGTTGCAAAAATCGGTAACCTAATCTATACAAATTTACAAACTATTTAAAGTAGGACAATACACATATCCTTGCCTGAAGAAGGACTCATAAACTTTATTTACCCTCAGTAACCGTCAAAATACGAATCTAGCAGCACATGTGCACTGTCAAATATTTTGTAAAACACATGTTAGCGCACAACACTTACACTGTGCAAATTGTTGAACTATACGATTTAAAATGTAAATATGATGCACACACACTTTATTATAAATGTAAACCTCACTACAGATATTCCAGTTTAGGTTAGTGGCCGAGTGGCGGAGTGGCCGAGTGAATTGAGGTGCTATGCTCCAATGTGTGAGGCTGTTCCCTGTCGGAGGTACGAATCCTCTTTCAGGCTAAGTTGCTTGTGTTGTCTTTAGTAACAGGTTGTTTATAAGTAGTTTGTGGGACTGATGACTCTGCAATTAAGTCTCATAACTTAACAAACATTTGAACATTTTTTGTTATGATTGATCGATGTGTCTTCCTTCATTATGAAGATGTGGCACATATGAAAAGAAAATTTCTGCATGACCCTACGAAGAAGAGGAACATCGATGTTGGTGATGACAATCTGAATGGTCGTTAATGGGTTATCGCTGTACACCTTGACATTAAAATAGCCCCTCAAAAAGGATTTTCATGTGTTCTAATCCAGAGAATATGGCGGAAAATCACTGTCCATGGGTGTGGACTCTGGGTACCTCAGAGCCACAATGTGGTCACCAAAGTGCTCCTCCAAGACATCAAACACTGTCCTGTTTCGATTACGTCCAGCTCTGTCTTGCATGAACCACATCTTACCGAAAGCAGGGTTCCTTTAGATAATAGGAATGAAATCATCTTCCCTTTTTTTATTTGCCGTTCGGTAATCACAATGCCTGGTCATTCCATTCAAATAGTCATCCATTGAGGGTGCAGAGACTTTTAGATCGTGAAATACGGCTTCCTAGTCGCCCGAATGTTCCAGTTTTTCTTATTGACAAACCAGTCCAAATGAAAGAGGACTTCCTTGTTAAACCAAACTATAATGAATACAAACTCTGCATACGAATTCCCAATATGTCCCGCTGCCACCCATGGCGTTGAACATCCTACCGCAAACCATTCAGAAGTCATGAGGGACAGTTTGTTGCAGTCGATACAGTTTTAGACGCTGAGACAAAGGGACCTGGCTTCACGACCTTCCCATATTTACATTTATTTATTTTGTCTTGAATAGACAGTTTTATTAGCTTCTACTTGTACTGTCAAATAATATTCCAGATATTTCTGTCAGTGTGTGTATATGTTGTTGTTCTGGTCTTCAGTCCAGAGGCCCATTTGATGCAGCTCTCCATCCTTCTCTATCTGGAGGAAGGCCGGCCGCAGTGGCCGAGGTGACTGAGGCGCTCCAGTCACGGTCAGCACAGCTACTACGGTCGGGGGTTCGAATCCCCCCTCGAGCATGGATATTTGTGCCGTCCTAGTTCGTAAGTAGTTCATAAGTAGTTTGTAAGTTTAGGGACTGATGACCCCGTAGTTAAGTCCAATAAACTTAACATACATTTGAACATTTTTTATCTGGAGGAAGCCCCTTCATCTCCCCATAAGAACGGGAACCCACATCTACATCAACCTGCCTACTGTATTCGTCTCTTGGTCTCCCTCTACGATTTTTGCTGCACACGTTTCTGTCCAATGCTAAATTAATGATTCGTTGATGTTTAAGAATTTTTTCTACCCAGTGATCCCGTAAAGGTACTTATGAAATTAATTTTTTCCTCGATCCTGTTAAGTACCTCCTCATTATTTACTTGATCTACCCAAAAAATTCTTAGCATCGTCCTTATCTCACGTAGTAGGCCACATTCCACACAAATGCCTTCAGAAAATACGTTATAATACTTAAAAATAATATTCGTGGTTTGGGGTTTATAGAGCCCCCAGGTGGGGGAAAGACTTCAAGATATGGGTGGATCTGGTAAAATCAAATACCTAGGATGCGGTAAATACTATCCCAAAACAATCAGCGTCTGATCTGGTATTCAGAGGCTATTGGTCAGCTTATGCTCATAACAGCTGGTGTGACTGTAATATATATAGATTGATCTTAAGAATTAAGTTTTAAAATCTTTTGATCTCCATGGTAGATTCTTAAAAACAATCATCAACTTGAAGCAACCATGATAGAACAACAGAATAGCACTCCACTAAACCATGCCCCAATCAATAGAATGGATTCCCTTTCTCGTCATAGGATTCTGGGTGACCAGATATGCCATGAAGAGAAGGATCTGAGATTCTCGAAAACGGCTTCGAACAAAACGTAAAGTTATCATAGAATCACTCAATGTGAACAGCCCATTGAAACCTGTAGAACTTAAAATTAAACACCAAAATTATGGAATTGCAAGAAACCTGATTTACAGACGAAAATCACTTTAACTTTATGAATTACAGGTTATATTGCCGCGAGAGACTACAAACACCAACTGCCGGCGTGGCGCAGGGGATAGCGTCACGGACTGCGGAGCAGAAGGTCGCCGGTTCATTCCCGCACACCACCGAAAATTTTTTTCTTTGTAATTTAACATTCCAGAAGGTTCTACATCTTTCTTATGTTCACTTGTAAATTCTACTTGTTTCTTATGTTAACTGTTCTTCTAATTTCTGGTAAATTCTGTCTGTGTATAAATAGCAGAGCACTCTGCCTGAGAGGCAGTCTGTGCTGCGTGTATGTTGAGTTCGTAATAAACGTGCTTTCAGTATAAGTGCTGTGTTTAGTTGCCTTCGAAGACAAGCCTGTTTCCAATACAGGAGCGACACAGTTTGGCACAGACAACAATGTCAATAAAAACTGGGAACAAAACTTGCACCTTTATTAACGTGTACACATAAAATACCATAAAAATCCCAAAGGTCGTAGAATCATTCAGAGACCTTATATAGGAATTCATGAACACAATTAACATCATGACATCAAGACTCTACTTGGCAACTTCAGTGGGAAGTTAGGGAAAGAAATGAAACTTATTAGAATCACAGGACCATTCACTGCACACAGCAGGACCAATAAAAATGATGAACGCTTCATAAGCTTCTGCAAAAATTGTACTCTCATAATTATGTCGACACAATTCGAGAAAGTGAAGACATGGAAATCCCCCAATGAGACAATGAGACAAATCCAGATTTACCATATTTACGTCTGTAGGAGGAACACAATAGAAGTTCTCAATGTTTAAGTTGGAGAGGAGTCATCGAATTAGACCACCACTTGCCCCATATCAGTAACAGTTCAGCCCAACAGAAACCTGAATGGAGTAGCCGAGATTTCCCAGGCTGACTCTGATCACCTAGAACTAAACATGAAGGAAGTTATTGAGAAAACCTGTAAGGTGGCTATCACAAACAGGTGTGAACTCAACGAGAAAGTAAAGCAAAATATGGTTAGGTCGACTTCCAAGAAAGAAAAGGCAAAGGTGGTGGAGCATAGGATGCAATAAACCTATCGAAGGTAGGGTTAAAGCATAGAATAATTTCAATAACCCCAAACAACACAGACCTGCAAGAACTGGTCCAGCCGGCCGCGGTGGCCGAGGGGACTCAGACGCTTCAGTCACGGTCTGCACTGCCACTATGGTCGGGGGTTCGAATCCCCCCTCGGGCATGGATATTTGTGCCGTCTTAGTTCGTAAGTAGTTCATAAGTAGTTTGTAAGTTTAGGGACTGATGACCCCGTAGTTAAGTCCCATAGACTATACAAACATTTGAACATTTTTTTTGAACTGGTCCAGGTGTAGATGTCAAAATGTTCAAATGTTTGTATAGTCTATGGGACTTAACTAAGGGGTCATCAGTCCTTAAACTTACAAACTACTTATGAACTACTTACGAACTAGGACGGCACAAATATCCATGCCTGAGGGGGGATTCGAACCCCCGACTGTAGTGGCTGTACAGACCGCGACTGAAGCGCCTCAGTGTTTTTGAATGCATAGTGGATATTATTCGAAATGTTATTGAAATATGTGGTATATAATTCGTACTTTTATCTTGTGTTTCTTTTCAGTGTTATTTTTTTGTGGATGTTGCGTAATTTGGGTTTTTTCTTACTGTATAATTGTGTACCTAGGAGAGGATTTCATCCGTTTCTTTGTGCTATATATTCCAGTCTCATTATTTCATTTAATGGCTGTCTGATCAAGAGGTTGTTGTGTTAGTTTCCTAATCATGGTACTGAAGTAAGCTAGTTTGTGGCATGATGCATTGTGAATGATGCTGTCCGTAGTTGTTGGTTTTCTGTATATTTCGAATGGGTTTGGTTATTTATATTTAAATTTATAGATTTCTTTGTTTCTCTAGCTACAGTAAATTTCGTGTTTGGGTGTAGGTTGTTCAGTATGATGTGGATATTACCTACATTGGTGATGTTACCATCTATTAATGTTAGGTTCTCATCTACAAAACAGTTGTAGAATATTATTTTGTGGTTTATTGTGTCTGACATATTGTTGAACTTTCCAACAGATTCGAAATAACTTCGATTAGGGATCAGATATAATAACTTTATGAATTCTGAAATATTTTGAAGTGATAATTTAATGTGTTTAATTAGGTTGTTTTATATTATGTCAATTGTTGTTTGTACTGATATGTTGGTGAAGTCAGATGATAAGAATTTTCCATACCAATGTATTTTTAATTTGTTAGCAAGTTGTTGGGAGTTTTTTAACTGTATTTCTTATTGTAAATGTATTTTATCAGGATTTTTTATGATATATGTGGGATAGTTGACACTGCCCATGGCTGGGTGTACAGTAACAACTTGTTCCTGTAATTTTGTGTGCCCTCATAATTTTGGGGTTCTTGGTGGTGCATATATTCCCTTCAAACCCTGTTAGAATGGTAGCACATGTTGTGGCAGTTTTCTTTGTGACAAATATTCATTACTTGGGTTTTTGTGTATTCCTGTGATGTTATTGCTTGTGAAGAAATCTATAATTTTTATAACATAATCTTCTTTTTTTAGTATCAATCAAATTGTTGACCTATAGAATAGCAACCACGCATTTTACATTCAGAGATAATTTACCTGGCGTGATTGATCTCTGGAAACTAATACAAAATATAATTTTGAGATTTTAGCCATTCCTCAAATGCAAAGAACCATCTGAGAAACTCCAGTTTAGAAAAGCCAACACCAAACTCCAATTCGCTTCCATATTTATATAAAGAAATAGTGGAAATAATTGCAGTACTGAAGTACAACAGAACATCTAGAGGAGATGGAATTATTGCAGAGTTTTAGAAATTAGACCATAAAAGCAGAACACCAGAAATGAACAGAATAACATCTGAAATTTAGAAAATGGAGAAAATCCCCAAAGAATGGAAGAGTGCCTTGATATGCTCACTATACAAGAAAGGAGATAAATCAGCCCTGAATAGAACTGCAAAAGGGACTCACAGACTGGCAAGTATCAGGTGGAATTCAGGAAAGCGAGATCCAGTATTCAACAGCTCTGGAATCTAAAAACTACAGCCACGTGGAATGGCGGCATGTTCTTAGGTGTCATGCTACAAACTGTATGACTGTTGCCACCGGGGCTCGAGTCCTCGCTTGGGCATGTGTGTATGTGTGTATGAGAGAGAGAGAGAGTGTGTGTTTGTGTGTGTGCCTGTGTGTTGAGCTTAGTGTTATTTTAACTACTTTGTAATTGTATGGGCTAATGATGATAGCAGTTTACGAAGTTAGACAGAGATACCACTTGAGGCAGTGGTGTCTCTGTCTAACTTCTTAACTTTTTGCTTTCTACAGTATGTCTGCCTAGGTGTACTTATGTCTGTGTGAATGTGTGAGTGTTTGTGCATTTGTTTACTCTCCTTTTTTCCCCCAAGGTAAGTCTTTCCTCCCCCGGGATTGGAATGGCTCCTTACCCCCTTCCTTAAAACACTCATCATTTCCTTTTCCCTCTCCTTCCCTTCTGCCTGCAGAAGCAACTGGGTTGCGAAAGCTTGCGTTTTTGTGTGTGTATGTGTGTTCATTTATTTATTTGTGATGCTGTCACACCTGTGCTCCTCCGCCTGGTGAGTAATCTTCGTCTTTTTTTATATACATAATTTTTTCTGCTAGGAATTTTTCGTCTTAATATTCGTATTATATAGCAATTCAAACTCTTTGTACTAACTCAGTGAGTAATAAATTACATATTGTGTAAGAAAGTTTGTTAGATACACTGTGTGTGCTGTCGTTCCCTTGCTAAGAGTTTGTGTTGTGTTTGTTATGAGCTTGAGATGTGGTTGAGTGTAGACACTCTGCTGTGTTGTCATGTAAATGTGTATCATTTACAATCTAGTTATCTGTTCTTCATGATTGTGGATTGGCTGAACACTGACACTGATTTCATTCTACAATATTTTTCTCCCCTTGGAAACTCGCATTCTTATAGTTTTCTTCGAAACTTTACTCCATCAGTTTACTGTAGTAGGAAGTGTGAAGTGCATTTGTATTTAGCTTACCCTGCTAATTCCATAGAATCTAGTCATTTGAGGGCAAACTACAGTTGCTCCCCATAATATGATAACTATCCACAGTAGTTTGATGCAGAAGTTTTGATACACCTGACAGCAGAAACGCTAGTGCTTCCACCCCTGAGACAACACCACAATCAACAAGTTGTTCCTCCCAAAAGCAGACTCCAGTCCACTGCAGCTATTTTGTTTCCTTTGCTTAAATTAACACTGCATTGATACATGTTGATGCATCCATAGGATCTTGAGGTAGCGGAATCTATGGAGAAGAGCATTGCACTAAGGTCTATATACGCAGATGAATTCAAGTTACTCATAGTACATGATAGGTTGCAGCCATCTTAATGTATTTGGAAATGATGATCACCTCTTCCAGATTTTGTCAGGAAGGAAGTATTTGTGTCTCCAATAGCATGAAAGCTAATGCTGAATAATGAGAGTCGAATGCTAGAGCCTACATTTGCTAAAGATACTCAGACTGTTTAATCAAAATAATTAATTTGTAAATTTGAAATTGTATGTAATTTAAAGCAAATAATTTGCAAGGTTGTAATAAAAGGTTTTGCGCTAAAAAGGTAACGTTAACTGTAAATATTTAATACGCAAGTGGTATTAAGTTTTGTACACTATTAATTATTGCTGAATGGCAGAGAAAAATTTATATTTTTTGTGACATACTTCCTTTAGATTTAGAAATAAGAGATTTAGCGATACGCAACAACTGAAATAATATTTTCAGCTTAACTAAAGAAGGTATTTTCAAACTGTGTTAGCTGTAACTATATTTGTAAATAATCGTGATAATTCTGGATGAATTTTCAATCTGAACTGCAGACACTACTGAACAAAGTAATGTTTGTTTTGAGAATGAAATCAACTGTAGTTTCAGTGTTGTTCACTTGTGTTTAAACACATTCGAGTATTACCTGTATCAGATTTAATTTTGTGAAGTAGGGAGACTCAGTGTCTATCTTTCTACAATGTAAGTTTATACAAAGACACCAATCATACAAGGTCAGCCCAGGAAAAGTTTCAGTGACCTGTAAATACAATGCTATGTTGACTGTAACTCATTCAAGTAACAAAAAAAAAAGAATTATTCTAAATATATTGTTACAAATTACTTATCTGTAATGAGGTCTTCGTCGAGCAAAAATAACATTACCTAAAATTAACCAGTGTATAGAAAACACTTAAATTTTGACCTACATCATTAACTTTCTTTATATTTGTGTCTTTGTATGTGTGTGTTTCATGTGTATTAAGAAAATAACTGACATTGTTTAATAGAGGATACTTTTATTCATGTGAATAATGCAGTATAAACTCAGTTCTGTACTAATAAATTGAAAGGAAGAATCAGTCGAACATTCAGAATCATATCCTTCATACTTACCTTATCTGACCAGTGATCCACCGACAGTCATTGTGAATCCAAACATCGAGACCTTTAGGCGACATCTTAAACTCTATTCATGTATGCCAAAACATATGCACACCTCACTTCAGTGTAACATTCAACTTAGCAGACGTTAGTGTTTGCTGCTCCTGACAGTGTTGTACTGCACTTCTGAGGCTTTGAGTGTCTTTACTAACTAGCATGTGTACCTATACTGTACATTTATAATAAGTATTTGAAGAACGTTTGTTGTCAGTTGTGTGAACGGTTGTGAAATCGAACAGTTATTGTACTAAGGAAATAAGATAACAAGGTATAACAGTCTGTTGAAGTGGTCCTCTTTGCGGAACATATATGAAAGAAATGAACAAAATATAATATAATGTGGAATCTCAAACAAAGATGAAACATAAATAAAACCTTATGTGCAGATTCATTCAGTGAATAATTGATTGTCATTGAAACAGATTGTGTTGTGTTGTGGTCTTCAGTTTGGAGACTGGTTTGATGCAGCTCTCCACAATACCCTATCCTGAGCAAGCCTCTTCATCTCCACACAAGATCGACAACCTACATCTGTCTGAATCTGCTTACTGTATCCATCTCTTGGTCTTCCCCTGCGATTTTTTCCCCACACACTTCCCTCCAACGCTAAATTCACAATTCCTTGATGTCTAAGAATGTGTCGTACCAGTCCATCCCTTCTTTTAGTCAAGGTATGCCAGAAATTCCTTTTCTCCCCAGTTCTGTTCAGTACCTCATCATTAGTTACGTGATCCACCCACCTAATCTTCAGCATTCTTCTGTAGCACCATATTTCAAAAGCCTCAATCCTCTTCCTGTCCGCACTGTTTATCGTCCATGTCTCACTCCCATACAAGGCAACACTCCATACAAATGCCTTCAGAAAGGACTTCCTTAGGTTTCAATCAATATTCGATGTTAACAAATTTCTCTTTTTCAAGAACGCTTTTCTGCCCATTGCCATTCTGCATTTTATATCCTCTGTACTGCGACCATCATTTGTTATTTTACTGCCCAAATAACAAAACTCATCTACCTCCTTTATTGCTTCGTTTCCCAATCTTATTCCTTCAGCATCACCTGATTTTCTTACACTGCACTCCATTACCCTAGTTTTGCTCTTGTTGATGTTCATCTTATATGCACCTTTCAGCACACCGTCCATTCCGTTCAACTGCTCTACCAGGTCCTTTGCTGTATCTGACAGAATTACTACGTCATCGGCAAAACGCAATGTTTTTAATTCTTCACCTTAAACTTTAATTCCTTCTCCAAATTTCTCATTGCTTTCCATTATAGCTTGCTCAATGTACAAATTGAAAAACAATGGTGAAAGACTACAACCCTGTCTTACTCCCTTTCATGTCCTTCAACTCTGACAACAGCTATCTGGTTTTTGTAAAAGTTGTACATAACCTTACGTTCCCTATATTTTACTCCTGCTTGCTTCAGAACTTGAAAGAGTTTATTCCAATCAACATTGTCACAAGCCTTCCCAAATCTACAAAAGCTAGAAATGTAGGTTTGCCTTTTCTTAATCTATCTTCTAGGATAAGCTGTAAAGTGAGTATTGCCTCCCGTGCTCCTACATTTCTCCTGAACCAAAACTGATCTTCCCCAAGGTCGGCTTCTACCAGCTTTTCCATCCTTCTGTATATAATTCGTGTTAATATTTTGCAGCCATGACTTATTAAACTGATGGTTCTGTAGTTTTCACATCTGTCTGCACCTGCTTTCTTAGGGATGGGGATTATAACATTTTTCTTAATGTCTGAGGGTACTTCACCTGTCTCATACATCTTACACACCAGGTGAAACAATTTTGTCATGGCTGGTTCTCCCAGAGACTTCTGTAGCTCTGAGGGAATATCATCTACTCCAGGAGCCTTGTTTCGACTTAGGTCTTTCAGGGCTTTGTCAAATTTTTCTCGCAGTAAAGATTCTCCTATTTCATATTCATCTACATCTTCTTCCCTTCCTACAATATTGTCTCGAAGTTCATTTCCTTTGTAGAGCCCCTCTATATACTCTTTCCAACTTTCAGCTTTCCCTTCTTTGCTGAGAACTGGTTTTCCATTAGTGTCCTTGATATTCATAGAGCTGTTTTTCTTATCTCCAAATGTTTCTTTTATTTTCCTGTAGGCTGTATCTATTTTTCCCCTATTTATACATTCTTCTACATCCTTGCATTTGCCTTCTAGCCACTCCTGCTTAGCCATTTTGAACTTCCTGTCAATCTCATTTCTTAGTCATCTGTACACCATTTTGCCTGTTTCATTTACTGTATTTTTATATTTTCTCCTTTCATCGATTAAAGTTTGTATCTCCTGTGATGTCCAAGGATTTTTTGAAGGTCTTGCCTTCCTACCTATTTTGTCCTCTGCTACCTTCACTATTTCATCTCTCAATTTTACCCATTCCTCCTCTACTGTTTTATTTTCCCCTGTTTCTGTCAATTGTTGCCTAAAGCTCCCTCTGAAATTCTTAAGAACCTCAGGTTCCTTCAATTTATCCAGGTCCCATCTCCTTATTTTCCTACCTTTTTGTAGTTTCTTTAGTTTCAGCCTACAGTTCATAACCAACAAGTTATGGTCAGAGTCTATGTCTGCTCCTGGGTATGTCCTCAACTTCAAAACCTGGTTCCGAAATCTATGTCTTACCATTATAAAATCTATCTGGTATCTCCCGGTGTCTCCTGGTCTCTTCCACGTATACAACCTTCTTTTGTGATTGTTAAACCAGGTGTTTGTTATAACTAAATTATGTTCTGTGCAAAATTCTACCAAGCGGCTTCCTCTTTCATTCCTTTTGCCCAGACCATATTCACCCACTATCTTCCCTTCCCTTCCTTGTCCTACTACCGAATTCCAGTCTCCCATAACAATTAAGTTTTCCTCTCCCTTAATTGTCTGAATAATTTCCTTTAGCTCCTCATATAATTCTTCAATTTCCTCATCATCGGCAGAGCTAGTTGGCATATACACCTGTAGTACTGTTGTCAGTGTTGGCTTCATATCTATCTTGACAATGATAATGCGGTCACTGTGCTGGTCATAGTAGTTTACCCGCATTCCTATTTTCTTATTCATTATCAATCCTACTCCTGTGATACCACCAATTGATTTTGTATTTATAATCCTGTACTCACATGACCAGAAATCCTGTTCATCTTGCCACCGAACTTCCCTAATCCCCACTATATCTAACATCAAGCGATCCATTTCCCTTTTTAAATTTTCTAATTTTCCTACTCGATTAAGGGATCTAACTTTCCACGCTCCAACCCGTAGAATGCGAGTATTGTCTTTCCTGATGATCACATCCTCCTGAGTAGTCCCCGCCCGGAGATCCAAATGGGGGACTATTTTACCTCCAGAATATTTTACCCGAGAAGATGCCATCATTATATTGTCATATAGTAGAGCTGCATGTCCTCGGGAAAGGTAACGGCTGTAGTTTCCCCTTGCTTTCAGCCGTTCGCAGTAGCTGTGTCGCAAAGCCAAATTAGCTGATGTTATAAGGCCAGCCCAGTCAATCATCCAGACTGTTGCCCCTGTAAATACTGAAAAGGCTGCTGCCCCTCTTCAACAACCACACGTTTGTCTGGCCTCTCCACAGATACCCTCCGCTGTGGTTACACCTACGGTATGGCTATCTGTATCGTTGAGGTACGCAAGCCACCCCACCTCGGCAATGTCTGTGGTTCATGGGAGTGGTGAAACAGATTATGCAACTGAAACATATTCTATTAATATTTACTATTTAAGAAATCGGTTTTCAACTGTTATGCCATAAACAGGTACAGAGTTATATACATTTGCTTGTGAAAGTTCGTATACAAACCTACTCATAATTGTGATAAGTTCTGTTGGTCAATCTGACATGGCAATACACATTAGATTGAAGAAACACCATATAAGTAATAAACATGAAATTGGAAGTTACACATTTGTAGACCATCATCTGAAAGAAGGCTACAGTTACAATGTAAAATAGGAAGTCCTAATTCACAATCAAAAAGAGAGCAAGATAAAAGTCATTTAACTAAGGAAATTAATATAGATGTGACCAATTCCCTCAAATTGGTACTGAATGTCAGACACAATTCCTGTACTGACGTAATTTGGTTCCATAATCTACTCATATACCATCCAGATCATGCAGACCACCCTCTCCTCCTCACCACAGTTTCACAGTCTCGATGAAAAATTCTTTATTTAATCGCAGCTGTTTTTTTAATATCATAATTATTTTGTTATTTGTTTCTGATTTTGGATATTTAACTGACAAGAGTATAATTTAATCAGCTTATAAAATATTTTAAGTAATATAATATTAACTTTTTCTTCTGCCTAATCTCACTACTATAAATTCCTGATATTCTACTTCTTAAAGAGAAGATCATTTTCACAAAAAAGTTCTATGAATATGACAAAAAGTTTTTGTTTCAACTTTACTTTTAATTTTACATCAGGTCAACTGAAATTTATTATATAGTTCAAATTAAAATGTCACATCTTTGATTGAAGTTTAATAATTTAACACACAGCAATCTCAAAGAAGCAATTCCCCTCAGTTGAGTGCTAAACCTTTGACACTTGTCATCTTTGAAAATTAACAGAGAAACTCTGTATTCATCGGTGTAAGATCCTGCAATCCAGAAATTTTTACAGCAACAAAATTATAGCTCTTTACTTGACAGCATAACAGGTACAAAGCAATACATTGAATAGCAAGTATTATGAAATACTGCACAATTAGCTTATTTGTTTCATTCAAAATTAATCAGGTATTATATCAAAAACTGCCACACAGTCATATAATGATTTGTGTATGTATGTTTTATGACTGTCAACTGTAAATCTTTCACTTTTAGTCCAATTTTATGTCTTGCTTAAATAAACCCTATCCTTTTGTGCCAATGGTTTATGTTCACTGTTAATTACTGATGGCCCTGATGCACATTCAAGAGACAATTCAGTTAATTTTTTCCTACCAAATCCCAAGTGTCTACATGTACTCTATTTCATTTCAATTTTTCATCAGCTTTACTACAACACACCATGTCAAAAGTTGTGTAACTGCTTACATTTGTATAGCTACAGAAATTCTTGGAGGAGAAAAAAGAAACATGAAAATACCAACAAGACAGAAAAAGAAACTGTTTTACCTATATGAATTAGTATGTATACATTCTATAGAAATCTTGTATCTATACATATATTCACCTTCAGGCTGAGTAATAATGTAAAATAACTGGAACTGTGGGATTCTAGTAGATGGTGTAACAGTGCCTCACTATGAATACAATAATGAAAATATTAAAGTAGTTCACACTGAGGTAATTCTCTGTCTCTCTTTATTCATTTGAATATTTTATAAAAAACACACATATTTAATATGAAATGTATGTATAACTTGAACATTTTATGGAAGTTGCTTTATTGCAGTTGAAAATATTTAGTCTACTCTGGAACAGCAAGTGATCCAACTATATTTTCTATTATCCTTATTAGCTTATTGAAACATCTTATAAGTATTGGTATGCACAAGTTTGTACTGTTCTGTTTATTTCTTTTCCTTTACAGATTACTGTAAGTATTGATAAAACGTATAAACAAAAAAATCGAATCATGCATAGACCATTATGGAACATAATGTAAGGCCTTCATTGAATTTTTATAATACTCTGGACTTCATCATCACACATTTAGCAAGGTACAAAATAGATTAATGAGCAAAAGACTCCATTGTATTGTCACATGGCAGAAGCTTTTAATATTCTATGCTTGTTCACTTCATGAGTTAGACTATATGTATGGTAATCTCCTGTTTACAACTATAACTGGAGAAAGAAACTTAAAAAAAGTCAAATGTCATTTAAAAATATTTCTATATATTCTTCACAAAATGTGTTACACTGTAAACATTAACAAGGAATACTCACTATGACTTTACAGTTAGTTTTGTTCACACATTCTGCACACATAGCAATAGAAGCAATAATTATATGAAGTAGTTTGTGTTAATTTATATGATAGTAAATATCTCAAATCAAAAGTTGATTACATATTACTGTGAAACACAAATTGAATGGTTTCTCAATAAAAACAGTACTTGTCGCAAATTTAAATAAACTGAGATACTGATGCAGTTATAACAATGAACTTCATATATATAGTACTAGTTCTGAGAAAACAAGTACATGTTGCGAAATACAATGCTCAAATAATTTCATTTCTTCAAAGACGGTCCTTTTCTTTTCTCAAAATAACGCCCTTTATTTGGTACTTTTTGTGGAAATTCCAGATAAATATAAGACTGCCTCTATTTCAAGAGTTAATCATTTTAATTGTAGATTTTGTTACATTATCATGTTGTGAATTGTATGTGCCTACAACCTTTAATATTGCTAATGCTGCTATCAAAGCCATCTCTTTAGCTGAAGAAGATTAGAATTATCAGGTAGAAAGGCAACACCTATTGGTCATTGTGCAAGATACAGCAGACTATATGGCCTATATGTGTCTTAGAAAACAAGGAAAGTAAATCCAATTTCCTTGGCTATAGAAGCGACCAGCATGAAATGAATAAAGCTGTTCCCCATATTATCAGAAAAGGGTTAAATTTTTCTCAACTTATTCACATTAAGTAACATGCACAATTTTATACTAATTAATCAGAAAACAACAATGGTGAGTAGTCTGGTTGTAAAAACTAGTAGTACAGAAAGAAATTCCTTTCTTTTAAGAAGTGAAACAAAGGTATTATGTAAGTCAAAATTTTATCTTCTTTTTTCATTTGAAATGTAATTCATTTCCATCAATGTCATAGAAAAACAGCCCATGTGCTTTCTGAATGGCATTTTCAAGAACATATCTTGAGGAAAGATGATGCTATTCCTTGACCAGAACAGGGCTGGATTAGTCTAGTTAGGGTATAATCCAATACGATTCAACTGTCTGAAATCTCTGAGTTGATAAAGTTTGTAAGTCGCTCCTGAAGAATTACTGGCAATGGAGAAGAACTGTCTTTTTCGAAAACAGCTCGCATCAGGGGTATACTGTCATTTGTGAATATTTTCTTACTTCTTATTTTATTTACAATTTACACAATGGTTGTGTATTCTTCCTTACTAGAGTGTAAAATATTCTTCATCTTCCATTGTTTCAGTGTTATATTTCTCTTAGTTCCTTTGTTTTATTTGACTTGTTATTGGTTTATGTTCCAGTGAACCAGTTCTTCTCTCTGTCTCTCATGGACATTACTTTGTTGTGGTTTTCCATCCAGAAACTGGTTTGATGCTGCTCTGAACCCTACTCTGTACTGAACAAGCCCCTTCATATTCTCATAATAATGGCAACCCTTATCCACTGAATCTGCCCACAATATTTATCTCTTGGTATCCCACTGCAATTTTTCCCCACACACTTCACTCAAATGCTAAATTTACGATTATTTGATATCTAAGAATGTGCCCTATCAATCGATCCCTTCTTTTACTCAAGATATGCCACAGATTCCTTTTCTCCCCAATTCTATACAGTACCTATTCATTACTTATGTGCTCTACCTACCTAATCATCAGTATTCTTCTGCAGCACCAAATTTCGAAAGACTCTATGATCTTCCTGTCAGAAATATTCATCTTCCAATTTCCATGCCTGTACAAGGCAAGACTCCACACAAATAGCTTGAGAAAGGACTTCTTGACACTTAAATTAATATTCGATGTTAGCAAATTTTATCTCCATTCAGTTTCCACTCCACATCCTCCACCACCTCTGACAGAATTACAATGCCATCAGGAAATGCTGTACTTTAATTCCATCCCCAAATTTCTCCTTGATCTGCAGCTTTCTCATTGTATAATCTGAATAAAATTGAAGAGAGGCTTCACAACCAGTGCTACCCCTCCTTGCCCTTCGACTCTAATAACTGCTATATGATTTTTGTAGAAGTTGTAATTAACCTTCTGTTCCCTATATTTTACTCCTGCTGAGTTTAGAATTCGAAAGAGTGTAATCCAATCAATATTGATAGACAATTTCTCCAAATTTTCAAAAGCTATAAATGTAGGTTTCGCTTTTCTTAACATATCTTCTCAGATAAGTCATACAGTGAATATTGCTGCTCAGTTTCCTACATTTCTCCTAAACCCAAACTAGTCTTCCCTGATGTCTGTTTTTATAAGATTTTAAAATCTTTTGTTAATAATTTGTATTAAAATTTTACAACCGTGACTAATTGAACTTATGGTTCTGTAATTTTCGCACATGTCTTCAACAACTTTCTCTGGAATTGCGATTATTACATTGTTGTCAAAGTCTGAGGGTATCTCCCCTGACTAGATTTTATTAGTTGTTCATTCCATGGATCCATATTGACGAGATCCTTGTGGATGTGGAACTTGTCAAAATATTTTGTTCTTTTACATTATGATATAATAGTACAAATAGTATTAATATATAAATCATTTGCTTCTATTCAAATATTCGTCGATGGTGTACAAGGAGTTGGACACTACTCAGTCTTTCAAGTTCCACTTAAACAGATATTTATTTGTAACTAAAGTTTTTATGATTCTTGGAAAATTACTGTAAATGTGTGTTCCTGAGCAGTGCACCCCTTTTTGAACTAAAGTAATTGCTTCTAACTCATTGTGTATATCGCTTTAGTTCCTAGTATTGTATGTGTGAACTGAGCTGTTTGTTGGAAAAGTGATATGTTATTTATGACAAATTTCATCAAAGAATAAATATACTGAGGGGCAGTACTTATATCTAGTTCCCTGAAGTGGCTTCTACATGATGTGTGAGAAGTTGCCCCACAAATAACACATATTACACACTTTTTTGCTTGATTTGAAGATTTATCCCAATATATTATACCATATGACATTACAGAATGAAAGTTAGCAAGTGAAGTATGCAAGGTTTTTTAGTTGCATAGGCCTGATAACGCTCTAACTCCAAATTTAGCATTGTTCAGTCTTTTTTGCAGTCCTCCCAACTGAATTTATTGTTGAATTGTCATTGAATTAATTAATTTCTTCCATTTGCACTTTTTCATATTTTATGCATATGCTGGATAGCAATGTGTTGCATTTTCAGAACTGCTTGTACCGAGTTTTTCAAAGTTTAATGTCAATTAGTTGGCTTTAAACTATTTATTAATGTTTATGAAAATAACATTAGTCACCACTTTCACTGTACCCCATAGTGTTTTTATTTTGTTGCTTGATATTGCTGACTTCTTCTCACAATGTATTTGTTTACATGTCTGAATTATTTCTCTTAATATTTTACAGAATTCCTTGTATTTAGCTAAACCATCAGCAGTGGAGATCTTCTTGGCTGACAGGAAACATTATTATTTTTATGTTACAGGAAGTCCTTATTTGTTGTGTAATACCTGAGTTTATTATAGCTTTTTTTTTTAAATTTCATCTATTTTTAGAGGAAAACAGTTTTCAAACATCATTAATTGTGGTGTGATGGCTGTGACTGTGTCCAATAATAAATGTTTGTAATTTCCACTACCACTCACTCTATCACCTTACATTTAATCTAACATAAAGCTATGCATTATGAACATGTTCTACTTGTTGTCAAGCGTTGATTGCATACAGAAGTCATTTAATTACTTTATATTAACTAATATAAATTCCAATTGTTATTGTCTCTTGATGGTTATAGTTGGGGGGCCGGGGGAATGGAAGGGCAGTGAGTGACCAAATATTGAATTACAAAGATGTCATCTGCTGGTTCTGATGTCTGGTATCACAGTGTTTACGTGTCTGGATTTATGTGTGCAAGTGTGTACTATAACATAAGCAGTCAATATCAAACAGTGCACAAGTGAAACAGCATGCAGCATTCTCACCAATGTACCAGTGGTATAGACAAAATTATGGAACACAAAAATCAGTTACCAGCAGAAGACATCTTTGCACGTCATTTTATAACCATTCACTGCCCTCCCTTCCTCCCTGCCCCCCCCCCCCCAACAAGTAATCTAATGCCTTTTGTATGCAAACAATGCCTGGTGATGAGCAGAACATTCTCCAAACATATAGCTTTATGTTAAAATTAAAGAAATAATGTGACTGGTAGCAAAAATTTTCAAACATTACACTGACATTATTAATGAATAAGATAAATTTGTCATTCATGTCATGAGAGTGCAATGTACACACGATGAGAAGTAGTTATGTCATGTCTGATTCTCACAGAGACTTCAGTAGCTCTGAAGGAATATCGCCTATTCTAGGGGCCTTGTTCCAGATTAGGTGTTTCAGTACTCTGTCAAATTCTTCTCTCAGAAAGTATCTCGTATTTCATCTTCATCTATTTCCTCTTTCCACCTCTCTGCTTTTCTTTAGGGAGCTGCTTTTCTTGTCACTTTTATTTTCCTGCAGGTATCTATCTTTCCACAGTTAGACATTCTTCTATAGACTTGCTTTAGTCCTCTAGCACCTCCAGCATAGTCATTTTCCTTTCCTGTCCATCAAATTTCTTAGTCGTCTATGTACCATTTTGCCTGATCCATTTACTGCAATTTTATATTCTCCCCTTTCATCAATTAAATTTAGTATGTCCTGTGATATCCAAGGATTTTTTGTAGGACTTGCCTCTCTACCTATTTGGTCCCCTTCTGCCTTGACTATATCATCTCCCAAAACTACCCATTCATCTATTACTATGTTATTTCCCCCATTCCTGTCACTTATTGCCTAAAGCGCCTTCTGAAACTCTCAAGAACTGAAGGTTCCTTTTATTTATCCAGATCCCATCTCCACAATTTCCTACTCTTCTGCAATTTCTACAGTTTTAGTCTGCAATTTATAACCTATAATTTATGATCAGAATCTATATATGCTTCTGAATATATTTTACAGTTTAAAACATTGCTCCATAATCTATGCCTTACCATTATAAAATGAATTGTTACCTTCTGGTGTCTCCTAGCCTCTTCCAAGTGTACATCCATCTCTAATGATTCTGAAACAAATTGTTTGCTACAATTAAATTATGTTCGATGCCAGATTCCATCAGATGGCTCCCTCTTTCATCCCTTTCTCAGGCAGTTTTCAACTACTATCTCACTGTTCCTTCATTTTCTTATTTCTGAATGACATTGTCCCATCACTATTAACTTTCCATCTTCCTTAACTGTCTTAGTAATTTCCTTTTCGTCCTCACACATTTCTTTGATCTCCACATCATTGGCACAGCTAGTTGAAATATAAACTTCTGCTTCTGTGGTCAGTGTTGACTTCATAGCTATTTTGTCTGTTACAATGCTATCACGGAACTTTTCATAGTAGTTTGCTTGCATTCTTATTTCCTTATTAATTATTAGATCTACTCCTGTAATATCCAAAACTGATTTTGTATATATAAACCTGTAACACTAATCCTGTTCACCATTGCACTGAATTTCATTAATGCCACTATATTTAACTTCAATTTATCTATTACCTTTTTTTAAATTTTACAACCTAGTCAACCAAGTGCATTGCTATGTTATTATATTTCAAATATTCACTATGAAATGAATCTACAATCAAAATTCTGAAAAAATATTGACAAGGAAAGGGATTCAGTTCAAACTGTGGGAGCCTTGATTGGGATTTTGTTGAGGTTACCTTATTACATTAATAAATAATTTACATTTTTGACAAACTAGTCCACAGTTAGCATTGTCTCATACTTGTTAACCTGAGGTTGTGGCATATATTTGATAACCTTCTATCAGCCAGACACATTCTGTTATTTCATAGCCCATTGTCTTTTATGTATAAAATGTGCTCTTTATCATTGTCTGCACATTTTATCGTCTCTTATATTGTGTTATGTATGTGAACTTCATATGTCTAATTATTTCTCTCATAAATCATCAATTTACATTTTTATATCATAACATCTTTCATATCAGAGTCTGGCAAATTAATTTAATGATTTATCTTTCTCTCAAATCTCCCTACACCCTTTTATTACACTCTCATATTTTGTTAAATCATGTTATCCAAAGCCTTATAAGTATGAAGTTCTACTTTCAACCTCATATTTAAAAACCAAATATATCTCAATGCACACCCTTTCCTGATGTACAAATTTGTTCCTTATATTTTTAAACAGTATGCTCAACAAAACTTTATAACAACTGCAAAAATATTTACTCTTAATTTCACCATTATTTCAGTTTAAATAATTAAAGATGGACAATTGTTTTTGGTTTGAATTTTCATAGCTAAACAGAAAGTGGCAAATGAAATAAATGGTTATTAAATTGCCCATAATGAAGTCTAATTTTTCAGGAAAAAAATTGTATTGCTTTAAAGTAATGAGAGCATTTGAAAAAAATACTGAGTTGAAAGAAAAATGCTATATTTATCAAACAGCTGCTACAGAAGTGACAAACCCGCACGTGGCACACTTGATCATGTACAAGGGAGCAAAAAGCGCATGATGCAGACCTCAACTCTCAGTTTCCGAATTATTTTCACGTATTTATAGCCCATTCTTGGTATTTTTACTTTCTTTGCCTTTGCTATAGTATAAACGTCAGCAGTATGCCAACTCTTAGTCCAACTTACAGATTTAGGCTGCCTGCCCCAATTTTCTGTGGCAAAAATGATGAGACGGCTTGATTAGGTTGCGGATATCTAGCTGTTGATCAAATTAAGTCATTGCCATGAAACATTTAATTGATTAGTCATGCCTTTGTACCTTTGTTTGCTTTCTCCAGTTCCAGTATAACAGTATAAAATGTCTCAATTCATTTTGTTGTGTGTATAAAATAGTTTCTTCTAACAAATACTATTGTACTCATAGTTTCTTCATAGTGGCAACAGTACCACTGTCACACACTTGGTAATTATGTCTCCTTTTAAACTCATTGTGAAAGACCTTTCTTTTAAAGTATGTTCTAATTAAAGTAATTTGAAAATATTTTATGACATAGAAAGTGTTCTATTCTGTAAGTTTATAATAAATTGTTTTTTATTTGTAACAATTGTCTTCCTGTTTCTATACTTTTCTAAAACTCATTATGTATCATTATGTCATTACATGCAGATTTTCTTCTACAAGGTACAGTGAAACTTATCAATTTCCAGGTTAATTGATTAGAAACAACTAGGATTTTTGGTTTTGTTTTAGAATGAAGCAACGATGAATTACACATCATACAGTGATTATTGAAAGAGTAAAACTAAAAATTACCTAAAATATTTATGCATAATGCACGAGATCTCTTTCATTCACAAAGCACATTATGCTTACCACATTTAATATTGTTTTATGTTTAAGACCCGATGTCACAGGCAGTTAACTGCAATCGGAAATGTTTTGGAAGTAGTGTTATATGGAACATACAGATATGTTTTCTTGTACTGGAATTGACATAACAAATAAAATGTGGAAAAAAATTAGAGGTCTCTTACTTCACATTTAATAATGTACATAAAACTAAATTAGAAAAGTGTATGTCTAATTTATAAGCATGATTTAACTCCATACTTAATGTAACATTGATAATAACTGTAGGCCTACATAATAATGAGTGCATGTAAAACTTAAGATACTCAAAAGAAAAATAACTTCCTTGAACAATGACTTAAAAACAATAGTTTGATGTTGCTTGCATTTAGTTTTCAGAGCACTTGGGAAATAATAGGACACACAGAATTCTGTAGGAGTTCGAGATGTTTAATGCTTTTCAGTTTGTTCTATTTTTACAATGCACTAGTAGGAAGACATAGATCCGGATATCCACAATTAGCGACTCATCATACAGAATATATGATAGAAGTAGTCATCGTTTTCTTGTAATTTATGTATGCTCATCATGTTAACATACAGAATGTGGCACTTCTAGAATTTTCCCTTAACCATTGACTCACCAGTGTAGGAATATATGTTCTTCCTCTGTTTCTTCTCTGAAAATAAGAATTCATAAAATGACATGTGGTAGATACTCTTAACTTCAAGATACCACACAGATTTATCTTAAATAAGATAAATTTTTTATTGAGACCGTATTTATTACCAAGACACATAAACATCTTTAATGTGGGCAATTGTTATTGTAATGTGGATGAGCTAAACTGATTTTACTACCACCTAGTCCAAACTGTAATGTTCATTATATTTGTGGCATATGCTGCTGAATGTGAGATGTGTACACAAACGGAATATAATTTCGTTTAAAGAAATAGTTTTGAAATAATACACCAATTGTGAAAGTGTTACTGTGTGAGTAGAAATCAACTGCTAAGAAATGAATACCATAACTTTTTTGGGTGCCATATAACAGCAATTTTACATATTTCTTGTGGTAAGAAACTGATGAGGTAATATTTCATTAAGGTATTAGTGTTCCTTCCCAATTGCTTGCCAAGATTTAATTTTACTGTGCCACACTGAATCAGTTATTGCTATCAGAACACAGGTAGTGAAATTAACTTCTTCCTAATATTTGATGGTAGTGAACCACACCATTGACTGTACTCTCAACAGTTCAGATGCACACAGGAGTGAAATTTGGAAAAGTGTTCAGTAATATATATAAACTAAATTTAAAATGTCATATGATACTCTCCTACAATTGTGCATTTCTGTCTTTTAAGCATGTTAATCAAGAGTAATATTGTTGACATGTAAAGATGTCATCTACTAAATCCTTTGATGCCCCTTCATTTGAACTAACAGGTGACAATACATAAATTTCTGTGTAACATAGATTAGGAGACAGATACTAAGTAATGATTCACAAAAATGTGTACATTTGTTTAGGAGATTCCAAAGAAAAGTCTACTTTACACACAAAATTTCACTTGTCCCTACAAATTTATTTGAAACAACAGTTCAACCATATGATGATTATTATTTAACCCTTCAGTTTTATTTAATCAGTTCATAAAAGTTGTTTAATTTATTGAGTTGCAATTTAGAAATCTGTTGAACTTTAGCTGCCTTCATAAGCTGCTCTATCATTTTGTGATACATGAAAAGTAATTCAATCATGTTAGAAATTTATTACTTACTTTTACCTTTTAGTATTCACTGAATGACTGATGCAACTAATTCAGTATTGTTAACTATCAAAAATAGCATGGTGGACTTCAGCATGTGTATGGTGGAAGTAAAATTCCAAGATACTTTATCACCATTGTTTGGAAGCTAGGATTAAGTGTGCCACAGTATTCAATGGAAACTGAAAAAAGTATATATGGAATTGAACGACCAAAGTAAACAAATAAACATGTTTGAGAACATTCAGTAGAAACTGTAATGCTCTATTTAAGAAAAGTGTGAAACATTTCTTACAACTGAGAATGAAAATCATGTTGTATTACTTGACACAAAAGACTTCTCTTACCTGCATGAAAATGAAACTGATGGTAACAGTATATGGAAAAGTGTATGAGAAAATTTTCCCAAAAGATTATGCGAGGCCTTAATATAACATATTGTAGTCAGATTTTTCTTTGCAGTAAAATGTAAATAATCATTTTGAACTAGGAGGAAACAGGCAGGAAAACAGTCACAGATTAGCAAAAGGAGATGTGACAATTAAGTAGATGTAATCCGCTAATAGAAAAAAACAAATAAAAATAAAAATCGCCAAAATGCAGCAAAAGGAAGATGTATCAAACGGTAATTCTGAACATTGCTGTCTATGGACTTCAACTGTGGGAGGTAAAAGAGTAGAAATTATTGACAAAGGAAATGAAGTTTTGGAGATGAAGTTGTGAAATAATACACTGTGGCAAAGTAATAAATAAGATTCCATGAAACAGAATGAGTCCCAAGAATTTTGAAACAGATCTGAAAAAATAGCTAAAATGGTATGTACGTATTACCAGGATGCAAAGGAAAGATAGTAGCAAAAATATGGCCCTAGAGACCTGCACAACACAGGAAAATATGAAGATAACGGCTACATTCAAATGATGGAGTGAGGTGTGGGAGGCTGAGTGGAACCATGCAAACTAGCAAGACAGGATGAGGCGGAAGCTTTCACACATTAAATGTGATGTCGTGTCGAAAACTCACTGAAAGAAAAAGTCGGATTTGAAAAATTTCGAAGTTATTCTGATATACAACTGACAACAGTTCCACTCCACTTCTCAATCTTTTACAGTGTCTCTCCTGGAACAATCTATCTGTCTCATAGTAATACTTACCTCTATCCCCCTTGTAAGTTTCAACATTCTCCACTCTAACAATACCTCAAGTTCACCCAACCCTACCCAATTTAAAAAGCAATTGTGTTGTTGATTTTAATGTTAGTGTTAATAACTACTATACATATCATTTATCAGGTATTAATTACTCTAATTACTACTGGTGTGATCCAAGTCGTCAACTGTATCTATCGGATTAAAGGGTTTCATGTTGGACACTGTTGTTTACATAACTGAATCACAAGGATATTAGAAACTGAGGAAGTTGTAAAAGTGTCTAATAAGTTTAATTATTGTTTCTGGTAGTCAAATAGCTCCAACTGGTCATTGTAAGTGACAAAGGTCAGTTCCTGTTGGTAGAGTTTACTGACACATGTATTAATTTCAAGACATACATAATGCTGGAACAGTACCCACCCTTCTAGTTGATCAAGTGTGTGGTGATGACTCCGGCTGCAAGGCTGTTAATGAGGGGGAACAACATTATTTTGAAAGCAAGGGGGAAGTCTAGGAATGGTAACAATAAATAAAACGTACAATATTTTGCGGGTTGCTTTTCCATTTTTATTTCGTGGAATGCACACAGGTCAAAAGTATTTATGTAATCTCACACAAGTTTGTAAACATGTTTGTTGAGCAAATACGTTCAGTGTGAAAAAGTGCGTAAGGAGATGTTTTAGTACTAATATTTAAATAGAATGTTTATTAAAGGTGGACGTGATAATTGGCGCATTACTTCTTTGCGAAACAAACACATCATCGAATAATTTGTTTTGTCTTTTTATTAGGATAAAGTGTGCTGTTTGCCATGAAAAAATTGAGGTAAAGGCATTGATTTAACATTAAGGGGTTTCCAACAATCACATGAGTCGTTCAATTTTCGGCTTACTGGAGGAAAAGTTGTAATTACTGGACTCAAGTGGTTTCTAGTACGAAATTCCGGCTATATAACATTGCAAATAATTGATACTGCGACAGTGATCCCATCCTACAGTTTAAGTGCTCAGTGGTAGCACTATTGCGTAGAGATAAGACACTCGTCATTTTTAAGACTCTGAAGCCATTGAAGAACTCTACAGTACAGAGAATTACCTTTACTGATTCAATATATTTATAGGGTATTGTTTCAGTAAATGACTTCATACTCGAGACCAGCAGAATCGGTACGAGTAACACAATAATATACGGTGTCGAGTATTTATGACCATCCCAGATAGTGATGTTAAGTGTATGGTTAACAATTGAACAACAGGATGGTAACTTTAAAGATTTGACTCGTAGCATCGAAAAGTGGATGTGAAACACATTGAAGATGTGAACACTTACGTACAAAAGCGAAGTTGCAATGAGTGTTTACAACAACGCCAATAATAAAGTCATGATTTCAGGATAAATACAGCATATTCTGCAAGCGAAACGTGAGATAAAGCTGGTCAACTGGCTGTAACTGAAACATGTAGTAAACCAGTAAGTATGAAATGGGAGACGAAAGTACACTTTTCCTCCAGCGAAGACCGAGTAAAAAAAGACAGGTATATCAAGAACACAGAGTCATGCTTCTCACACAACAGTTAACAACTATAGAATTAAGGGTGAGGTTTTTATCAATATACTTTTTTTTGTTGCTTTACTTTACGTATCTGTGATTCTTTTCCAGAAATCAAGGTAGTCACGGGACACATTTCGTATAGAAATTAGAAAGTGTTTCACGACTAAAAATATGAACAATTAACAACAATAGAAACGAGAAATATATAACTAAGTAACATTAATTACAATCAGACATGTAGAGTATCGTTGTCTTTCTGAACATGTTGTTATGTGTATGTGAGTTGTTTTCTTATTACTTTTTGTTTTAGATTCTTGCGAATATCAATCACACTTGTTGTTTGCAAGAGACTCGACTGGATTCTGGAGTCGACAGACAGGACATCGTCAGCTCGTGTGTGTGTGTGTGTGTGTGTGTGTGTGTGTGTGTTTTGACGCACGAGGAGTGGCCAGAACTGGATAGCGCACCAGTTCTGGATTTCCCCGGCGAATCTCTTCGAACACGGATTACAATAATTATAATAATAATAATAATTATAATAATAACTATATACATGTACGTAGGTTATTCACAGTGTCCGTAACCTGTTCCAATTCATGTTTTGTTTGCACCATATACAATTTGAAAAGTTCTGAAAAAGAGAAAACAACACAATCGCTATGAGGCGGCAATATCTTGTTTGTCCGATAATCCACAGCTGAAGTTGAGTGTTTATTTGAAATGAAACGAAAAGAAATTCACTCGGTTCGTTTTCGGTCACGGGAGTAGCGTCGTGAGGGTGGGGGGGGAGAGGTGGGGGAAGTGTAGCTGGAGATGAAGAGGAAGAGGGGAGGAAAACATTCACTTGTGACGACTCGTTTCTACGCGCAAGTAGTAGCAAACTACGAAGAGTTGCCGTACACTAATCCGCTCGTGACACACCTGGCAAATTCCGAACACCACGTACGCTCACACAATGTCTGCAGATCGGTGGTCGCGTTTCTTGTCAGGAGAGGGGAGTGGTGGGGAGGTAGTGGGGAGGTAGTGGGGGGTGGGGTGGTGGGGGAGAGATAAATAGCGCTGCGCTTGGCAGCGAGAGTCTGTGAGTGGGTTGGTCCCGCGGTCGCAGGAGAGCAGAGTCGGCCTGTGAGGCGCTGGAGCGTGGCGCGCGGCTAGCGCTCGTCCATGGCGGCGGCGGTGACGGCCGCCGGGATGGAGCGCGAGGCGCCGCGGCCCCTGGGGCGGCCCCTCCCCCGCCCGCGGCCCCGCGTCACGGGGCCGGGCGCGCCGCCGCCTTCCAGCTGGTGCCCCCCAGGCCAGTCTGCAACAACAAGCCGCCGTCACTCTCTCCTGATACCTGCTCCTGCTCCTGTCTGCCTGCCCGCCAGCCAGACGCGCCGCACTGCGCTGCGCTGCTGTCGCCTCGCCACTTCGCGCGCAGGTGCTTCACTGGCCCTGAAACCACATACAAACACATGTATATTGACGGAAATGGTCGATGCAGCACCACTCCGATAGCAGTCAACCTGTGTGGAGGATTTAGAGAAACTACGCGGAGAAAGCACGGCAACAAAATTGAAATAAATGTGTGGGTGAAGAGAAATGCTATCACGCAGGCTTCGCAGTACGATTTCTCACATGCCAGCAATACGGGCTTCGCATCGTAATTTCTTACATGCCAGCAATACGGGCTTTGCAGCACGATTTCTTACACGCCAGCAGTACGGGCTTTGCAGCGCGATTTCTGGCATGCCAGCAATACGGGCTTCGTAGCGCGTTTTCTTACACGACAGCAATACGGGCTTCACAGCGCGATTTCTTACATGCCAGCAATACGGACTTCGCAGCGCGATTTCTTACATGCCAACAATAATAATAATAAAACGCAATGGAGTGTTTTACGGCCCACTTTACATTTTCCTGTAGTTTAATGCCTTTTTTATTTATTTTTCTTTTTGCCAATATTTCGGACAGAAAAATAAAGATATAAATAATAAAATATTATGGACGACACTATAACGACTCAACTACTGTGATAATATCTATTCACTCCACACTTACTATTCTCACTGACTGTATTTTAACAAACAGCCGATTTTATTTTTTACTTCTTGAAACTATCACAATTTTAAACATGGCTGAAAAAGAAAACCGTATATCCCAATTTTGTTTAATGTAATATAACTAACCCGTTGCGTAAGTGGTAAGTTCTTCACAAGAATAAAAAAAGTTACATGAATAGCAAGATGGCAGAATTAAATATTACGAGCATGGTTGTCCATGCTAAATAATGTGAAATATTACATTATGTACTTAAAAATAGAAAGCAATTATAATCATGGAGATATTGCTGTATTTCATGGACATTAATGTCCTTTACACTATACTGGTGTTTTGATTTTTATTGTTTTATATTTTTAAGAACATAATGTTATAATTTACCTTCTTTCACTTGAGCAACCTTGCTCGTAATATTTAATTCTGACGTCATGGTTTTCATCTTTTTTTTCTGATGAAGTAACCCCTTGTAGTGACGAGACCAGTTCAAGAACCCAAATATTACGTAACCGTTTGTTGTATTACATTAATAAAACTTAAACTATTATTTTAATATATCTCCCATATTTTCATTACCTTCTCCCGTTGAAATATCTTCACCTCTCTGCACGTATTTCCGGCAGTAAATGTACGACGAAGACTGAGATGGGTGTGTCTTTCATACGTCCTTGTGTTTCACAAACACACTATTACAGCAACGAACTTCTGCGGGATGTAGACGGCGTCTTGAGGAACTATATACCCATGCCCGAGGACGACTCGCACCTCCGACGGGGAGCAACCACGTACTTCGCAGCAAGGCGCCTTAGAGCTCACAATTCCACCGCACCGACGTGCCTGTTACTCCGACTCTACGTCGCGTCGGTGGATGGCGTTTCTGGGCCTGGGTTTCTATTCTATACTTATTTCCTTCCTCAACACACGTTCTACATCCGCTTCAAGACTGTCGCTGTAATTGTGTAGTTCTGCAACACACTGATGTGTAGAACACATACTTATCTCAGTTCCGATGTCAGTTAATTGTCGAAAATCTGTGCAAGACGAAATTTTGGGAGAAAGAGTTTTTGTTTTGTTTTGCTGACATGTGAGGAACCGCGCTGCGAATTATAATTACTGCAAAAAGAGGGACTGAATATGGCAGCAATCATTCTCCAGAAGAGTTTAAAGGTATACTGCCTACTTCACTTGGTATTCTGCACTTCAGATCAGTGCATGTGCGAAGGTTCTTTTGTTAGCCATATGCTTCACGTAGCCCCACAAGCAGAAATCACAGGTAGTGTTTCTTTCTGCTGCACAGAATTCAATTTTGCGTTCAGATCAATGCATGTTGTTAACCAAGTGCCTCAGGTAGCCTCACAACCAGAAATCACAGGGAGTGTCTGAAAGCCACCCATGGATACTAATGGGCGCCTTATTGAGCAGATTTTGTAGCAGTAATGATACAGGTATATAATAGTACAGTGTATCTACTTACATATTAGAAGTTTTTCAATTGATCTGATTTCTGCATTGTGTCTCTAGTTACTAGTTTCCGTGTTATACGTTGATGTTAAATAGGAAAATTTAAATACTACCGAAAAAAAAAGCCTTTACTTCAAATGGTAAACGTCAACGTTGACTGGTTGACAGCAGATACCACGTGGCAAGAATTGGGTGAACTGGTTTCTACGTCGTCCAGAAACTGATAGCATAGTAACAAGGCTGTCAGAGCGTCATCTACATGTGCCCTTTAATAGGGAATGTTTACAGCTACAAGTCTCAGAATAATAACAAGAACTAAAGCAAATATGCACCATATCTCGGAGAACCACTCGTACTTCCCACAGCCAACTTTCTGACTTTAAAACGAATCTGACTTTGGCCTTCTGAGTAGTAGGATGCACCTATCATAGAATTTCCACACAAGATGGACGTGTTGCGTCAGTTCTGCAACGATGTTGGTTGCAGTGGTCACCTGAACATACTCACACTGGTAGACAAGGTTCGAAATGTCCACGCAGTATAGACGTCCGCCGAGGTCGTCGTATTGTAAGGACAGCAGTGCCAGATCATACAACTATCTCAGCAGAGAGGGTTTGTGAGTCCCAAAGTGTCAACACTGACGGTTGACAACAGGGCACAGTCACGTCTAACCTGTCTTTCGTTCACGCCACCACATTTACATATCGACTAGCGAGAGTAGATTCGTCCAAGAAATACTAGCTTCAACCCAGGCTCTGCTAGACATACAGTAACTTCCCTCGCCAGCACGACCTCCGAAGCTCTCTCCAATCGAGCACCTGTCTGATAATATAGGATGACAACTGATCTGTGTGACTCATCAACCAATAACACCTACAGAACTATGTGAACGGTTCGAGCATAAGTGATATAATGCACCGCAAGACGGTATTCGCTATCTGATCGAGTGAACGCCAGAATCAGCGCCTGTATTGCCGCTCGTGCAGGCTACACGTACTGTAGTCAGCGTCATATAAGAAGGCGCTTCCGTGCATAGAGGGGGAACAGTAGAGGAAGCGTGAAGGGGGGTGCTACGACCCAGTGCCAACAGTTGAGCTTCAGGGAAACCATTGCGTAGCTCGCGAGCAGCCACGAGCCTAGAGATTGAATGTCATTGGCTGTCAGTGCAATAATGAGGGAGGAATGGGCAGGAGGCTGAAAACTGGGCCACCTTCCTACATGACGCGGACTATAGTAAGTTTTCAGGATGCATCAACACTCGTGCCCCAAGAATTCAATGTGATTTTTTCTTCCCTCGAAGGAGATATTACAGACCAGAGCATTCCCAATCCTTGGGGGCAGTACAGAGGCTTTTAACGCATTTCCGTAGCAGTATTTTTATTACGATAAACAGAGAGTATATTTGTAAATTCCTCGTTTGCTATTAAAGCTGTCGACTCATTTGTTTTCTGATCTGGATTCCCTAGCTCAACTGTCAAATACGCTCTAATCCACCGCCCCCGGATAACTGTCATCATCGCAGAAACACACTGTACCTTCCGACAGAACAATTGCCTGCCAAGTGTAGGTAATGTAGACTTGGCTAGGTCTTGCAGTGACAAGGGCAAACACAACAGCAACGAAACTAGCAGCAAAGGAATGGTTGAAGCTTTACAGTAGCACTAACGATTCGATAAATGTGGAGTAACGGAGCTGGATAGTAACGAAGCTAGGAAGAACAGAAACAGGGAAGCAATAGAAGCAGAAAGAAATATGGAAATAACAGTGCAATACTACAATGCAGGTAGCGATACAAGGAAATTACGAAACGAGTAAAGACAGAGAAACAGTACAGCAGTAGCGATTGGTTTGAGCTCATATCAAATAGGAGTCATAAATGGATATTCCGTTTCCTGCTACTATTTCTGTTACATCGACCACCGTAGTCGATATGGCAACAGTACCATCAGTGATCGATTTATACTTGGATATGGATGACTTTGTTGCCCACAATCATTACCTTGTTCCTTCAAATCTCGCAAACTCACCAAGTTTTCTACATTATCCATCGTTAGAAAGACCGCGCTTTATTTCAGTTGGGGTGGGGGGGGGGAGGGTGTTGAGCACTGTTCATCAGCAATTTCCAGTTTTTTTCTTTGCTGTCGTCAGATGACGCTTGCGTGCCCTGTACCAAGACATAAAAGCACCTTCTCTGATCTTACTCTAACACTGTATTTCACCTCCCATTAGCAACATAGCCCAACTACAACACTTATGGTCGCTTTACAGCAGGAACTGGTCGAGTACCTGTTACAAATTGTACAGTACAAGTGAATCGAAGTACATTAATAGACATAATTATGAACAGTAACACACATATTATTCACATGAAAAACACATGGAAAAACATTCATAAAGGCACAAACTATACATCAATAACAAAAGATTAATATACATATTCGTTAATTAGTAATTGTTATAGAGTATTAGCCATTCCACTCACCACAAAACCCTCATCCCGTTGGTAGTAAATAAGCTTAATATTAATGGTTATTTGCTGTTTCCCGAAATGCCGAGGCGCAGCTCGAATCTAAGCAGTGCGGAAGGTATAACAATAAAACATGACCCGTTCTATTCACGAAACGTGGTCTTTATTCGTCAATGTACCCAATGTCGTGGGAAAGAGCTTCTACGTCTGATGACCCCACGTGGACTCAGTTTCACCGCTGTTACCGCATCTTAAAGACAAACAGTGACAGATTTGTCTGGCGGTTTATTATGTATATTGTTACATTATAAGGTCTACCTTTCATGCAAAGCATTCTTTTATCGTATGACCTAAAACTGCACAATAATCAGACATTATATCCAGTAATTTTGACGGCAAATACGGAAAATTTAATAGATGCAAGTAAAAATTACGATAATCTTGAATAAAGATTAGAATATCACATCATTACTTACTTGGTTAGACAAGAAGAAACAATATTTAAGTTGAAGATGGTTGAAATATTAAGAATAAGTTTATCTTATGCTGAATTCAGGTAACAAGTGTCAAATGGTGAAAATATAGCCTACTTGAGGACTGGTTCTTTGTGACTAGATGTGGCTCTCATAGTGGCAAGGAGGTAATCCCGACGAATCGTAAAATGAGTTTGGATGTGGAACTAAAATGTTCTAACATTCGTTAGACTTCTACTTTCACATTTTATACAGTGCTTTGTAGCATAATTTTTTTTTTATCATTTCGATATTTCATGTACTGTCTTTCAGTTACTTGTTTATCCTTCACCTTAAGATCAAAATGAAATCGGAGTGTGGTGTTGAACACAGCAGAAAATATACGTGCAATACTTTCACTGGAACGTTTCAGATTAAGAAACATAATTGTCTTTCTTAGCAGAGACAGAACTGCGGGGATGAGCTTTTGTCTGAAAGTGCACAACTTAAAACAGGAACTAATAGCGCAGAGGTTCTAACAGTAGAAATAATTTGAACATATTTGACAATAATAGTCTATTCACCAAGAGCTGAGACGAAACAGAACCAATCTTACGTGACCTAATATTTTTACCAAATGTTATTTTTCAGTATAAATGTACAGTGTGAAACTAACTGGAGAAGGAAACGATGGAACAAACTGGATAGGTTTGGTGATGGCGAGTTGTGAGTGTAATTTGAAGACGCTTCGACAGGCGAAAAACTTCACTAATGTTTTTACATATAATTGATATCGAAGTCATTATAAATGTAGCACACTTGCGGAACGCACTGGAATATGAAATGAAACTGTGTGCTTTATGTTCAGAGGAACTATCCAGAAATAATATTCCCTTATGCTGAAAATCTGCATAAATACATCCCAAGCGCAAGATATTTAACAGAGCTTCATCTTGATAATTATCATGCAGCTGGAGACGCGGGGCAAATTTAAAACGTGGACAACTCAGTTGAGTAAGAGAGCAAAATTCACCGCAAAGAATAGTGACATCTTGATCCAGCCCACAAAACTTTGCACGCCGGCGCAGAGAACTAAATTTCATGTTAAATATGTTACTTTAACAAAAACAACGTTAGAGGCATCGAGTCATGGCACAATGCGACGGTACTAATATTGGTATATCGTGGCAACCATCTCATAGTGCCAAGAGTAAAATCTTCCTATAACCTAATTCCTGCTTACGATACACCACGGTCATCGATGGATAACAGCTTGTGAGGAAGAAATATGTAAGCGTAGTTATATATTTTTGGAAAGTTATTTTTCAATACAACATACATGAATTATTACTAAAGTGACGGACTTCCTGTTCGCAGTCCGCCTAAAATTTCACTTATCGTGTAACTTATTTTCTTTGAATAAATAAGTATAACTAAGTTAATGTAGTGTGCAATTATCAGACACGCATGGTTCCAGAAAGAAAAATGTCGTACTGTAATTAGGATTCGTTTAGGTGAGTAGTCACCTATCCTTCCCTAAGTTTAGTGATTTTTGGGTCCTTTTGTAGTTCATATCAGCTACAATTCCGTAAGAATTATAACCGACACCAAATCAAGCAACTGAAACAATAAGCGTGTAGTCACTGACCATCAAAACTGCGTTTTTATACCTTTATTACCACTGGTTGCTAATGCCTTCGAGCATGTCTCATGTTGAAATGGCACATACATACTTACAAACAAGCCATTATCAGCCACGAACGATTGATTACTTTTAAAAATACATAATGGTGAACTTTGTGTAGATTATGGTTGTAGAGAAATCAAAGGAAAGCATGTAGAGTTCAGATCCATATGCGAGTTTTATTTTTATTCATAACTAGTGATGCTATCATATTTCGTTTAATGAATTAATCGCACTGCTGTAGACGATATTTCTCGTGTTCAGTTTTATATTTGCCTCATGTCTATACTGTTTTCCTTTTGAGCTCACAGACTATGCACGCCGTGTGGAAGATCATACTTATATTATACACCTCGAATCTTTCGTTCTTAACCTTTATTTATTTGTCTACAATAGCGTAATTTATTCATTTAATGCAAAGTGGGAAAAACATTAGTTCTGAATCAAAATATAACGTAAGTGTACGTTTTACACAAATCGTGTCTTTTTCTACTGTTTCATCAAGGTGTGCGTGTAATTACAGTTTCGATTATTATCTAAATAATATTCAAATATTCGGTGTAGATAGTTTCCGTTGTATATGAGTTAGTTGCTACGAAAGCAACTAGCAGAAACGATTTGAAATTTCAGAAAGCATTTTTTTGTAGGAATATAATACTGACAACTAGGTAGTGTGTGACAGCTATACGCACACCAATATGGCGTCGGGCGTTCACGACCTCATAATATACAGTACTAACTCAAGATTATCTTTGAGCTCACTGGTCGAACTTAAGGAATGTAGTGAACCATGTCACACTACAACGTTTGTTCTTGGTATAGATACCGCAATCTTCCTTTTAATCTCCTTGGTAGACACGCTGCAGTACTACTCTAAGATGCCGAGTTACGTACATTCAGTTTCTCCAGAGTTCACTGGGTTTGCCTGAAAAAAATTTATCATTGACATAAAACGATTTCTATCGTTCGTGAAATTTAGAATTATCTATTGTTCTGAATCGCATGTCACTGACAAGCCCCTTACCACGCCTTACAGGAGTTGTGAGGCAACTGTTCCCTACCTGAAGGCTACAATTTGAAGGGACGAATACTCTCCGCATAAACTAAGTTGACTTTCGGCGTGTTGACTGATGGGAGCGACCTCATATGGATATACTTTTACGGTCCCTACCCTCACTGCCGCTTATGGTATCAACATAGTTTGCACGCAGGCACTATGAATTTCAATCGCCTGAGAGACAACAAAAGGAAGCAGTCGAACCATAATGAAATGGAGATGATTTTTCAGTAGGTAATCAAGTCTATCTTAATATAGTTTCCTACTTATCTATATTGGGTCTCGACCAAAAGGTGGGGAAAATACCAAATCTGTTCAGGAACGTAAGGTCCGTTTCTTATAACTAGGAGCAACATTGCGTCGAGTTATCGATTCGTAATACTCTTAGTTGCATTGGAATTTATAAAGTAGCTGATAGTGAGATCATTTTATCAGTCACTTAGTTTTTCACTTTCCGTTCCGACAGTTTTTTCATGTGACTAATTCGCTTATTTCTTTCGTCTTTAATTTTTTTGGGGATATTTATCTTCTATCTTTTATTAACCTAACATATCGTATTTTTTCTTCGTGTAGCTTGAACTTCAATAATTGTAATTGTAATTATTCCAAAGCAAGGATTCAGAGTACTTGAAAAACCTACCTGGATCAACTACGTCATTGTGTATAGAACGTTTAACCAGACACCTGACATCATTTACTAAAATCAAACACAGAGTTTCCCAGCAGATGGCGACTTTCAATGTAGGATTGCTACACTGCCACCAGTAAGCCGTCTATGTTCACCGTTCACTGATAATAATTTAGTTTTCAATATACTGTTAATTTTTTAGTTCAGTTTGTTCTGTTGGGGATGGGTTTGTCAAAATAAAAGATAATTATAAATTTCACGTAGGATATGAATCGATATACATCAAAGTTAAGAAATTAAAAGTAAAACCAGTGACCTTATAATAACTGGATGTATAACTGGTCTCTCAACATAAAATTACAGCAGGCCGTCAGATCCATATGTTTTGTACATGATTTTTCATTGCAAGCCATGTTGTAATTTGGCAAATGAACGTACATAACTCTGTATGAGGCAAAGAATGCTTGCTTACCGTAAGGCTTATTTTGAACTTTATATTAATATGCGATTTAACAGGCTGGTATAGAACCGTTTTTAAGGTCTAGTAATATTTCGAAGCAGATACGTTGTCATTTGGCAAGAAACATAATATTCACGTCTATCGATGACACGATGAGGTAACTGAAGTTGAATAATTAGATAATGGAATATCAATACACAAGCTGTATCTCTAACAATGAAATACTTCAACATCTCTAACACAGATAGATAATGGAAAACAAAATGTATAACAGTGCAAAAGTAAACCGTAATTAAAAATCGTATTTACGATCTTATTTTAAAGGTAAAAAATCATTTTACCCTCAGTTGCTATGGTGGGGGCATTTTAGACGTCACCATAAACATTATCTTATTTATCTCTGGAATGGCACCACTCCTTCGCCCAGGATTTTATGTATTCTCTTAGCAGTCAACAGTCTGCAAGGAAACGTGGTAGTGAAAATTACGGCATTATTGGTTACGGAGTAATTGGATTGCGAGGTCACTGAAGACCCCAGGACAGTACTTACATTCACTTTATTTAAAATATTCCATTGTGTTTACTGAGTTGCGTGTACAACAATGAATAGTGAATGTATTCCTATCGGTGGAAATGTTATAACGGCCTAAGAGGTTGCAGAGTATTTAGGTAATATAAAAAATGAATATGCAAGAGACGAACTCATATTCAGATTAAAGCAGTTACAAATAATTTGAAATGAATACGTATTAAACAATTACCGCAAAAATCTAATTCAAGTAAATGGAAATACTAATAACTTTTGGAATCCCTAATGACCGCACGATAGAAGTTGTGATTGTGAAAAATATCGATAGAACTTAGGGTTAACTCATAAAATATTCATAGGTATATGTACCTATAACAGGTACTTTATATGCAGGTACGGTTTGAAAATTAGCCGTGTTCGAAACTGGTAGCAACCAATAAAAATCATACATCAAATCGTCATAATTACAATGCATTCCACTTAATTCGTAGTTGCAGAAGAACACACATGGGAAATATATCAAACATCGAAGTTAGCAGAAATAAAATTGTGTGTATCATATACAAAGACAGCTTACACGAAATAAATAATTTGTAGACTCTTATTATGTTATATTTGATTGTCGATGGCTCTAGAGCGCTTTCGGCAGTTCCTAAATCCTCCAAAACATTCGACGCGCTCCATCAAGCTCTCGTGCCAACAAGACCAGGTACGGATTAACCAGCTGTTCCAACGCGAACAGCAGGGCCGACGCAAATTAGTGCAAATATTTTTACTCTAGGATAGGAGGGCGGCAGCTAAGACAACAGCGCCGCGCCGCGCGGCGGAGACCGGCGCAGCTGGCACGTCTGTTATCGCAGACCAGAGATGTTGTTTGCGGTCGGCGCGCGCCGCCGATCATTGTTTGCTGTTCTTAGCGGCAGCGCTGTGACACGGCCTAATCCCGCTAATGGGCGATGACTGGCCCCTCAGCTCAATCAAACGCGCCCGCCGCGCCGGCCGCTTCTTAATGCTCCTGTCAGGGCGCGCTGTTTCCATTAACGGATGCCCGCCCGTTAATTACTGCTGATGGCCACCCGGAGCAATTTCGCGTGGAAGGTGCGGCACGCCCTGACTCTTGCTTGCTACGCCAGCTGACACGCTGTTAGGGCGCTTGGCCCACCCCCGACGCCTGTTCACCGGAACGGATCACCATCACAGATTCTACACCTAACTAGATTTGCTTCTCGGTGGCGTTTTAACTCAAGCTCCAGTTGTTTCTCTGCAACAGGCGTACGAATAAAGAAAAATGGGTGAATATTGCAGTTTGAAAAGTAAAACTACCAAGAAAGGTGCCAAAACGTAAGAATGAAATTTCGCTTCCTCGATCCGTTTTTAAAAGACAGGAAACGGCGTTGAAAAGTGAATCTACAGACGATAGTAACTTGAAATTTATAGACGTTGTTTATGTTACACTTTAGGAACCAGCGATTTTTCGATATTCACAACCCTGAGGGGGTGAAAAAGGCGATGAACCGTTTTTTGAAAATACGTTGCTATTCAAGCAATTTTGAAGCAAGAAATACAAAACTTCGGATTTAGGTTTTTGATTGGAATTTTAAAACCACGTGTTTCGAAATTTTTGGAGATTCAAACGTTAAGCGGGTGAAACAAGGGAAAACCTTTTAAGGGTGCTATTAAGACTATTTTGATGTGAGAAATGCGAAAATTTGAATTTGCAGCTATGCTTAGAATATAAAAAAAATGTTTTTCGGGATGTTTTGAATTCTGCCATCAATGATGCAGTAGGGGGTGACAAGTTGTATCAAAATACTTGATTAGGAAATCATTTTTAAAGCTAAATCTATGAAAATTTATGCTTAGAAGTAGAAACAACCGCTGCAGACCATCCAGTCTACGCGTGCGAAGCATCGGGAGTCAACCTAGTATTTGAATATCTCTAATTCGTAAATTTCCGACTGTCTGGAAGAACAGACATCATGTCAGTAGTTTTACATTAGTAAGATTTACTTTTTTGTGTTTGAACGAGGGCCCGAAAATTAATTATTAAGCTGTTAAGTTTTAAATTGCTATTCATGTTGCGTAAAATTACTGCTTATAGTTGTGAGTTTGGGTCATACTCGTACGAGCTCTGTCGTGTTACTTTTCTTTCCTTTTGGCCCACTTTAGGTTACGGTAGTAACACTAAAAGTGGGCCTTTGCGATCGTCTTTTGACAGCTCGAAATTTAAATGAAAATAACGGCTTAACTATTCGTCTGACACGAAAATGGAATAACCGAATTTGTAGAGGAGGAAATTCTCTACAACTTTGCTTTGTTATGTTTTTTCATATCTCGTAACGTTTCAAAAATATTTGCAAAAATATCGGCGATTTTGGGATGTATGTCTGTCTGTCTGTCCGTAACGTGTTCCCTGTTTTTAAGACGAACCGTTCAACTGATCAGCACCAAATTTTACAGGCCTCATTGTAGGCCGCCAGAGACCAGAACCTCCCTTTTTCAAATTTTCCGGACAAAAAATGCGGTAGTAATACCAAAAAAGCTATTTGTTATATAATTGTAATTGCAAACGAACCGTTCATCTGACACGAAATTTAATAACCTAATTGGTAGAGGAGAAAATTCTCTACAGCTTTGCTCCGTGATGCTTTTTTTTCATATCTCGTATCGTTCGAGACATATTTGCAAAAATAACGGAGATTTGACACCATTGAATTAACGAAAACCAGCCGTTCGGAGATGTAACGTGACATTCCTCCCCCAGAACTCCCTCTGACATACGCCATCTTGCGTTGCGTATTTGATGATTTTATTATTGTAACTTACACATTGTCATTTCAAACCAATGGCGCATTGAATAATTAACAAAAACACATCGTTCTTCGTACGATAAATGATAATCTAGTGTCTACAAATGCCATATTAGCATCAGTTAACAACGGCCATCAATAGTATCAAAATATAGGACAATTTGATTGATTGCCCTAGCGTAGTGGGCAAGGCGTTGGACTATAACGCTGAAGGTGGGTGGTTCGGAACCCGCCACTACTTAATTTTTTATTTCCTAAAAGGGTTTCAGACACTCTTATTAATTAATTTTGTGTTATTTAAATTATTATTTTGGTCCAAAATGCTTGCAAAAACTTTTAAAACAACAAATATAAAGTGGGCCGAAAAACACATCAGTGCGATTTTTTTCCTGAAAAAGGAGTTATCCAAATCACCCATCGTCCTCAGTGGTTTCGGATATCTGGCAAACCATATCGCCGGCCGCGGTGGCCGAGGTGACTGAGGCGCTCCAGTCACAGTCAGCACGGCCACTACGGCCGGGGGTTCGAATCCCCCCTCGGGCATGGATATTTGTGACGTCTTTAGTCTAAGCTAGTTCATAAGTAGTTTGTAAGCTTAGGGACTGATGACCCCGTAGTTAAGTCCCATAAGTTGTACAACCATTTGAACATTTGCAAACCAAGGAGAGAAGTCAATAACAGCCCACGCTGGGTTCTGCAGTCGTGGGAGAATTACAGAGCCCGGCCGTACGGCTAACAGCTGCGGGTGTACACGAGGTGAAGCGAACGGCCTACCGCCGCGTGACGTGTATGGATCTGCGCTAGAGTAGGGCTGTTCCCGCAGCCGGCACGTAATTCCAGAAGGGCCCGCGCGGCGGATCGCGACGCCTACAATGGGACGCGTGCATCGGAGCGCTCCGTCAAAGTCAAACAACAATAAAAAGAACGGCAGGTGCGCGGCATTATTTGCCGGAGTGGCGAGGGCAGCTGACCGCGGGAGATGGATGGCGGCCCAGATAGCGATCTGGCGTGGCCTCGCGCAGCCGTCTGGCCCTCCTCGGCGATTAGCGGCCGTTCTCACACCCGCCGCAGTCAGCAGACAAAGCCACAGCGGAAGAGCGATGATGTGCGTAAGGCGCGGAGCATGGACGTCAACGAAAATCGTGACGCAGCTTATCGACTGGCTGGCCGTTCCGGGTTCTCCTCGGAATCTCGTACGGCCTTTGGCTGGATTCACACGGTGGTCAACCGCACCTCAAACGTCAATGACATACCTAGAGGTCTGCGCGGATGCGGATATCCGCAGTATTTCTTACTTTGCGGATAAAATCATGAGCGACACGGATATCCGCGTGTTATATGCGGATAAAGAGCGAGGTATTTGCCCAGTTCGTCTGTCGAAATGTTATCTGAAAACTTCCAACCAGTGGACATTCTTGAAATCCTTGCAGGGCCCAGGTAAAGCGTAAAGGGTAGTTTACACGACGCCACTAGGTTTCATGAAACTGCGCTACTGACCAGTGCGCATGCGCGGCAGACGTTCGCGCAACTCGTTGGCGAAACTAAACAGTTTCGGCACCTTCCAACTTTGGTGAAACTGATTGCGCATATTTTTAGGTTAGGTGGTAACCTATACAGAACAAAACACAGCATAAAGGGGGAAAAGGAATAAATAATTCTGTTTTTGAAAATATATGCGATGCATAGGTGTTTGTGCCATTTTAACGATGAAAATTTCAGGAATAAGCAGCGGCATGTTAATGCTCTTGTAGCAATTATTCGTCAATTAAATATTGATGGGTTGACGATTAGTGAATTTCAGAATAAAGTACATTCAATTCCAAATACCTATACAAACGAACTATGGCAATTGTGGATTTTAGAACACGGTACAGGTACTGTAGAGACGAATATCTATTTGACAAGAAAAGTAATGCAATTTGTAATTTCAGTTCTGGTAACAATGCTTACTGCATAACTATATCTTGTTTGATTATTGCATTACTGACTCTGTTTAAAAGGAACGTAAACGGGTCTGGTGACATCCTAAGTGGATTAAAATAAGTTCCAATTTCTCAATCACAATTTCATTCAGCAAGATCGCTGAGCAATCGAACTGACGTCTTTTTTTAATCCAGTCACAAACTCAAACACGTTCCTTATTCTTTTTATGTTTAGTCTTATGCAGCTACTTCACAAAGAGAAGCAATAGCTCCGCCACAAATCTTATAGCTACCAAAACTTTCATTCTATGGCCACTAGGCACTCACAAAACAACGAAACTAAAGTGTATAGTTTTGGCGCCGTGTCTACAGACATACACGAAACCAGTTGCGCGCAACTCATTTCATGAAACGAGTGTCGCAACCTAATGTCGTTGTGTAGACTAGCCTTAAGTCTGTTGTCCTCATGCCCTGGTCACAGTGCACGTAGCTGTACCCGAGGGACCTGTGCCTAATCCGTTTACGCGACTGTGTCTTAACTGCGATCTGTCAATTGCTTTCTGGGTGGCAAACCGGCCCACTGCCCGCAAATAAACACATAAATGGATATTAAATCGTGTAAAGCGAAAAGAGTTGATTTGACATTTGTGAAGTAAAATAAACTGAAATCGTTAATTTGAAAAAAAAAAAAAAAAAAAAAAAAAGAGAAATTGGATACATATTTGATGGCAAGGAAAAGATCAACGATATCGTGGCCTGTTTTGCGTGTAAAAACTATAATCTGACATTGTTTCATGGCAACCGAATGAACGGTACAGCCACGCATAAAATATGAACAAACAAACATTCATGTTTATGTATTAAATAAATGGTGATGGAAGTAATAAAGATTGGCAATAGCATTTTATAGCAATTTTGAGAATGAGTTACGGTGTACAGTGAAAGTAAGGTATTTAGGAAGGTACTCAATGTTAGATTGTATATGCTGGCGGTAGCTTCAGCCGACGTTATCTAATTTTGCTGACAGTTGCCAACTGGAAGTAGACGCCAGTTTTAACACCTGAAATGACATGCTTTGCTTTGTGTCACATAACCTCTTGTCCGTTAATATGGCGAAAATAAAGTGTCCCTTTTGTAAAAATCCGAAAGAACCAATTTTTTTAAAGAAAGATCCAAAGAAGAGTAGTGCGTTTCGTTGCACACTGATATGGTAAGTGTGGAAGTGTTACTCTTCAAAAATGTTCAAATGTTTATCAAGCTTATGGGACTTAACTACGGGGTCATCAGTCCCTAAACTTACAAACTAGTTATGAACTACTTACGAACTAGGACGGCACAAATATCCGTGCCCGAGGGGGGATTCGAACCCCCGACCGTAGTGGCCGTGCAGACCGTGACTGAAGCGCCTCAGTCCCCTCGGCCACCGCGGCCGGGGAAGTGTTACTGTGAGATGATACGATATACCCTGTGTCAGAGGCTGCAAACAGATGCATTCCTTACTGTATGAGATACTATAAAAAGTTGCGAGAGATTGCGTTTCTAGAAGATTAACCAACATACTGCTTTCTCCTAATTACTTCTAGTGAAATGATAACATTTTGGCGAAGCACGCTCCGCCCCTTGCCTAGAGGTAACTTACGGAGTATAGCCGCAAATGTAGCCGCAGTAAGAGTATATGTATATTTTCAGTACGTCTATACAACTTCGTCTTTGCTTCATTGCACAACGCACGCGAAAGCACCCCATCAGGACGTAATGCTTAGACATGGCAAGAAAACGCAACAAAACGACGCTAGTTGGGCATATTTGCAGCCTGAGTAAGTGCCAAAAAATTATCCGTACACTAGCAGGAAGAGGCTGTAAGCTGTCAGCGTGCAGGGCTGAGGGTGGTCGGCTGTGAGGGGGGAGGGGGAGCAAGGCGTCGCGACGTCGCACCCCCCACCCCTCGACGCCTCGCCTGTCGCGCCATCCTTCACGAGGCGGCGCTGCCAACATAATCATCGTCTTCGCGGGGCCCTTTCCTCGTCCCCACTAAACCCATAATTCGTCGCAGAAAAAAATATGCGGAATTCCGTTGCGTTAAAATCTGCGCGGCGAATTATTTCCCGGCGAGTACAGCGCGCGCGTTTTATAGCCACACTTCTTCTTCCCGCGGGGAGAGGGCAGGGGCGGTGTTGTAAGGGCGCGGGCACCCCGCGAAGAAGGCGCTGGCGGGTGACCAACCCGCAGCGATATGTGCGCCGAATGCCTAACAGAACCGCCCCCAGACCCACTGTTTAATAATCCGTGGCGGGCCGGCGAAGACGTACTGCTGCGATGCCGCGTGAGCCACGCGCTGCGGAACAGACGGGGCAACCCTTTCGGCCTCCTAAGTGTTCCAGTGCGAGGAGGGATGCAACGAGAGAGAAATGGAAAAGTCCGCAAGGCCTACAGTCTCTGGGCTCCGGTTGTAGCAAATCTTAAACCATCTCAGCGATGCCCGTGGCAAGAGTTTGGAACGGAGAGTGTCATAAAGATGGGTAGAGCTTTGAAAGGATGTGCGACAGGGCACCACTTTAGGAGGGCTTGAAAAAATATTGGGTAGGTTGTGCCAACTAATCCTACCGATAAAGGATTTCGACGTCATTAAACAACATAATGAAAATTGACCTGTGAAGTCTTATGTGCGCAAAGAACGAGAGAAAGGAGGCTGATCTCATTAGTTTTCCATGTGTTATTTGTTAAAATCTAAATGTAAGCTGTTCGATCTTGAGACTAGTTTCAAGCATACCGTACCGCCTCTTCATATTTGAACTTATATCCGATCTAACCTGCTTGCTGATTAATACTCTTGATCTCCCTCTACAATTTTTACCTTACACACTTTTCTCCACTGATAAACTGACAGGTCGTTGACGTCTCAGAATGTGTCCTACGAATCGATTCTTTCTCTTAGGCAAGACAAGCCAGAAATACCTGTTCTCCAAAATTCTCCTCGTCAGTTAGACGATCTACGCATCTAATCTCCAACATTCATCCGTACCTCCTCACTCCGAAAGCTTCTATAGTCCCAGTGTACCGTCAGTTTCACGTTGGACTAACACATCCAAGAAAGGCAGACAACCATACTTTTCAATCTGTGGTACATCTGTGACGATGACTTCCCTGGAAACATGCGCACTGGCTCACCCCACAGGATATAAGGTGGACGGAAGCGCTTTGCTGACTGTCTTCAGACTCGCTTCGACGATGGCTGAACGGTTTGCAGCCGAAATATCAGCATGGTTACGGCTGAGTTCCCGCAATTTTATGGACAAAACTGCATTTCCTCTTCAATGCATTGAAAAGTTTTTCTCCTTTTACATTTATTTGTGAAGGTAGTAAATCCTAATTCACATATATAGGGCGTTACAAAAAGGTATGGCCAAACTTTCAGGAAACATTCCTCACACACAAAGAAAGAAAATATGTTATGTGGACATATGTCCGGAAACGCTGAATTTCCAGGTTAGAGCTCATTTTATTATTTCTCATGTTCTTCAAATCAAATGTTCAAATGTTTGTAAAGCTTATGGGACTTAACTACGGGGTCATCAGTCCCTAAACTTACAAACTACTTATGAACTACTTACGAACTAGGACGGCACAAATATCCATGCCCGAGGGGGGATTCGAACCCCCGACCGTAGTGGCCGCGCAGACCGTGACTGAAGCGCCTCAGTCTCCTCGGTCACCGCGGCCGGCTCATGTTCTTCCATCTACGCTCACTGGAGCACGTTTTCATGATTTCATACGGGATACTCTACCTGCGCTGCTAGAACATGCGCTTTTACTAATACGACACAATATGTGGTTCATACACGATGGAGCTCCTACACATTTCACTCGACGTGTTCTTACGCTTCTCAACAACAGATTCGGTGACCGATGGATTGGTAAAGGCGGGCTAATTCCATGGCATCCACGCTCTCCTGACCTCAACCCTCTTAACTTTCATTTATGGGGGCATTTGAAAGCTCTTGTCTACGCAATCCCGGTACCAAATGTAGAGACACTTCGTTCTCGTATTGTGGACGGCTGTGATACAATACGCCATTCTCCAGGCCTGCATCAGCGCATCAGGATTCTATGCGACGGAGGGTGGATGCATGTATCCTCGCTAACGGAGGACGTTTCGAACATTTCCCGCCGGCCGCGGTGGCCGAGGGGACTGAGGCGCTTCAGTCACGGTCTGCACGGCCACTGCGGTCGGGGGTTCGAATCCCCCCTCGGGCATGGATATTTGTACCATCCTTAGTCTTAGCTAGTTCATAAGTAGTTTGTAAGCTTAGGGACTGATGACCCCATAGTTAAGTCGCATAAGTTCTACACACATTTGAATATTCGAACATTTCCCGTAAGAAAGTGTTTGAAGTCACGCTGGTACGTTCTGTTGCTGTGTGTTTCCATTCCATGATTAATGTGATTTGAAGAGAAGTAATAAAATAAGCTCTAACATGGAAATTAAGCGTTTTACACATAACATATTCTCTTTCTTTGTGTGTGAGGAATGTTTCCTGAAAGTTTAGCTATACTTTTTTGTAACACCCTGTATACGACATCGAAAATTGAAGTAAAATCTTCAAAGCCTTTTTCGATATCGACACATATTCTTGTTTTACAGAAATTCGCCGGCCGCGGTGGCCGAGGGGACTGAGGCGCTCCAGTGACAGTCTGCACGGCCACTACGGTCGGGGGCTCGAATCCCAACTCGGGCATGGCTATTTGTGCCGTCCTTTGTAGTAGTTAGTTCGTATGTAGTTTGTAAGTTTAGAAACTGATGACCCCGTAGTTAAGTCCAATAAGCTATACAAACATTTGAACATTTTTTACAGAAATCCAAAATCTTGAAGGAGTATACGTTTTCCTAAAATTGTTCTAGGGCGCACCAAAGCACCTTGCGCACACGTTGAGAACCACTGGTATAGACACGTACTTTAAAAAAGAGCGTCGGAATATTAAGAGCTCCAAAAATTGATACCCGACTGGTAGCATCGTGTGTAGCGTATATCGGCGGGCGGGTTGCAGTGGTCTTGCTGGCGGTCGGCGTCAGCGGGAAGTGACGTGTGTGGCTGGGGGTGGAGCGGCCCTGCGCTGTAATCGACCTTTCGGCCCTGCTCGGGCAGCGCCCGGGGCGGCGCGGCGGCGTGTTTATCAGTCATTAGCGCATATCGCGGCCAGCCTCAAAGGAAGGCCAGGTAACCCGCCGGCCAGCCGCTAACAAAACACGGCCCGCGCGTGCGTGCGCGCGCAGACAAAGCGCACGAGAAACTTGCGCAGGCCGGCAGGCCGGCCGCTCAAACAATCCCCTTAGAACGCGAATTAACTGGCCTGTGTAGTTTAGTGCACTCGACAATGCTGTGATGAATGATAATTAGTGGAAGGAGCGCAGGGCGCCCTCTCGTGCCCGCAGGTCCTTCCATTGTTGCCTCCTCGCTCTGGCCTGCACCCCCTCCTTCTCTCTCTCTCTCTCTCTCTCGCTCTCTCTCTCTCTCTGCGCCGGTTCAAGGGTCAGAAGCCCGCGCGGCCGCGGCTACCGGCGCCAGGCAACTGAGCCCCAGGGCAGAAAAGTAAGCGTCCTTCTGCCGCTGCCACAGCGTGCATTTCTGTCGTCTGCTGTCTCTGCCAACCCACAGAACCTCGTTTCGTTATTTTTCATAAAGGTCATCTGTCCACCGTACACGTACGAAAAAGTCGAGCCACGGTGGAGTAGCCGAGCGGTCTAAAGCGTCTCGCTGCGGAGCGCGCGGTTGCTCGCCGTGGTGGTTCGAGTCCTCCCTGGGGCATGTGTGTGTGTGTTTGTCCTTAGGTTAGTTTACCTAGGTTTAAGTAGTTTGTAAGCTACGGACTGATGACCACGCAGATTAACAAACATTTGAACATTTTTGAAAAAGTCGAGAAAGCAGTTGGTCCTGACGAGATTCAGCGGATGATGCTTGAAAAGCGTGGCAGCTGCATACGACATTGCACAGCAGTTCACTGTTGGTTGGTCGGTTGATTCGGTGATTTCAGGAGGTAACACACCTCTTCTTTTGAAGGGAAATTGAGAAAAATGTTCTGCCTCTGCATAAATACTCCGCTAGTCACATTTAAGTGCATGGAGGGGTTCATCGAACCGTTTTTATGGTATTTCTCTACCATTCCATTCTCTGAGATAACTGATAGAAAATATCCATATTTGAGACTAGCGACCTTTCAGTACTGCAGTACTGGCACTTAATAAAATTGTAGAAATGTCTTGGTCGCAAAATATTTTATTTATGTATGACGCGTATCGGTAGTCCATTCTCTGATTCAAACTATGGGGGAAAAAATTGCAAGTAGGTCGTGGTAACACGATTGAGTGAAAGGGAGCAGCAAAGGAAAGGGAGTGTTGCTCAAGGTGGAAACTGTAAAATTTTTAGTGTCAACATCACGTAATATCTTTGACGTACTAATTGCTATGAACTTCGTCCCATCAAACATCTCACTCCCGATTCTACCACCCCAGTAAAGTTGTATTGCAAAACTGTTGCTGCAATTTTTCATGGTGAATAAGCCGCAGCAGATGTAATTACAGAAATCCTTTATTTGACAATCGTTCCCGACCGGCTTCCCCTTCAAGTGCTACTAACAACAAGAGAAACTGATCGCGTGGTTGGATCCTTAGATATTCAGTCAGGTATGATTTTTTTCATTCTTTGTTTCATTTATTTATTTATTTTACTTAAGACTCCGCTCCGTCTCCCTTCGTGTCTATAGGACTTGAAGATAGGATTCATGTCCACAAACCGACAGTGAACGATTGTGTAAAGCGGTGTGGGTCGCGACGTCTTGTTCGAGGGATCGCCGTCACAGGAGGAACTACTTACACCACAAAACAGCCAACCTGTTTATGTCTGGCTACTTGGTCGTTCCGCAATACACAAATTGCCTAAGAAAATATTAATTTTATACTACACTTACGTAATTCCTTGTTATCTATACCGATTAGCATAGAACAGGCTTTTTAAAAATATATACGCCGTTTTAAAAATGAACGAGCAGAATTCGCTTCCGAATCTTAGCTGCAACATGCAATATTTATTTTTCTGTTGAAATTCATGTAAAAATACGATAATGTGTTTCCAGTCCGGAAAATAGACCAAAGATCACCATAAAATGTAGAATACTGTATTCTCTTTTTTTATATAAAAAATCGCTGTCTTTGAATTTACACACATAGTTGTGTTACAGTACGTTGAGCGGGATCGCGTACTCAAGAAGTTTGAAAAACACTGGTGTAAAGTGAAGAATCTCTGTTATTACAGCTGCAGCGGTTTATTCACCACAAAAAAACCAGAGGGCTCACTGAACCACCTATGGGAAGTTTGTTGAGCTCTAGTTCATTCTGTATGCTTGATGTGCAAACATTTTACAATGAATGTCTCCATAAATTCGGCAAACATACGAATCTTAAAAAACGTTACTAAGGGACTCTACTCTTTTATTCAATTCAATCTTATATGAAACTGTTTTATTAAAGAGAGCCAGGTAGTTAAACATCAGTGTCCAGTCCCGTACTGAACTCTAACTTGTCTCATTACTTAGTCGGAAATGGTTCTCCGAATGAACAAATATCTTGAACAAATGAAGTTTTTTTTTAATTCTATATGACGAGTCTGTGCGGCGGAAAAACGACACGTGGCAATTAATCCCTCGTCCGGTGGCACATTATAGCGGCAGAGGTAGGGACAGTGCCACGGGGGAAAAAAAAAGGAGGTCACAGTGAGGGCGTGGAGGAGTGGGCGGTAGAGAGAGGTAGCGACAGAGGGCAAAAATTTTTGTGGGTTATCAAAAACTACAGATGACAGGGCGGACACAATTAACAGGAAATCATTATATCGGCGCGCGGCGTGTCGCGAGACGCCCTGATTGGCGCAATTTGCACTCGTCCGCGCAGCGCGGCCGCCATTAGCGCCGGCCGGGACTTCCCCGGTGGCGCGCGCGCACACACGCGGGGGGTTCCCCGCGCCCCGCCGCGCAGTGCTGCCAACTGTGCTAGTTATGCCCGCGGGGCCCAGCCGCGCTGCGCCGCGGCGGCTGGCCCCGACATCCGAGCAGGGACGTGCCGGGCTGGCAGCGGCAGCGTAATGGGCGGCTTGTTTTGCTAACAACAAAGCGGCATTCATCGGCGCGGCCGGTATTGCCTTACAGCTGTCTGCCACCGACGCGGGCCCCTTCCCGGCCGTCACCGATTCCCCGGGAGCTGCAGGCAGCCCTGCCAACAGCGCGGTGCCCCAAAGTTCCCGCGGCTTTGTGTGCGTCACGTTTCCGTCACAGCCCGCTAACAACGAACAGGTCTTAACGCGCTGGAAGCGTTTACGTGACTTAATCACCCCCTTATTAGTACGGTTTATCAGTGGGAGAGGCGGTTGCAAAAGGTACTCACTGCTCCTAGTTCCTTCATATGCATTTTTAAACCCTCAACTGACATACAGCAGCTTTGTCAGCCAGTATCATTATCTTACCGTTTCTCTTTCTTTAACTCTTTGGAGCACGGTAGTATACATAGTAGACCACCTTCTGAATAATTTGCCGGCCGTGGTGGCTGAGGGGACTGAGGCGCACAAGTCACGGTCTACACGGCTACTACGTTCGGGGGTTCGAATTACCCCTCGGGCATGGATATTTGTGCCGTCCTTAGTGTTAGTTAGTTCATAAGTAGTTTGTAATTTTTGGGACTGATGACCCCGTAGTTAAGTCCCATAAGCTATACAAACATTTAAAAAATTTTCTGAATAATTTCTGCTCGCTTTGCACGATGATCGAATTTTACTACCCCTTCACCCATATGCTCACGCAGTTCCGTCCTTGTTGGAGAGCTGCTGCGTGCTATCTGTCGTGAGTCAATTTCTGCCAAGAAGAGAATGAGTCCCACATGTAACTGCTACTTGACGAGTTGAGCTTCGTTTTCGCGTGCGTATAGTGAGGAATAAAACTGTATTGAGACAATGGTGATTTATAGAGAGTCCAGTAGAAGTGAAGAAAAATTACACGTTCCCCTCACGCCTGCTCCTTGTGAAATCATGCATCCAAGCAGAATGGCCGGCCGCGGTGACCGAGGGGACTGAGGCGCTCCAGTTACGGTCTGCACGGCCACTACGGTCGGGGGTTCGAATCCCCGCTTGGGCATGGATATTTGTGCCGTCCTTAGTGTTAGCTAGTTCATAAGTAGACATTTGAACATTTTCAACCAGAACGCAATACAGCTAGAAGTTGCGCAAAGTACAATACCAAAAAGGAGCAAGTGCTCACTTTCTGGATCTGTGCCGATTTCAAAGTGCCATTGTGCCTCAGCAAACTGAAAATATGCTTCCAAGACTTTCACAAAAAGTGATGAACGAATTTTATGTAAAGATTTTTCTGATTTTTTTGTTACTGTGAAATACCACTTTACTGGAAAGTATTGCACATTAGTAAGATTATTTCGCCCTTAGAATGTAAAGGCGAGTTACAAGTGAAAAATTTTGAGGTTCTCTTCCTCCTTGACTTGTCGAGTGTCTATACTATTGGCACCTAACCTTCTTTTAGGCCAGGCAGTACCTTTGATTTCTTTATTGTGAACAGGGATCACATGATCCAGAAAGAGTTAACCTTGTCAGTCTGAAAATAAACTGTAATCAAGATTTGTAACATATTAGTTAATCTGAAAAGTAGTATATTATAACAGTATTACAACAGAAGCTTTTAGTAGAAAATTAAACTCTGTTGGCGGCAATGTGCTATTCGACCTTTCGCCTTATTTTTAAGTTTAGTAATTTTGGGGCTAATACAGTTCCTCAAACCCGTACGTGTATCATCACTTTCAATCGATTCCTTCATCTGCCGCTAAGCAGGATATCCTTGTAAGCAGAAATAAGCTGTGGAGAAAATCCTAAGAAAACGGAACTCTATTTCTGGAATGTTACTGTACGATTTTGCCTATTTATTGCATGCTTTCTAATGCGTGCCTAAAGTCTCTACCATTTTGGAACTCAATAAATGTACTAACAAGCAAATGAATAATTTCGAGTGGTACCGATTTGGAATCTACGAGTATTTGAGATATTTTAACTTATTGGATCCGCAACAGTTGCTAATTCTAAACTTATTTTATGCACTACCCGAGTTTCAAGACCTACATCTCATCATCACGTGCATCTGAAAATTACAATCAAATAATGACGTATATCATGTATCATAATGGCTACCCTACATCTTTACAAAAATTATTCAATACAAAGGGAGCATATGTACTTAGTGAGTCCCTAAAAATGTTCCTACATGTAACTGTCAGCCGCGGTGGAGTAGCCGAGTGGTCTAAAGCGTCTCGCTGCGGAGCGAGCGGTTGCTCGCCGTGGAGGTTCGAGTCCTCCCTGAGGCATGGGTGTGTGTGTTGTCCTTAGGTTAGTTTACCTTAGTTTAAGTAGTTTGTAAGCTACGGACTGATGACCACGCAGTTTGGTCCGATAGATTTACAAACATTTGAACATTTTGTAACTGTTTTACAGACTCACTAAGTACATATACTCCCTCCGTACTTAAATGTTTTGTAAAGATGTAGTGTAGCCATATTATTACATGATAGACGTCCCTATTTTATTTGATTGTAATTTGTAGATGCACCTAATGCTGAGATATAGGTCTCGAAACTCGGGTAGTGCATAAAATAAAAATAAAAAGTTTAAAATTAACAACTGTTGCAGAGCCAGTTATTTAAGATGAAGATGGACGGTTATGGATATCCCGAAAGAAGAAAATTGTGTCTATTTGGGATACCTTGTCGATAGCAATCATCACATCGTGTGACTAAATAGCCACTAGATGTGTTTCGTAGTCGGTGTCTCGTTCCGGTGAGTGGAGTGTAGGCACCTATCACCTTAGCTGTTTGTTTCCTTACGCTTACAAAAAACTGAACATCGTTTAGTGTTTACTTTAGTAAAGCCTATCGTCAACCTTGTCTATCTCTGTCTATCGCTCCCTCACGGTTCCCTACCGAAACACAGGATCACCATCTGGATGTGACAAGAAGCTGGGATGCGAGCGTAGGCGGCCGCCCATTACCGGCTCGGCTCGGCTCGGCTGGCGCGGTCTCCGGCAGATAAGACGCGTGGCGCGGCGCTGGCAACAATTAGCACTGTGCGCGGCGGTATCGAGCGGCGCGCTATTGCGCCGCCATGATTTACGCCGGCTATTAAAGCCCCCGACTGCGCAATCGATACTCCACGCCACGCCACGGCGAACCGCGCCGCGGCCGAGACGGCGCCGAGCCGCGCGGGCTGCAAAACGCTCTACCATCACTTATTGAGCAGCGCGTCGCCGCGTGTCTTGTGGAGTGGAGCGGAGCGCGCGCTGACCACGTGCAGACACGCCGCGACGCCGCCGCAAGCGCATCGATTGCACGGTGACGGCGACAAAAGCCCGGTACGGCGAGCCGCCGACCGCGACCCTGCAACGCCACCTGACAGGCAACTCCTGAGAATCGGCCGACACCCTCTCTTCTTCTTAGGTGCCGTACCTCATCCGGTAGAAACGAAACGCATGTAGCAGGCCTAGGTGACCCACTGACGTGACTCAATATTATGTCAAGTGCATCCCAGACGTGCTCAATCGGGTTTTATTCCGGTGAACAAGCTGACCACTCTATTCGTTCAATTCACTCAGCTTCGAGCATGTTGTCCACCACTGCAGCTCTGTGGCAACGAGCGTCAGCGTCCACTAGAACGAAACCATCTCGTATGGCACCAGCGTAGGGCACAACGAAAGGTCGAAACATCAGTGGCGGATTAAGGCTGTCGTAGGCCCGGGACGGCGGCAAAACACCTCGTCCACTTGGAAATACATTTATTACTATAAAAATGTAGGAACCCCCAGAACAAGAGGCACGGGACAGTCTAAAAAAATAATTAATCTATAAATATAAAAATGAATGTTTGTCTGTATGTCCTCTACGTGTGCATAATCCATTCATTCGATTGCAATGAAACTTTGGTGTACTGTTCACCGTACACCCACGAATGTTCCTGACCCAAAAACAACAGAGCACGACATATAGCTCAGGAGATATGACGCCATAAATAATAAGATGCCACCACATAAGAATACCCAGATTTATGCGTCAATTATTGGAAAATGGCGGTAGTTAGGGTCCTGCAACAAAGTTTGCATGTAATTTCGGACGTTTAAGAAACGTTTCTGAAAGTGACTCTCCCCGCCCCCCTCCCCCACCCGCCCATACACTCACACAAAATGATGAAACGAAAAGAAGTTTACAGCTCTCAACAGTTTCTCTGTAGATGCTGTAAAACTGTCGCATCAGGCATGACCTTGTGTCTACATAAAATTTTGTTTGGTACATGGCGAAAGGTACTAAGGATAATTGTTATTTTCTTTTGCCAGGAATATTTTTCTCGTGTATAAATTTGCACCATTTTGTGGGTTTTGATTTGGTACGTTCTAGCCATCATTCTGTGACTGGGTTGTATGTATTAGCTTTCCTTTTGCATTCGCTCCACGTTCCGTTGATTTCACGCCTACATTCCACATTTCCATTTTGCTTTACTGTGGAATTTTACAGACTTCAACTCCAGTGTACTGTTTTATTTCAATGTTGACGTTCAAAAAAATAGTAATACCTGTGTTTATGTAAGATTTCATACGCATCGAGGTGGAGTGTACCTTACAACACATATGGCCACCAATCTAAAGTTTTTTTTTTCCTGATCTCTCTTAAATTTGTAACCCTTCACCTTCAAAACAATCTGAACATCAGAGGCCACGAAATATTTTATGCCTAGCATGGTTGAGGGTACCTTTGGCACCTTTCCACGGATCAAAATTAAAGTTAAAAGACGGGGATGGCAGTGGGATGAGGAGTGAAGATGACGATAGAAAGAGGATGGGGAGATGGACGGAGAGAGGCGAGGAAATAAGCTGCAGAGGTAAGGGGGGAGGAGAGGCAGAGGAGGAGACGGACAGGGGAGAAGTACTGAAAAGACAGAAATCTAGTAAATAAATAAATAAAAGATAGCTTTCTAGATTTGGAGGGCCCAGAACGAGGGACGAAGGACGCTGAAAAAATGGATGCTTCCTAAGACAAGAGGCACGAAGCGGTCCACTCTCTCCCCCAACCTTAGTCCGCCACTGCGAAGCATCTCGTCCCTATACCCCTGAGCAGTCAAAGCGCCATTCTAAACGAAACTGAGGTCCGTACGTCCGCCAATACTGACTTCTTCCCAAACCACGTTTCCACCACTATGATATGGTCACGTTCCTAGCACATAAGCAGGATTGGCCGAGTTCCACGTTCTCTCCAGGTGACGGAACGACGATTGTGAGGTTGAACAAAAGATCGTGACTCATCTGTTAATAAGGCGCCATTGTTTACGACTCCAATCCGGATGTTCCTCCACGCATTTCCTGCGGGCTCAACGGATCGTGGCTTTAACGCGACACGCACAAAGGCCTTCCGTGTGTAGAGAACACATTCTTCCTTTCTCTCTTTCTCTTTCGCCATGCAGCGCCGGCTTTGTTAATTCCGGTTTTGGAGTGTTAATATTTACGGGTTGCCCGACTGCCCTTCCTGTCGCCAACCCATATTCCTTTGGAGGATGTGTGTATCCCAAATGTCTGCTTTTTGTATTATATGTGTGAAGGTGTAAAGTGTTACGAAATGTTTGAGAATCGTGTAACTCAGGCGGGAATTGGGTTCCAGCACGGTATTCACCTAGGGGGATGTGGAAAACCGCCTAAAAACCACGCCCAGGTTGCCCGACACTCCGACCGCCTTCGTTAATCTGTTAATCACTCATCCTAATCCCTACTGAAAACAATTGGTTCCCTAATTTGATTCCTCCTCGAGTCCAACGGGAATTATATGACCCCATTGAAATATTTATAAAACTATAAATAACAATCGAAATTTACAAACACTGCCTGTTATGGTATTCGTTTCAAAGCATGAAACTATTTTTACACTGATAAGCGAAATTTCAATTAATTAGCTGACGAAATCGTTAAAGTCTCGGCTCTCCTAGTCGCGTGACGTAGCAGCAGCTCTCCTAGCGAATGAAGTTCCAACTTTACCGGTATGAACTATACCCCTTTCCTAACACTCCAACAAATTATGTGTAACAACACAGGTTATTTAGAGTACATTCGTTATATGGTCACCCGTTCATTTTATAGCTACACCACATGAAAATGTTTATTTGCCATTACAAACCTTCACTAAATTCATAAACTGTCAAAAATCCCAGGAAATACTGAAGGCCTTCTACCTGAAGTGAACAGTAGTACACATTTAGCTTTTAGTCATTTTATTAAACGACGGGTTTCGATCTTAGATTACGTCGTCGTCTGCCCTCTTGATATAAGAATGTCGGATGTAATCTAGTTGTGTGTAAGTCACAAAGGAGCCGAAATGAGATAGCCGGTGTCTATAGATCTCTGATATGTATGACTTAATCGCCTCGTGCATCTACCGACAACTCGGTACACAATGAAAGAAAAAATACAAGTGAAAAATTCTTGACAATTTCTTTGAACACTTCACTAGAGTAGTTGTGCTAAACTCTTATTTATATTCTGAGTTAGCCATGTACATCTTTAATGATGGTTACATTTAGAAATCATTTTTCGATATGGCACTACAGATACATCATTTTTAAATAAACTGGAGACATCATTAAGTTTCGCTACCTTGGCTTCCAACGGGTTTAACCTGCCAGAGTCCCCATTCGACTAATATCGCTGCAAACCAGAAGACATGTCAAAGAAATTCTTGCATGAAAATTATACTGCAAGGACTCACTGCTTTGCGCGCTGGTAGTGGCGTCATGGCAACACAAAAGGAGTTGCTAATGACCCTTCCGTGTACAAGCAAGCCGACCGCGGTGGCCGAGGGGACTGAGGCGCTTCAGTCACGGTCTGCACGGCCACTACGGTCGGGGGTTCGAATCCCCTCTCGGGCATGGATATTTGTACCATCCTTAGTATTAGCTAGTTTGTAAGTTTAGGGACTGATGACCCCGTAGTTAAGTCCCATAAGCTATACAAACATTTGAACATTTTTGTACAAGCAGCACAAGGAAATCATCATACTGAGTGTCAAATTACTTCGGAAACTTGTGATTCAGTATATCTTAGCTGTTACAGGTAGGCGCATTACAGTGTTTAATTCACACCAGGTAGTGGCGGAAGCAGGACAAATGTTTTCAAAAAGACAACCACAAATTTCTGCCAACAATATTCCTTTACTCTCGGATGAGAATACACTATTTTATATTATTTCGTAACAGGTGCCAAATTGAAAAAAGAGAGTTGTATCTGCAATCGTTCCTCAGTCGAGTCTTCCGTAGACACATTTTTGCCTTGAGCCGCTTCCACAAGCCTCTGAGCTGACACGAAGCCGGCTGAACAGGTAGCAGTTACCGCGTGAACTGGTAGCAGTTACCGCGTGCGCCTGGAGAGTACGAGCAGCCACATATTTCGCCGTCTCGATAGCCAAGTGGTCAGGTGCCCGTCGCGTTCGACCAGTCTGCGAGCCAGTAACGCGTTGCGCTCCGCCAATTGGTTCCGAATGGGGGACGGTGAGCCCCGCTATTAGCTGACTCCGCGGCACCGGAAAAGTGGCAGCACCGCACCGGTTAAAGCAATTACGGCATTATTTAGGATGGCAATGGGCTAGGTGTCAGCGCCGGCCGGGGAGTCCCCGCTCGCTACTAGCCGTTCAGAATACATGCCGCGGTGCCTACCGCTTTTCCCCCTCTGTTTGCCTTCTTCTATTTCTCTCGTTCTCCCTCCTGCTATTCTGCAGTTTGCGCAAATACGCGAAAACGCAGGGACTTTCTCGAACTGAAACGCCAGCGAACCGCCAGTCCAATAACGTTTGATTGTGCGTAAACAATGTAATTACCTCTCTCTGCAGCCTCTCTGTGTCTAAACGAAGCTAACGCGAGGGGACTCTGGCGGACAAAAGCTGCCTACTGACGATCAGGTCGAGATGTTTTATGTATTTTAATCGTTTTTAAAGTATTGATAATGAGCACACAGAGGTCGAAATCTAGATCTGCCAATACGTCTGATTGCTGAAAATTTTTACAAGGTCAGGTGAAAGTCAGATATGGGATACCAAAGTGTGTATGCGACCCTCAGACTTTCTCTTCCAATACAGAATGGTCACACGAAGCAATAGTAGACACAGCCCAAATAATCTGCTCCCCTCAGTTCCACTGCCAAAATTTTTTTTTTCTGTAGCCTAATCGCTCACTCATAAATTTAGTAATAGCAGAACTTAAGCTCTCTTTTGATGAATTCTCCACTCATCATTCGCGGGACAGTAAACACACTGCAACAGACTATGGACTTCGTCATAATTTGCAATATAATCAACGAAGTCGTTATTGGATACTATTGAAGATAATCACAATGCCGAAAGGAACGCTGGTTTCTAACAAACTTTTCAAATATTTATAGTATGATCGTACAAGCAGATGTCCTATAACGATAAGCATACATAGGGCATTCATTGAAATAGTGAGAAAAGGATCTTTTCAAGAGGAATTGCGAAGAAAAGATTAGAGGAAATTAAATATGTCTTAAATAAGATACTAAACAACGGCAACCACTATTTCATTTACAAAATTTAATCTGCCACGAAGAATGAAACTGGAAATGATCGTGTGGCATTATTGGCCGGGAGATCCCATACGGAATTGTTCTGACGCCGTAGTGCAAGTCTTTCTAATTGACGCAACCTAGGTACCTTGCGTACTTCTACGAAGAACGAAGAAAGCTGTTTGAAAATTAAAACAGACATGCAGGTCATAGCGTTCTAAATTTTCTTCCCACTAACAAAAAATTAACTGAAATATAAAGTTCGGAAAAAAATAAAAAAATAAAAAATTAAAAAAATGATTCCTTTAAAACGAAGAGTCATTTCAGAAGTAAATTTAAGCGAGAACGAATTAACATTGTTAGATTTATAAATGTCAGTGGATATAGTATGAGTTTTAGAATATATCAAGTAGTACGAGTCCTAGAACAACTTGAAGAGACTACAGTAGGCTGAAGACACAAAGGTATTTATGTCATTACCTGTCAGTGGTCACCGAGACAAATCAGTGAGGAAAGCTGAAATTCTGTGCCAGGCAAGAATTCGAATTTGGGTGACCTGCTTAACCAGCGCTGACCACTACGCCACCTGGACACAGTGATCACCTCACCACTACCCTTGTACGCCTCCCACCACACTCAAATTTTCCAACTCATTCACACGCTACTAACGTACTTCACCCATCCATTCTATTAATTAATCACTGCATTCCGCCGCTTTAGTCGGCGTCCACTGACAAGTAATGTCAAAATGATTGTCTTGATTCATAATCCTTTAAAATTAAAATTAAGGTATTCTGTCGGAAATTGAGACTCAGAAGATAGACTGTTCCTAGTCTGACAACGATACTTCTTCCATAGATCATATATACGACATTTCGTGATGATGTGGAACGTGTCAGATTAATAAATGTTGTCTACACTTGAAAATCAATATATTAAGGATTTCTTATTACATTTTTTGTTGTTTTTTATTTTTATTCATTATTTAATTTTTTTAAGTTTTATCTAAAAATTCATCGTTAGTGTAGAAGGAGTTTCCAATCAGAAATTCCTTTAAGTTCTTTTTAAATACTAGTTGGCTATCTGTCAGACTTTTGATGCTACTTGCTAAGTGACCATAGACTTCCGTGGCAGCATAATTCACCCCTTCCTAAGCCAAAGTTAGATTTAACCTTGAATAGTGAATATCATCATTTCTCCTAGTGTTGTAGCTATGCACACTTCTATTACTTCTGAATTGGGTCGGATTGTTAATAACAAATTTCATGAGTGAATATATATATTGTGAAGCTACAGTGAAGATCCCTAGATCCCTAAATAAATGTCTGCAGGATGCTCTTGGGTGGGCTCCAACTATTATTCTGATTAAACGCTTTTGTGCAATGAATACTTTTTTACTCAATGTTGAATTGCCCCAGAATATGATTATTTATCAGCCAGGCCATATAAAATTTGTCATATACAAGAATAACAGCAATCTTCCCAAGCCGGCCCCTGTGGCCGAGGGGACTGAGGCGCTCCAGTCACGGTCTGCACGGCCACTACGGTCGGGGACTCGAATCACCCCTCGGGCATGGATATTTGTGCCGTCCTTAGTATTAGTTAATTCATAAGTAGTTTGTAAGTTTGGGGATTGATGACCGCGTAGTTATGTCCCAAAAGCTATACAAACATTTGAGTTTTGAATCTTCGCAAAATCAAGTAGATGATTGGATGTTTTTGCATTTAGACGTCTCAAACAAACCAAAATCGTGACATTTAAGTGTGAAACTGTAGAAAAATGCTGATTTCCTTAAATAAAGTATTTAAACCTAGTAATGTTCGCTATCGGTTACTAATAAAGTCTTGTGCAATCACTAACGAAGCAATGACTAAAACGAAAATGAAACACACAAAGTTAGAAGCGATATTGTTTTCTTTTTCCCTTCCTCCTCTTGTAGTAGTCCCTCGAAATGTCTCCAAACTACGTCATCTGAGGAGGGGGAAAAAAAGTCTAACAGCGTAATTAGGATAACTTTATGTGTACGAATCCAATTAGAGCAAAATTACCGTGTAGTAACAAAAGCACTTTGCGGGGGTTACGGCGGGAATTCATTTCTGCGCCGGTACACGGCGCGGCGGCGCGATTTACACCCCAAGTTATCATCAAACGTGTCGTTAATTAATCCAAGTTCTTATTAAATTCAGTGGCGCAGATAAGCAAACTCTTTCCCGGGCCAACTCGCAGCCGAAGTGCCTATCGCGGGGGCCGTTAAGTGGGAACGGCAGCCCCGCCTTAATAGCTCTCCCCGGATCCGTAGGCGACCGTGTTAATGTCGCCGGGCGAGCGGGGCGGAGCGGGCACCAGCGCCGCTGGCCGCTTTCCTGGTCCAATCACAGCGCGCATCTCGCAATTACAAAATCGGATCGCTTACCAAAGATAGGAGATGCTATACTGAGAGATGAATTTTACAGAGCCTTGAAAGACCTAGGTCGGAACAAGGCCCCAGGAGTAGATGACATATCCTCAGAGCTACTAAAGTCTCTGGGAGAGCCAGCCATGACAAAACTATTTGAACTAGTGTGTAGGATGTATGAGACAGGCAAAATACCCTCAGACTTTAAGAAAAATGAAATAATCCCCATTCCAAAGAAATAAGGCGCAGACAGGTGTGAAAATTGCAGAACCATCAGTTTGATAAGTCATGGTTGCAAAATTTTAACACGAATTATCTACAGGAGAATGGAAAAGCAGGTAGAAGCTGACCTCGGGGAAGATCAGTTTGGGTTCAGGAGGAACGTAGCAACCCGGGAGGCAATACTCACTTTACGTCTTATTTTAGAAGATAGATTAAGGAAAGGCAAACCTACATTTTTAGCTTTTGTAGATTTGGAGAAAGCTTTTGACAATGTTGACTGGAATACACTCTTTCAAATTCTGATGTCAGCAGGGGTAAAATACGAGGAAAGGAGATTAATTTATTTATAACTTGTACAAAATCCAGACCGCAGTTATTAGACTCGAAGGGCATGAAAGAGAAGCATCAGTTGGGAAGGGAGTAAGACAGGGTTGTAGCCTTTCTCCAATGTTATTCAATTTGTACATCGAGCAGGCGGTGAAGGAAAGCAAGGAAAAATTTGGAATAGGGATTAAAGTACAGGGGGAAGAAATAAAAACATTGTGTTTTGCTGATGACATTGTAATTCTGTCAGAGACAGCAAAGGACCTGGAAGAGCAGTTGAATGGAATGGACAGTGTGTTGAAGAGAGCGTATAAAATGAACATTAACAAGAGCAAAACAAAAATAATGGAATGCGGTCTTAGAAAATCAGGTGATGCTGAAGGAATTAGATTAGGCAACGAATGCGGTAAATGAGTTTTGTTACTTGGGTAGTAAAATAACATGTGGTGGTCGCAGTACAGATGATATAAAATGCAGAATGACAATGGGAAGAAAAGCATTTTTGAAAAAGAGAAATTTGCTAACATCGAATATTAATTTAAGTGTAAGGAAGTCTTTTCTGAAGGCATTTGTGTGGAGTGTTGCCTTGTACGGGAGTGAAACGTGGACGATAAGCAGTGCGGACAGGAAGAGAATAGAGGCTTTTGAAATGTGGTGCTACAGAAGAATGCTGAAGATTAGGTGGGTAGATCGCATAACCAATGAAGAAGTACTGAACAGAATTGGTGAGAAAAGGAATTTTTGGCATACCCTGTCTATAAGAAGGGATCGCTTGGTAGGACACTTACTTAGACATCGGGGAATCGTAAATTTAGCATTGGAGGGAAGTGTGTGGGGTAAAAATCGCAGAGGGAGACCAAGAGACGCGTACAGTAAGCAGATTCAAGTGGATGTGGGTTGCCGTTCTTATGAGGAGAGGAAAAGGCTTGCTCAGGATAGAGTAGGGTGGAGAGCTGCATCAAACCAGTCTCCGGACTGAAGACCATAACAACAACAACCAATGAAAGAGCTGGACCACAATGCAGTTCTGCCGCGTGCGGTATTCCCTGCGGTTACACACTAAAAAAAAAAAAAAAAAAAAAAAAAAAGTAAAGCAGTCAACAATCCGAAGAATGAATGAATGAATGAATGAAGCTTAGGGCTTAACGTCCCGTCGACAGCTTTGTCATTAGAGACGGAGCTAACGCTCGGAGATTTTGGTAAAGATGGGGAAGGAAAACGGCCGTGCCCTTTGAAAGAAACCATCCCGGCATTTGCCTGGAGTGATTTAGGGAAATCACGGAAAATCTAAACCTGGATGGCCGGAGGTGGATTTGAACCACCATCCTCCCGAATGCGAGTCCAGTGCGTTACCTCGCTCGGTAACAATCCGAAGATTTAAATATAAAAATGTTTGTATAGCTTATGGGACTTAACTAGGGGGTCATCAGTCCCTAAACTTACAAACTACTTATGAACTAACTAATACTAAGGACGGCATAAATATCCATGCCCGTGGGGGGATTCGAGCCCCCGACCGTAGTGGACTGGAGCGCCTCAGTCCCCTCGACCACCGCGGCCGACATTTAATTATACATTAAGAAACCCTGAGACGGTTTTTCGTCTTTGAGTATGTCCAAGAGATTAAAGACAAACGTGAAGCAATGAATTAAAATTTGTTTTGAGGCCTGGAAGCGAACCCGGACCACCATGCTTACTAGGCAGACATCTTACCATATATATATATATTTTTTTTCTATAGGTAGTTCTCTTCGTTGCAGACGCTGATCGTTTTCGTTCTTTTTTGTTCGGTGTGTCGTTGCCTCAGCTTTTTTATTACAGAGGTCGTTGAGCCTTCTGAACGGGCGCGCTGAGCCACGGCGCCCGGCTACGGTTAGACTACGGCACGTCTAACGGGTAAGGCGCCTCGGAATAGTCTAAGCACGATTTCCCTACACGTCACAAATTTTAATTCTGCTTCTGTGTTCCATAGATAATTGTCATTACTGCCAAAGCTCTCCATGCAGCGGAATAGCACCTCGGCAATGGACATAGTGGAATGTTCCTGCTAAGATTGTATAAATATCAGTTTAAATATAGATTGAGAAACCCTGAGACGGTTTTTCGAAGATTGGTTTGAAAACCACAGTGCTTTACTAGACATGGGCCTGTTTGCAGGTGGTATGCCATTGTCTTCCTCCGACCATGGAACTGACTAACGCAGCCTGTTACAGGGGGACATACACTTTAACGTGGGTTCCGAACCACGGTGCTACTCGATATTTTTCAGATGACCAATACTGCCAGAGGTGAAAGAAGTGGAAAATGAAAGATAAAAATCCTAGGACCTGACGGAAATCGAACCCGTGATCTTGGGATTCATATTCTGACACTCCACCACTGTGCAACCGAGGCGCATTCGTTTGGTATCCTATATCTTTTTCAATATAGGCAACTACGCTTTACGTCACGCTATACTACAGAGTAAGAGTAAGGTGCAGACATATCCTATTTCTACGGTATGTTCAAAACGTCTCTTCGCAGTGCCGTATGATTGTTAGCCGCATGTGCCGTATGATTGTTCGCCTCACTGGGTTACTGAAAGATAAACTCTCCCAACATTCCACTGTTTTGTTTATCTCAGACAGCGTTCAGTAAACCCCCGAAAAAATCGACTTAAAAAAGTAAATAAATAAAATAATAAGTGATTAAACCATCATTATTCGTTCCGTTTTTCTATCAGATGAATTTATATGCATATTCAAAGTATTGCGGAGACAGCACGTATACGAGTTGTAGCGCGGCCGCTTAATATAAGCGGCAGTAGTCGCAGCGTTACAATGCGCATGCGCGGCTGAGGTTCGAATCCTCTTCTGAACCCCCTGGAGGCAGCATATGGGCTCTCCCGCGGCAGGGAGAGGCGAGGGGAAACGCCGCTTTTTACATGGTAGCTGGTAAACACGCCAGCTCCTGGCTACTCGAGTTCTGGCGGTTACACACGAATGGTCCCCAAGCAAGACAACGGAGTTGCTGCGCACCACGCCTTGCGCAGCGACATATACCCCATTAAGGCGACATCATATTTGTTTTTGCCGCATTGAAGATTCATCAAAGCTCTTCATATTTGGTAAAATATCTTTTATAACTATAAATTAAAGACGCATCAAATGTAAAAGCCTTCAGAAAATCCGATCGTGAACAATAATGAAGTCTCTACTTTCCATCCAGCAAGAACAGCCCTGTGATTAGCGGCATCGTGTGGCGCCGTCGAAGGTGGTGGGTTCGTGACCAACTGCAAGCAATTTTCTTTAACCCAATCTTTCTTTTAACAGATATGGGAACAACAATGACTTCAGTATTGTTCCTTGCCACGTACCTTTGGTCGTTGCAGCTAGATTGATTTCCACAATTCATGTCACCAATTTTCTCATACTAATGAAAACATATTTTGTTATCTCGCACCTATGACATCTTCATAAAAATAAGAGAAGTCAAAAAACAGAAAGATTCATGTAATCCTTCTTCCCGAGCGCGATTAGAGAGTGGGACAGTAGAGAAATGTCGTAAAATCGATTCGATGAACCCACTACCATGCACTTAAATGTGATTTGTACAGTATTTATGTAGATGTACATAATCAAATACAACCAACAGGATATAATTTAAAGGATGCATCATTCCTTATGCTAAGAGTAGAGGGATACATTGCCATGAATGGACACCATGTGCAACACCTCCTGTTTATCTCAGAAAGTATGTGTTTGCGGACCCGTGTTCATTGGAGTCATTATTGTTGTTTCAATGAGGATTACCGCTCTGAAGTCGATACTTTTTAAACACCCTGCATTTATATATAATGCTACAAAAGAGTCGAGTATTTTGATCAGTGGTAGTCTTCATCGAAACAAGGAATTAGGAAAAGAAATATTAAATCCCTCATTGGTGGTGGAAACGAGACAACGGCTGGTCAATACTATGAAGGAAATGGAATACCAAGAGCCGTATGTATAATAAAATATTTATTGTATCACAACCAGTTTTGGCATTCCACTATGTCATCTTCAGGTCCTTACATTGGAGCATAATTTCCATTAAGTAGGGATATCAAAACTGGATTCCTGGACTTCTCTCTCTTATTGGGAACCAACAACAACTGTAACAACAAGTACTGATTGTCACAGTTGTAGTTGGTTCCCACTAAGAGACAGAAGTCCACGAATCCAGTTTTTAAATCCCTACTTAATGGATATTACGCTCAGATGTAGGGACCTGAAGATGGCATAGTGGAATGCCGAAACTGGTTGTGATATAATAAATATTTTATTATGCATACGGCTGTTGGTATCTCACTTCCTTCATAGGTAAAGAAAATCTATGAGACGGGAAGGGAGAGAGAGAGAGAGAATTGGGGGGGGGGGGGGGGGGAGGAGTAGAGGTATTAATGGGAAATTGATGTATAAGTAACATTTCATGTATATAGGTCGAATTTTGTTCGACTTCTTCGAAATTCCACCATAATCAGTGGAATTTCTGGTAACTCGTACTGTCAGTTATTAGGACTTCTCTGAATCCATTAAACGTTTGAATATCGAGAAACAGACTCTGCATTAGGAGCGAATACAGCGAACTGTGGACAAAAAAAATATTCCCAAGTGCTTTGTAGGGCCCTGGCTGAGGTCGCCAATTGCCGAAATCGGCCGTGAAGCTGAATAACGCTCGCGTGTAAGACTGTTAAATAAATAATTATACGGGGCCGAGATGTATTCGGAATAATTATCCGGTGACGTGGCAGGGGGCGCGAGCGAGCGGACGGGGCCGGCGACCGGCGACTGGGGTGGCGGGCCCGCTATCTGATGGCGAATATATGAACCCGTGTCGAGACATCTCTTATCCATTAGGTTCGTTAGCGGCGGGTGCGGGCCCGGGCGCGGAGTGGCGTGGAGTGGCGCGGGGGAGGGGGGGGGAGGGGGCCATTAGCCGGCGCTAATGTAACTCATACCGCTCGTCAATACGGCAGCCAAGATGGCTGCGGCAACGGTCCGACACTGCGAGCGCGGGCGCTCGCGAGCGCTCCCCTGTACCGCATCACTGACCGCAGGCCCAACGCTTTGCGCTCCTGAAGATGACGAGTTAGAATCTAGTCGAAACGTTGCTACAGAACAACCCTTAACTTGGCTGGGAAGCCTAGAAGACTCCGCCTACACAAAAGCTGCTTCATCCGCCACCCTAGCTTCTCTCAAAGTCTAACAATAATGAGTCAAAGTGTGTGGAGAGTCCTACAGTTTTTGTCGCCGTGCCCTCACCAGATTTCCTACAGTAAGCGAGTTTTTTTTATCACATGTGCGAGTGTGGAAAAGAACAAACCACCGAGCATCTGCTACAGTGTGAGCTTTGTCCAGCCTGCTGTACCCTGCAGGACCTGACTGGTGCTACCCGTGATGCATGTGATGTAGCCAGATTTTGGGCTAGCATAGTTTAATGTTTAATCCTGGGGAAAAGACCTTTGAACTGTTACCACTGTTACTTGTAAATGTGTGTACTATTAATGGCTAATTTGTATTTGTTTTTGTGTTTCATGTTATGTTTTGTACAAGATACTTCTGACACGAATAAATGAAAAAAAAAAAAATCACATTCACCACTCCATTGCCAGTCCCACTTTCGTACTCTCTCTCTCTCTCTCTCTCTCTCTCTCTCTCTCTGTCTATCTATCTCTGTCTGTCTGTCTTTCTATCTATCTAACTATACACTTACCTACCTCATACATAGGTTTCTAATCCGATTAACAACATAAAGTTGCAGTTGCGGAGGAGGCAAAGGCGTCATTGCATTTCCGCTTTATTTGCAAATATCACCCGGCCCAGTGGCGAATGTAGCATATATTTTGTTCAAATATTTGTAATTCTATGGGACCAAACTACGTTGGTCATCAGTCTCTAGTCTTATAAATTACTTGAACTAATTTAAACTAACCTAAGAGCAACACACACATCCATCCCCGAGGGAGGATTCGAACCCCCGACGCGAGAGATCACACGATCCGCAATGTGGCGTTTCAAACCACTCGGCTACTCCCGCGAGGCATATACAGGGAGTTCCAAAAGGGACAATTTTGAAAATTCATATTATTTTATTAAAAAGAGATAAAGAGATGGTTTTAGTATTGTTTCAAAGGAAGCAACATCAAGTTTTTACTCTTAAACTAAAAGTGTTCGATGTGCCTTCCGTTGGTTATCCTGCAGACATCCCATCGTGAACTGATTTCTTCCCAAACTCGCATCAGCATTGCAGGAGTAACTTGTTCAGCAGCTACGTAAGTCTTCCTCTAAGTTCCGGTAGAATGGCCAGCAAAGGAGGTACGTACACCATATTTTGGATGAAGTCCCAGAAGTGAATGTCCAGTGGTGTCAGGTCTGGGGAACGGGCAGGCCATGCAATTGGCGCAGCACGGCCAATCCATTTACCTGGAAAACGGTCACTGAGAGAATCCCGGACATCAGTCAGATAGCATGGTGGTGCGCCGTCTTGCATGAATTAAACATTTCGTTTTCCGTCGTCATCGATCTGTGGTATCAAAAATTATTGCAACATATTCAGGCACACTATCCCGTTGATGGTTCGTTCTCTCGCGAGAGAGAGAGACAGAGAGAGAGAAAAAGGAAAGAAGAAGAGGGTCGTACATTTTCTTCTTTCTCAGCTCACAAAATACGTTCACCTTAGGGCTATCACGAGCATATTGCAATGTTTCATGTGGATTTTCACTGCCCCAAATCCTACAGTTATGTGTGTTAACCTCGCCACTTAAGTGAAAAGTTGTCAGAAAAGATTATGCTGTCCACGAAATGTTCATCATCACCACCCGGTCTAACATATCCGCACAGAAGTTCTTCCGGACAATCTTATCAGTGTCTTTAATTGCATCTAAAGGCGACAATCTCTTCGGTTTCAAATGCAAACGTTTTCTCAACACACGCCAAACTGTTTTATGTAGTACTTGCAGTTCACGAGATGCATACCAGGTCGATTTCGTACAGCTGTTGACAAAACTCTGACTCACTTGTTCAACGACTTCGTCAGATGTGCTTGAACGACTTATGTCTTATGTCTTACTGAGCACCCCGTTTCTACAAAACATTTATGCCACTCGTAAATTGTAGGCCTATTTGGAGGATCTTTAGCATACTTGGTACGAAATTTACACTGAACTGTTGTCGACGACTTTGATTCTTCAAACCAAAACACGCAGCTACCACGCTCGGGTCCAGTGAAGGCAGCCATCTTAACGTAACTGTCGCTAGCGCTTGTAGCGGCACGATTGTGCACTAGCGACCTACGTGATTCAAAACTAGATGTGTTTTCCTTTGAGACAACACTAAAACCATCTCGGTACCTCTTTTTAATAAATATATATTAATTTTCGAAGTTGTAAAGTCCCTTTTGAAATTTTTAAACACCCTATATTTTTGGAGGGAGATGGGATGGGGAGGCACAAGATTGATGTAAAGGTAACTTATGTAATTTTAAGTACATACTCCTTGTTATATTTTGTATCAGTTTTGCCGTTCATATTCACAGCGTAATTTGCGCTGAAGCTCCATTCACTTTACTAAGATCAAGCTTGTGCATTGATGACATTAAAGCGTAAAAAATATATAGATTAAAAAAAAAAAAAAAAAAAAAAAAAAAAAAAAAAAAAAAAAAACTCGCACGAACTTCACACCACTAACACCCTACTCGTACTGCCGTCACCAATACAGCGAAGTATGACTTTCTACCACGGCTATGCCTTCACGGATCATTCATAAAAATAATTCAGATACCGTACTTGATTTATTTTCTTTGTATCCGTTATTTCATGAGGCGAGGGGCTGGACCCCTTGCGCCCCTCCTCCCTTATAAATGCCACTACCACTGCCCACTAGGAAATTCATAGTAAAAGCGTGATGCAGTAAGGAATGCACAAGGGCGATCCAAGAGTTTCCCGCTGATAACGTCGATGTTGAGCGCCCTTCAAACCAATCCACCCTCACCCCTCCCCCGAAAAAAAAAGTTTTCGTTTGGCGGGAGGCGGGATCAGGGCGTATATAGGATATTTCACAAAATGGTAATATACGAATTGCAATAAAATGATGTATAGCTTGTGTCCAATTTCTATTGAGTACATAGAGACAGCTGTTGGTACGTAACCAAACAAACTTGTAGCAAAGGCAGATGAGCACTTTCAACCTTGATTTTCAAAATCTCCACCACTAACTTTAATGCAATTTGACTTTCTCGACAACACCAAGTGTAACTTATTTTCAAGAAAGTATAGATACGGGGTCTTTTAAGACGACGCCCAATCACGGGGTTGTCTATCAAGCCACACCACACATCTACACTATGGTCGGGAGTTGGAATCCCCCCCCCCGGGCTGAATATTTGTGCCGTCTATAGTATTAGCTAGTTCATAAGTAGTTTGTAAGTTTAGGGACTGATGACCCCTTAATTCCCACTTGAAATGTGTATCCACAATCACGAGTGCGTTTCCTTAGGACAGCGCTCTGAATTACCAGTATTAATGGCGCCGTTACGAGTGAAAGGGGCTTCATCAGTGAAGAGTAAAAATGCGATTACTTACATGTGTGCAAACTTTCAGAGTCAGCAGAACTATCATCAGTAGTATCACCATTTCTATTGTGTAATGAAGTTATTGATTGTGTTTTGCCGCTAGTATACTTTACATACGAGCAGAATTCCTTATGATTCGCTACCAAATTAGGTAACAGGATTTTGGTTATGTTCTTGTCGCCTCGGTGGAGTAGCCGAGCGGTCTAAAGCGCCTCGCTGCGGAGCATGCGGGTGGTCGCCGTCGGAGGTTCGAGTCCTCCCTGGGGCATGGGTGTGTGTGTGTGTGTGTGTGTTTGTCCGTAGGTTAGTTTACCTAGGTTTAAGTAGTTTGTAAGCTACGGACTGATGACCACGCAGTTTGGTCCGACAGATTTACAAACATTTGAACATTGTTCTTGTTCTGAGAGTGACACTGCAGCCCAATAGCTCACCTCCTGGATTCGTCATTTATTTTCGATACCCGCTTGTATTTCAGAGGTTTTCGTTTATACAAGGATCAAATTAAGACTACGCGCGCGTCTATTAATATGGCGTTGCTGCCCTTTGAAGACGCTGACACGACGCTCTGGAACTTTTCGACAGGTCCCTCAAAATCGAATTCAGCGACCCCAAAAGCGTCTATATACAAATTTCCAATCTAATCCGAATATTTTTCGACTTTTGGCCAGCTTGTCGGCCGTTTCAGACCACTGTGCACTGCCCGTCTGTCTGCTTCTTCCAGGCGGCAGAGTGGAAGAGGCTACCCGCCCCGGCCGCCGCGCCGCCGAACCCTCGACAAAGGCCGCCCCGACCCTCATTTAGGCCCGCGAGCGCCCAAAAACTTGTGTAATTGCCGCGTTAATTTGCATGCGGCGAGACCCATTAAAGTAATTAGTCCCCAGCCCCCGGGCCGGTCGATCATCGTGCCATTACAGCGGCACAGAACTACTTTTAATGGCCGCTAATTCGATTTCAAATAAGACGGCTAAATATAAAACAATTTCTTATACGTAATTCCGGCCGAGACTGGGCGCGCACGTTAATTTTCCAGAAGTCGGTGCGGGCACCGCAGGAGCGCGCGGTCCGAACGCGCGCGCCCAGATGCGGCGAGCGATAACGCTGTGGCAAGTTGCGCAGGCAGGTAATCGCCCGGCGACTTAATTGCGGCTATTTGCGTCCGTGCCGCCGAATCGCTCTGCCACTGCGTCTCCGTGTATTACTGCTAAGCGTCCACCAAATTACAAACATTTTTCCAAGTTGCTGTGAATCTTTCTGCCGACAAACTTGCTCGCAGAGCGTGCTCGGAGAGGGAAATAAGGAAAAGATATTATCACCTCTGTACTGAGTAGTATGCAGAAGCGTAGCGCAGTATTTTTGTTAGTTTATTGTATTTACTCGTACCTACCAAACGGGCCATCCATTTAAAGGCGAATATCTGCGATCCTTCCATTTTTTAAAATTTATTTATTTATTTATTTATTTTTACGGATTCCTCTTTTCTGATATAGGAAGTAGACGTTAATATATCTGATAATATCTCTGACAAATTCGCAGTTGTGATACGCAAATGCTGCGGTTGGTTTTTAGATGACATTATGACACTCATAGCGACGAAACTATTCGAAATAAAATTAAACACAAATTTATCCACATTATTGGATTGTTCTGAGGTCTGCGACTGTATTATAAACTTTTTTGAAATATTTAATGCTGCAGCAGTCACTTTTTACTAATATTTTTATTGGCACGACGCGTTTCGGCAGCACGCTGCCATCATCGGGTGCATTTTTACAGTTACTGGTTCATGTGTGCCAGACAACAAGATTATTAACAAAACTGTTAAAATGTCCAAACATAACCTCACTGGCATCCACAACAGAAAACATAATAAGTCAATAATGAACCAGTAACTGTAAAAATGCACCCGATGATAGCAGCGTGCTGCCAAAACGCGTCGTGCCAATAAAAATATTAGTAAAAAGTGACTGCTGCAGCATTAATTATTCCAAAATACGAAGTAAAATTGTCAAATAAATTACGAATTGAAGACTATTGTATAGCATGTAGTCTTGTATAGTTCGCAAACGAACTAGTTCGGAAGAGCTCTCCCGCAGGCGAACTACGCGAACTAGTTGGCAGATCCCTCACCTATTAGTTCGTCTCCTCCTTTTCCGAAGCTGACGGTGAAGAGCGATAGGACGAGAGTGCGCGCAGAATCGCGTGATTCCCTTCTGCCCGTCACCGTCATTTCGAGCTGAGATGCAGCTCAGCTGTAGTATCATAGACAGTGCCCGAAAATAGGTGTAATAGCACACGCTTGGGCAATACTCATTATTATATAAAAAATGTGTCATAAGAAAAGAAAGAGCTCTTTTAGTAGTGGTAGCAAAAGCCAAAAAGAGCGGATGAACTAAAAAGAGCGACCTACTTCGCGGCCGAACTTCGAACTAAAAGGAGAGCTACCTGTTGCGAACTAATATATGCGCGATCGGTCGCCAACTAAAATATGTGCAATCGGTCGCGAACTAAAATATTTGCAATCGGTCGCGAAATGAAACATGCGTTACCGGTCACGAAGTATTATGCCAAACATATCTCGCTTCTTAGTTCGTTGGATTCTTTTCCGAAGACCGACGGGCAATAGCGAGAGAGCGCGCAGCAGAATTAAAAACCACGTGTTTGCCTTCTGCTGATGAGAGCCATTTCGAGGTTAGCGTCTGCCTGCTAGATCACATAGTTCAGTGCTACAAAATTTCTGTTTTGATGTCTTCTGCACTCTGCAATATCTGACTAATAAATTCCATAATTCCAAGATCCAAGATATAGAGATAACTGTAAACATAAACGCGAGAAATTACCCACAAACTGTTTCTTTTAGTTGGCGTGATGTTAGCGGCTCAAGCAGCAAGCGCATGAAGCAGCTAGGTGGGGGAACTTCTCCCTCCACCTGCAGGCGCAGACCACGCCGCTCAGCCTTCACTGGGAGCGGACAATCAAAAAGAACGAACTAGTTCGCTAACTATTATGTGCAAGTCTACTAGAGTGATGAGATATTTATGCAGTATTTTTAAAATTTAAATTTCAAGTACTATTCATCGTTTGTTATCTTTTCTGTGTAAAATGCATATTAATGAAGTAAAATGTTTACCTCACTGTTCAGCATTTGATTTGAAAACAGTATCAGTGAATAGTTTTAAAGTGTCTTGAATAGGGAGCTGTGTAGAAAATGAAATGTATGTAGCGGCACTCATTTTGAAGACTGTGCATAGTTTTAAATCAGTGTTGTTCAACCTTTTCGGATATGCGACGCCCTTACAAGTAAGAACAGTCTTGCGACCCCCCCCCTCAAGAACTGTAACAAAACTGTGTTATCTCAAGTGAAACAAACTAAATCTTCTTTCGTTTGTTTCAGCTTTCTTTTAAATTGTTGGACGAAATTTTTTTTCATATTTTTCGGTATGGAATACATTATCCATTTTTACGTAATTTCCCACAGAAATATACATTTTCCTTGACGAGTGTTTCGCATTGCAGGCAAGAGTCAGGAGCGAATTATGCTCATTAAAAAAGATTCCATTGTACAGATAATTTGTAAAGAAAGAGGTCATTTTTTCGATTTATCAGAATAACTTATTGTTTATAAATTTACCTAAATTGTGTGAATTGATATGAAGTCTTCGACTGTATTATAAATTTTATGAAATAATTTATACTGCAGAAGACAGTTTTTACTAATATTTTTATTAGCACGCGCGCATTTCAGTTACAAGTTCATAACTGTTTCGTTATGTTTTGTGTTGTGTTGTGGGTGCCAGTGACGTTATGGTTGGACATTTAAACAGTTTTGTTGTTAATCTGGTAATCAGGCACACAGAAGACAAGAACACAGTTATATACACAACACATGTAGACTTTTGTGTTAGATGTTACACTGTCGCCGGCTGCGATGGCCGAGGTGACTGAGGCGCTCCAGTCACGGTCAGCACGGCCACTACGGTCGGGGGTTCGAATCCCCCCTCGGGCATGGATATTTGTGCCGTCCTAGTTTGTAAGTAGTTCATAAGTAGTTTGTAAGTTTAGGGACTGATGACCCCGTAGTCAAGTCCCATAAGCTTAACAAACATTTGAACATTTGAATTTGTTACACTGTCATCTAACACGAAATGTCTATATGTGTTGTATATATAACTGTGTTCTTGTCTTCTGTGTGCCTGATTAAAAGCTTAACAGCAAAATTGTTAAAATGTCCAACCATAACGTCACTGGCACCCACAACACAACACAAAACATAACGAAACAGTTATGAACTTGTAACTGAAATGCGCCCGATGATGGCAGCTTGCTGCCGTAACGCGACGTGGTAACAAAAATATTAGTAAAATGTGACTGCTGCAGTACAAATAATTTCAAAAAATAACTTACTGTATCTTCTTCTTTTAACTACTGACTGGTTCCTGACAAAGTTTTCAGACTTTGCGCTTATTCACAATTAACACACTGCATTATGAAACACTCTATTCGCTTCATAATGAATTTTACACAAGGAACTACGTAATTTTAACATTAAATTAATTTCTCTTAGGCACACGTCCCCTGGTTATTTCATGGTGCAAGTATTTTTTTGTTAACACGGCAGCCCCCTGTACACGACATAGCGACCCCTATGGGGGTCACAACCCATAGCTTCAAAAAATCTGCTTCAAATAGTAATAGTAATACAAGAAAGCAAACGGAAAGCTGAAGTTCTAAATTTAACCTTTACGAAATCTTTCACGCAGGAGGACCGCACAAATGTACCATCATTTTTGATCAACGTACTAATTCCGAAATGGGGGACATAGCAATAAGTATTTCCGGTGTAGAGAAGCAGCTGAGAGAGCTAAATACGAAAAAGTTTGCTGGTCCGGATGGAATACCAGTTCGGTTTTACAAAGACTATTCTGCGGCATTGGCCCCCTACTTAGCTTGCATTTAACGCGAATCTTTAATTCAGCGCAAAGTTCCTAGTGATTGGAAAAAAGCGCAGGTGACTCCTGTTTATAAGAAAGGAAGGAGAACTGACCCACACAATTACACGCCAATATCGTTGACATCAGTTTCATGTAGAATTTTAGAGCATATTCTTAGTTTGAATATAGTAAATTTCCTTTAAACGGAAAACTTATTTCCATGAATCAGCACGGGTTTTGAATCATCGTTCATGTGAAACTCAGCTTGTCCTTTTCTCACATGACATCTTGCGAGCCATGGATGAAGGGCAACAGCGGATTGTGTTTTTCTCGACTTCAAAAAGGCGTTCGACGCGGTGCCACACTGCCGACTGCTAACGAAGATACGAGCTTATGGAATAGGTTCACAGATTTGTGACTGGCTGGAAGGCTTCCTAAGTAATAGAACGCAGTACGTTGTTCTCGACGGCGTGTGTTCATCAGAGACGCGTGTATAGTCAGGCGTGACCCAGGGGAGTGTGATAGGACCGCTATTATTTTATATCTATATAAATGATCTGGTGAACAGAGTAAGTTGTAATTTGCGGCTGTTTGCTGATTATGCTGTGGTGTATGGGAGGGTGTCGTCTGTAACTGACTGTAATAGGATACAGGATAAATTAGACAAAATTTCTAGTTGGTGCGAAGAATGGCAGCTAGCTCTCAATGTAGAAAAATGTAAGGTGATGCGCATGAGTAGAAAAAACAATCCTATAATGTTCGAATACAGCATTAGTAGTGAGCTTCTTGATGCTGTCGCGTTGATCAAATATCTAGGCGTAACATTGCAGAGCGATATGAAATGGAACAAACATGTAAGGACAGTTGTGAGTAAGGCGGACAGCCGATTTCGGTTTATTGGGAGATTTTTGGGAAGATGTACTTCACCTGTAAAGAAGACCGCGTATAAAACGCTTGTGTGACCACGTCTTGAGTATTGCTCAAGTGTTTGGGACCCGCAGCAGATCAGTTTAAAGGAAAACATAGAGGCGGTTCAGAGGCGAGCAGCTAGGTTGTTACTGATAAGTTCGACCAATGCGCGAGTGTCACGGAAATGCTCCGGCAACTCAATTGGGGATCGCTGGAAGAAAGACGACGTTCTTTTCGTGAATTTCTGTTGAGGAAATTTAGAGGGCCGGAATTTGAAGCTGAGTGTAGTACGACCTTGCTGCCGCCTACTTACATTTCGCGTAAAGATCACAAAGACAAGATAAGAGAAATTAGGGGCCGTACGGAGGGATATAGACATCCTTTTTTTCCTCGTTCCATTTGGGAGTGGAATAGGAAAGGAAATGCCTAGTAGTGGTACAGTGTACCCTCCGCCACGCACCTTACGGTGAATTGCGGAGTATGTATATTGATATAGATATAGATAGATAGAAATGAAGAAATGAAACAGCAACAAAACCTACATATTCCTTCGTAGCGCGCAGTTTGATTAGAAGCTGCTCGTGGCAAAAACTGCTAAAAAGCGATCGGTAGGGGTACAGCCGACCCCGAAACCGTCTGCAGCGCCTTGCCGAGTGTCGGCAGGCGTGACACTTGTCCGCGCGCCTGTCCCGCTGCCCGTCGCTTCGCAACGAGTACGACAGGCGGCGCCTGCCGGGCAGGCAACCCTTCGTGCGGCGACGTATGACTGGGCGTCGCGCGGCGGTGGGCAGGCGCCCGTGTTCATAATTGAGGCGAGGCTAGAGGCGGGGCGGGGCGGCGACACGGGACGGCACTAGGCGGCCGGCACTTCATCGGCGCGCGGCGCGACCGCAACACGCCGCCGATCGCGACGCCTGTCCCGCCCCTGCCTTATCCGATATTCCGGGCTCGCCTCCCCCGGCTGCGGCCGCGTGTTCGCCCTCGCGGCCCCAAAGACGCGGCGTCGACTCCCGCTGCGGTCGGCCGCCGGCCTGTTAACTCATTAGCGCTGCGCTGCGCCCCCACGGTGTGTCGGGACCGCCGGCCCGGTTTAGGCGTCCACCCACACACCGCTTCGGCCTTATAAATGTGTCCGAATTTACGCATTTTGTGCTGCAGGAAAAACACTTATTAACTGCACAGGGCGAGTCACTAACTATTGCCACCAAAAAGAATAACTACGAAACTATTATAGGAGCTGAAATGTTTGTAGAACCTGCACGGCAGCTACGGTCGTGATTCCAATCCCCTTTCAGGCATGTATCTTTGTGTCGTCTTTAGTATAAGGTAGTTCATAAGTTCAACTGTTTGTTAAGCTTATGGGACTTAACTACGGGGTCATCAGTCCCTAAACTTACAAACTACTTATGAACTAGCTAATCCTAAGGACGGCACAAATATCCATGGCCGAGGGGGATTCGAACGCCCGACCGTAGTGGCCGTGCAAACCGTGACTTGAGCGCCGCAGTCCCTTCGGCCACCGCGGCAGGCTCTCTAACTTCACAAACTACTTATGAACTAGCCGGCCGCGGTGGCCGAGTGGACTGAGGCGCTCCAGTCACGGTCTGCACGGCCGCTACGGTCGGGGGTTCGATTCCCCCCTCGGGTCTGGATTTTTGTGCCGCCCTTAGTATTAGTTAGTTCATAAGTAGTTTGTAAGTTTAGGGAACTGATGATCCCGTAGTTAAGTCCCATAAGCTATACCAGTATTTGAACATTGAAAGTTAGAGACTGATGACCCCGCAATTTGATCCCTTAAGCTTGACAAACATTTGAACATTTGGTTTGTTGAACTAAGGTTAAATGGGCCAACGGATGGTTTCTTGTTGCTAGGTGGAGTCGCTTCCGAGATAAGAAGGTCAACTCTATTTATTTATTAATTTTATTTTTATTTTATTTTTTTTATTTATTTATTTTTTTTTACTTGGATGCCACAGATTAATACATATTTTCTGATGGCCGCTATCGAGATGAATCCAACGAATAATTAAAACTTCCGGACTAAGTTGCCGTGCTCCATCAATAAAACTTCTTACTCCCGACGTTTCGTTGCCTACTCCGGGCAGCATCTTCAAGGGTTAGTCAACGACTGCTTACTAGGCACTTGAGGTCCTGCTTATATAGAGGCTATAGATGGCGCCACCACTTGTCACGTGCTCAATGTTCAAATGTTTGTAAATCTATCAGACCAAACTGCGTGGTCATCAGTCCGTAGCTTACAAACTACTTAAACCTAGGTAAACTAACCTACGGACAAACACACACACCCATGCCCCAGGGAGGACTCGAACCTCCACGGCGAGCAACCACGCGCTCCGCAGCGAGACGCTTTAGACCGCTCGGCTACTCCACCGCGGCTATTGCGTGCTGCCGACTATGAAGCTATCTTTGACCAACGTCATCTCTCTCGATTACTAGTAATCGATTGTCATATCTTTGGTTCAAAGTCGACCGCCAAATCTTATCTAATTTCAAACCTTTTCTCTTAAAATTATTGTGGTGTTTCTGTATTTCAATAGCTTCTCTGTATATGCGTGTGTAATAATGCGAGGTCCTGGCTAGCACACACGTTTCACTAAATTTTATTTTTATATAGGAACAACAAAAAGGAGTGTTAATACTCGCATATTGGAACATAAAAGGAATTGTCGTCTGGGTCACACAGACAAGTCAGCTGTGGCAGAGCATATTTTTACGCGTGGTGACCATGAAATAAAATTTAGTGAAACGAGCGTGCTAGCCAGGACCTCGCATTATTACACACGCATGCACACTGCCTCATAGCGGGCAGCCACTGAGCTAGCGACCGCGCCGGCTCGGAACCACCTTGCTTACGTGGCATGACGTCTGCGCCGGGGCCTGTATTTCCCGTTGGCCGCGGCCTACTCTGCATGACGTCACACGAGAGCGCCGTGGCCTGCTCTCTAGGTGGTGGTGCGGTCATAGCGCAGCGTCCTCCACTGCGGAGCGCGCGAGCGCACTGCTGGGCCTAGGCGTTGTTCTCGCCGCCGGGGATCCCCAGAGCAGTGCAGCCACTGCTACTGCCGCTACTCAAGGCGCTGCGCTGGCCTTCCTGCCGCCGCGTTCATCAATGGCAAGGAGGAGGAGGAGGAGCAGAAGAAGAAAAACTTTTTTAGTATTTGTAGCGAGAGGTGGGGTGGGGGAGCACTTCCGGAATGAGAGCGCCGCCTCGCCGGCGCAGCGCACTCCCTCAGATTGGTCGGGGGCGGCAGGGGGCGGCAGGGGCGGCGTACGGCCCGTGCGCGCGACATCCGCCCCCCAGACGCCGCCCCCGCGCCGCCCCCGCGCCGCCCTGACCTGCTTAGCGCCGCCTGGCCCGCGCCGGCCCGAATCCCAGCCGTTCCGCCGTCCCACCGTTCCATTTGTCTGAGAGCTCTCCGTAATGCAATACATAACGAACAACGCTTTCGTGCATGATTGAGTGAGTGCACTGTGCTCGGTCTCGGTACGAATACACACCGGATAGCGATTTGGCGCAGGACTGGATGAGTCGACTGCGGTTTGTCTCGGTGTGTACACGCCGGACCAAACAAAACAGAGCACAGTACAGCACTGCAGCCAACATGACTGTTAGAAATTAAATCGCGGCAAAACTGTTGTGGAGACACTATACAATGCCATCGACTATTTTCGATGATAGCACACGTTGCTCATATAACTACCTTACCACCGAGCAAATGGACTCGCCCGTCCCACGTCACAGACGTGCGCAAAATCGAGAGAAACACAGTCACTTGTATTAAACATAAGGAGAGGCATTGAATTAAAATTTGTGCTGTGGCCGGGATTCGAGCCTAGGACCTCCTACTTACTAGGTAGGCGCTTTAGACCACCCAGCTAACACAGCGTTATTTGATGGGGCCCTATTCCAATATAGTGGAGCCCTGGCAATTTGATGCGCATTTCACAGGGAACATGAGGCAGAATTAAAGTATGTATGTGAAGGGAGACGTGCTTTAAGACAGTCCGTGTAGTCGCTTTGGCTGCAACGCTGTGTTAGTTGAGTGGTCTAAACCTTCCTAGTAAGTAGGAGATCCCAGGTTCAAATCCCGGCCACAGCACAAATTTTATTTCAATACCTCTCCTTATGTAGTATAAGGAAAAGTATTATTGTTCATACAGTCACTTGTGAACGAGCGGTCTAACGTAATGGTGTAACTAGGTTTTCGAAACAGAAGCCAAAACTGAAACGCCAATCCAATGAATGGCGTCATTATAGGTCGCCGCCAAAATCGAAAGTGCGTCAGAGCCCCAGTATGGTGAAAGTTGTGGTGATTCTCGTGCACTACTGTGATGGTGTAATCTAACGCATTACGTTACTGCACGGCAGACGTTTTCAGCATCACCTGCGACCAAGTTTGCGAAAGAAGTGGCAACGCTTTTTGCGCTACCCAGCCATCATTTTGCACGACAATGCGCAGGCGCATACGGTACAAGCTGTGGCTGCTCTATTCAGTCGATGGGACTGGGAAGTACTGTACCATCCACTATACTCCCAAGACTTAAGTTCGTTTGACTTGGAGGTGGAGGAGGAACAAGCACATCTTGAGAGAGGGCAAGCAGGGATGAACAAAGGGAGGACGGAGAAGAACATGTACTAATAGAATATTTAATTTAATGCGGATACACCCAAAATATACGTTTTTCATATTAGGTGCATTGTACTGCAATCTACTGCCAGGTACTGCGTATCAGCAACCTCAGTAGTCATTGGACATCGAGAGAGAGCAGAATGGGCGTTCCGAGGAACTCACGGACTTCGAACGTGGTCAGGGGACCCGGTGTCACTTGTGTCAGAAGTCTGTACGCAAGTTTTCCGCACTGTTAAACATCCCTAGGTCCACCGTTTCTGATGTGATAGTGAAGTGGAAACGTGGAGGGACACGTACAGGCCGACCTCGACTGTTGACTGACAGAGACCGCCAACAGTTGAAGAGGGAGACCGCCACATAGAAATTCCAAAATGCATCAGGATTCACTGCACGTAGTATGAGAATTAAGACGGAAGTGAGAAAACTTGGATATCATGGTCGAGCGGCTGCCCATAAGCCACACATCACGCAGGTCACTGTCAACCAGCTTCTTTCTCGGTGTAAGGGGCGTAAACATTGGACGATTGAACAATGGAAAAATCTGTGTGAAATGACGAATCACGGTACAGAACGAGACGATTCGATGGCTGTGTGTGGATGTGATAAATGCCCAGTGAACGTAATCTGCCAGCATGTGTAGTGCCAACAGTAAAATTCGGAGTCGGCGGTGTTTTCTGTGATAATGTTTCTCAATGAAAGGGCTTGACTCCCTGTTGTTTTTCGTGCAAGTATCGCAGCAAAGGCCTACACTGACGTTATAAGCACCTTCGTTCTTCCCACTGTTGCGGATGGCAGTTAGATCTTTCAACGCGATCGAGAAGCTGTTCATAATGCGCTGACTGTGGCGGAGAGGTTACACGACAGTAACGTCCCCGTAATGGACTGGCCTGCACAGAGTCCTGACTTGAATCCTTTGGTACGTTTTGGAACGCCGACTTCGTGCCAGGCCTCACCGAGATACATCGATACCTCTCCTCACTACAACTCTCCGTGAAGAAAGGGCTCTCATTCCCCAAGAAACCTTCCGACACCTGACTGAATGTATGTCTGTGACCTCGAGAAAAGTAACGGCTGTAGTTTCCCCTTGCTTTCAGCCGTTCGCAGTAACCTGTGGCAGAGCCACAATAGCTGATGTTACAAGGCCAGCTCAGTCAATCATACAGACTGTTGCCCCTGGAACTACTGAAAAGGCTGCTGCCCCTATTCAGGAACCACACGTTGGTCTGGCCTCTCCACAGATACCCCTCCGCTGTGGTTGCACCTATGGTATGACTATTTGTATCTTTGAGGCACGCAAGCCACCCACCCCACCTCGGAAATATCTGTGTTTCATGGGAGTAGCAGAGAAAGTAATGGATGCATTGAAGGAGCCATATAGAATTCTCATCCACATTTATCAATTGCGAAGCATTGCCGGATTGGCTGGTAAATAAATGACAGAAAATCCGTGTCGGATATTTTGAGCAGACCGCGTATAAAGGAAAAAATGCCTGAAACAGAGGTTGCAACTATAGTATATGGCAAATAGTAATGCGCCCAGTATGTATAACCGGTGAGGTGAATGGGAAATAAGGAATAATCCACATTGTGAAAACGGTTTCTGTAACGTTCCAGATTAGATAGGGCCAGTGTATTAACTACATCATTCTGATGTCTACAGTAGGAGTGTGTATGTGCATGTGTGGGGGGGAGGGGAGGGTGGGGGGTGAGCAAAACTTAATAACTTCATAATTTTCTTCCTCAGAACCGAAAAACTTAGATTTTATGGTTTCCAGAAAGAATCTACTCTCTGAAATTTGCACAGAAACACAAGATAACGCAGAATGATAACTTAGAGTAAGAGAGCAGGTTAACAGATTTCGGTGAGTGTGCAGATTAAGAACGTTAAAAAATGGTGTAATTTTGATGTCTCCAGCTATGTCTTATTCCAGCACGTTAATAGGCCTAAAGAAATCCTTTCCACATGCCCGTCTGCATGTGGCGGCTAATCAGACCACAGAGCTCATCACATCTTTTCGATGGGAAACTCTGGATCATCCTTCGTACAGCCCTGATCTGGCGCCCAGTGACTACCATCTGTTCCTGCACTTGATGAAACACCTGGGTGGTCAGTGTTTTCAAGATGATGACGAAGTCAAAACAGTTGTGATGCAATGGTCAACAAGTCAGGCGGCAGACTTCTATGGGGAAGGTATTCAGAAACTGGTAGAACGTTATGACAAGTGCCTCAATATTGACGGAAATTATGTAGAAAAGTAAGTTAAGGAACAAGCTTTAATGTAAAAATAAAATTATCGGGAAATCTTTTTTAATTTCAAAACGGTACTTACTTTAAAAAAAGAAAAAAAAATACGCCTCGTATTTAAACCTGAAAATCGGAATTCGAACCACTCCAATGGTAAACTCGTAATCTGTAACAAGTGCCACAATATTGAAGGAAATGATGCTGAAAAGTAGATTAAGGTACAGGCTTAAATAAAACTATCGAGAATGACTTTTCTTTAACTTCAAAATAGTACTTACTTAAAAAATACGCCTGGCATTTAAACCTGAAAATCGGAATTCGAACCACTCCAATCGTAAACTCGTAATTTGAAACAATTGTCGTAACAATTACGGTTAATAATGAAATTAATCGCAATTTGCGATCACTTATGGCTTCACTGTACTAGGTTTATATGTAATACCAATGTGCGGCGAATCAAAATTTGTGCCCTGCCGGGATTCGAACCCGGGATCTCCAGCTTATATATATATATATATATATATATATATATATATATATATATATATATATATATATATATATATATATATATATATATATAAAATTGTATAGAAGGCTCATGGTCTATTCTCCCTGGTGCGAGAATACAGTATTGTGGCTGCGAGCATTACAGAATTAAGAGGCTGTGGTAATAGGAAAGACACAGCGTGGCGAATGGAGATTTGGGTGTGGCGCGAGACGTGCAGGGAAGAGTCCTCTGCAGTCGGGTTGGTCACTGCGTCCTCTGTGGCGCAGTGGTCAACGCGTCTTCCTAGTAAGCAGGAGATCCTGGGTTCGAATTCCGGCCTGCACAAATTTTCATTCGCCGCACATTTGTATTACATCTAAACCTAGTACAGCGAAGCCATAACTGATCTCAAATTGCGATTTATGTCATTAAAAATGAACGCTGTAATATCGTCAAAAAGATATAATTAAGATTAAATCGTCATGATTGGAAAGTCTGCTGAAGGAATACACTGGCCGCGGTGGAGTAGTCGATCGGTCTAAGGCGCCTCGCTGCGAGGCGCGCGGTTGCTCGCCGTCGGAGGTTCGAGTCCTCCCTGGGGCATTGGTGTGTGTGTTGTCCTGAGGTTAGTTTACCTAGGTTTAAGTAGTTTGTAAGCTACGGACTGATGAACACGCAGTTTGATCCGATAGATTTACAAACATTTGAACATTTTAAACAAGTAGATTAAGGTACAGGTTTTAATGTAAAAATAAAATGATCGATATTTTTTTGTCTTTTAATTTCAAAACGGTACTTAATTTAAACCTAAAAATCGGAATTCGAACCACTCCAATCGTAAACTCGTAATTTAAAACAATTTTCGTAACAATTACGATTAAATCGTAAAGGTTGGAAAGTCTGCTGAAGGAATACACAGATATCTGCCGTCAGCGAGACACCCTGCGATGAAGAACGGTGAACTTGTCCCTGCAGGCGGAGGAGGGATGCAGGACGCCGGCGGTGGCAGCTCCATCGGCGCGCCGCCCGGCCGGATGTTTGCGCGACAGGTAGTAGCGCCCCCCCCCCCCCCGGCGCTCTTGGCGCCCGGCGGCGTCGCCGCAGCCCGCCGGCCGCCTGTTTGCGCGGCTGATAGAGTAATGGCTCTTCCATTGGGCGCAATGCTAACAAGCGCCCAGCGCCTGAGTCGGCCGACGCCACCGCCTGGTCGCGGGTGCCCCCATTCCCAAATTGGGGCGCGTCCACAAGGCCCGGCCCGGCCCGCGGCTAATGTATCGGCGTAATCAGGCGCGGCCGCCGCTTCTCGCGTGATTACCCGGCACCGGCTCAAAAACCGCCGCCGCGGAAGCCTCCGACCTCTCGGCCATTGCAGTGGCCAGTGCCAGCTCTGGGCAGCGGACGACCCCGCGCGCGCCGCCACCTCCAATCACTGGCCGGTGAAAGCGCCCTGAAAAGTGATTGGTCGGCCCTCATCAGTGCAGCGGACGCCGGTTCGGCAACGCTGCCCTCGACAAAGCGGAAGGGCTCTCTGCGCGGGCGGGTCCTTATTGTCCGCTCTGTAGCTCTCACCTTGCAGGTTTCCAATTTTGCCAGATCCGGCTGACACGAGCTCGGTACATCCGAGAACGAGAAAATCCGATGCAGAATTAATGAGTAACATGATGATTCTTATAATGTGGAAAAACAGCAACCAATCACAAAAAATATGTTCAAATGTTTGTATAGCTTATAGGACTTAACTACGGGGTCATCAGTCCCTAAACTTACAAACTACTTATCAACTAGCTTTTCCTAAGGACGGCACAAATATCAATGTCCGAGGGGGGATTCGAACCCCCGACCGTAGTGGCCGTGCAGACCGTGACTGGAGCGCCTCAGTCCCCTCGGACACCGCGGCCGGTAACCAATCACATTCGACTATGCAATTTATTAGAAAAGTAGCGCCGTTAGCGGTTTCAGATCTTTCAGTTCATTCATTATCAGACGGCTGTTAAAATCACATTTATTTATTTAGACATCCACTGCAGAATGGCTATGGGAAGAAAAGCGTTTTTAAAGAAGAGAAACTTGCTAACATCCAATAATAATTTAAAAGTCCTTTCTGAAAGCATTTATCTGGAGTGTAGCATTTGTAAGGGATTAATGTCTTTGCTAGCATGTCTTTGAAGTGAGCCGTGGTAACGTCACTAGGGCTCTATCGCCTTTGCCAGTACGCAGTGCTCACTTGACCTGTGTGTGGACATGCTGCAAAATTTTATATTGTGACTTTGTTTTAAATTTTTAAATTTTAATCTATTGACATGGAGTCAGCCACATTTGAACAACTTTTTTAATGTGAGCTTTATTGTATCCTTCTAAAGAAGGCAAAACTAATTTTGCCGAAACCTAGGTAAAGGTTTATAGATGTAAACTATTTTATGCAACTGGTCGGCTGAAACTGTGTTGACTCTTGGATTGTTAATTTATGTGTTGTGCGTGTGAGGCTTATTTAAATATAATAAATGTCAATCTTACCAGTGAAACTTGCATTATCCATTCAAGTCACCAAGGCCCAAAACTAAGAAGAGAAAAACTTTATTCAAATTAAATATTAAACATTAAATGCATCTCTTCTCCACCAATTTTTGAGTAGGGCAGTTAGGCCCCCAGTAACAGCAACCTGACGGGAGGAGGAGAGGTTTCACACTGTATGGGAGTGAAACGTGGACGATAAGGAGTTCAGATAAAAAGATGATAGAAGCTTTTGAAATGTAGTGCTACAGACGAATGACGAAAATTAGATGGGTAGATCACGTAACTAATGAGGAGCTGCTTAACCGAATCGGAGAGAAAAGGAGTTTCTGGCATATCCTGACTAAGAGAAGGGATAGATTGGTTGGACACATTCTGAGACATCAAGGAATTGTCAACTTAGCATTAGAAGGAAGATTGTGGGGTAGCATGGAGAGCTGTATCAAACCACAACAACAACAGATTGTACGAGCTGCTCAACGAACGATCTGTACCAAAAGACTGGAAAGTCTGAAACCGGTAACAGCGCTATTTAGCAAATGAGTAGCATATTCAAATGTTGTTGGTTGCTGTTTTTCTTCACTGTAAAAACACTCCTCAAACACCACCATCATGACCTAGGTCGTGAATTATCTTTCTCTTCCGTTCCCATTCTATTTCTTCCCTTCTGTCCCACCTGAAGAAGGAACTGTGTTCCGAAAGCTTGTCCTTTTCGTACCTTTTTCCCCTTAATTTGTATCACTATCAGCGATACAGCACAAAGGTAAGTATTGGCCAGGCAATCTATCTCTTTTGAAAAATAATTTAATAATGTTTCAGTATCTAATAAACAACAATGGTCTCAAAATGCCAATTTTTGACAAAATAGCATGGAATTAATGAAGATGCCGTAAATGATTTTAAGTTTTCAGTTAAACATCAAAATTAAAATTCAAATAGCAAGTACGACCTTGATTATATTATATTCATTACTCCTGAATCAGCAACGTATTAATACACCAATATCTCTCTTAACATACTGACATTTAAGGTCAACAATATCTGTCGAAAGTTTTTCTCATAGTCGTAACTTGCCCAATTCTTGATAATGTACGTTATGGTCAGTGTGATGGTATTTTTATAAGCATTTTAAAAGAAGTTTTCATGTATTAGAATCTATATACAGATAAGTAGAAATTTAAAACCTATTTTGTTATGATAAAAGAATTATATGTACGAAATTACGTAGTTTTTTCGATACTTTCGTGTGGTGGGCATTACAAAAACCACGTTGGTTAAAAGAAGGTTTAATGTGTCCGCAAAACTTTCCCTGATAATTACAAATACATTGGAGGAAGCTTTCCAATTTGACTGTTCCAAGAAGGTCCATGCGAGGGCTTCGACTCCTATGCTGCCAACCGTTGTCTGTTCCTAGATAGAAGTGCTAGGTGGTAATTTTTATCTTTCATTTCTAGATATCATAATTTGCTGTATCCCTAATATCATTAGAATGTTCACATGTTTGTAAATATATGGGAGTTAACTTCTTTGGTCATCAGTCCATAGGCTTACAAACTAGTTAAACTAACCTAACAGCATAGAGGCGTGATGAAACACCGTATCTACAGGAGAGAAGGAATGGCCCAGGGGCAAAAGGGCTACCCGCGGACTAGTTTCGTGGCCGACCCTGATGAACATACTATAATGACATTTTTATATTTTTAATAGAAATTAATGGAAGTCTACTGTAGATGCAACAACTGCAGGGAAACACCAGAGGTTGACAAGAAGACTAAGCACAGTGTTTCACAGTTTCTCCTAACGATTCGTCCAGAGCTGCGCCGGACATCTTCAGAGGTCTTCTTACTTGCGTTGAGTCTTGCCGATTGATGAGTCGGGTGTCTGAGAGCGCCATATATACTGTGAAAAGTGGCGCTCTCAGTGGCTGTGCTTTTCACAGTATATATGGCGCTCTCAGACACCCGACTCATCAGTCGACAAGACTCAAGTAAGAAGACCTCTGAAGATGTCTGGCGCAGCTCTGAACGAAACTTTAGGAGAAACTAAAAAGTTTTAAGGACCAAGGCCTTATAAACCGGAAGTTCTACCAGCATCTATGACATCCGGTCGTGAAAGCCTTCACTGCATGAACAGAGTGTTTTGTTTACGGTAGACTAACCCAATTTAATATTTGTAAATCTCTCAGACTCAACTGCTAGGTTATTAGTCCGTAACTTGGAAACTACTTCATCTAAGCAAAGTAAGGTAAACTAACCTAAGGACAACACAAACACCCCTGCTAGCGGGGGGACTCGAATCCCCAACGGTGAGCGGCCGCGAGCTCCGCAGCACGGCGCCCCAGTGCGCACGACTAATCCGCAGCGGCTAAACCAATTTAAGAAAGAGCGGAAGACAATCAAATACGTTCAAATGTTTGTAGATCTATCGGACCAAACTCAAAAATGTTCATATGTTTGTATAGCTTATGGGACTTAACTACGGGGTCATCAGTCCCTAAACTTACAAACTACTTATAAACTATCTTACACTAAGGACGGCACAAATATCCCTGCCCGAGGGGGGATTCGAACCCCCGACCGTAGTGGCCGCGCAGACCGTTACTTGTGCGCCTCAGTCCCCTCGGCCACCGCGGCCGGCCGGACCAAACTGCGTGGTCATCAGTCCGTAGCTTATAAACTACTTAAACCAAGGCAAACTGACCTAAGGACAAGACACCCGCACCCAGTGATTAGTCGAACCCTCGACGGCGAGCAGGCGAGCAGGTACGCGCCTTAGACCACTCGGCTATTGCACCGCGGTGGAATACCATTCAAAGAAGTTTAGAACAGAGTGATGATATTATCAGTGAATCGGCCTAAGCTTAAGTTTTCCGGCCTCCTACGTGTCTCGCTTATACCTGTGTTTACGCACTTAGAGTGTGTGTGTGTGCTTGTGTACAGTAGACAGACATTAGGAGGGGAGAGGCAGCGTCGCCGCCTGTGGGGAGAGTCGTTAATGAAGAGGGCGCTCGCAGGTGTCGCGCTCGGATGTTGGCCGTCTTCATTAGGGGCGCCGCCTCGCGCGGCACGCGTGCTGCTCGCGGCTCACGGCTCACGGCTCACAGCAAACGAATGCCGTTTACAGCAAACGCTGCGGGGAATTAGTCCGCCAGGAGCCAGGAGCCGGCTCTGAGGGTTCGCCCAACACCCGTCTGCGGCGCTGTCGCCTCTGCGCTGACTCGATCAGGGGGAAGCACCCCAGTAGGGGCCTGCGGAAGCTAACGGCGCCACTGGCTTCTGATCGCTGGTTCAGTCAAATAGGCATGCATCGTTCGTGAACGAAATAGTTCCACTATTCCGTGCAATGAACTGCAGTTCGTTTTAGTTCACTTTGGTGAACTATAGCTCTTTTAACTCATTACATTCCTGATCTGCTGGAAATTAGAAGCCACATACAAAATATCCCTCCCATTGATAGTGAGTACACCCCAATCCCCAGGACCTAAAACTATGCATTTCAGAATTCCTAACTTAAAACTGCGTGAACTGCTTTGGATTGGAAGATCGAAATGATTCATTTAGTTCAGTTGATGAGCTACTTCCGAACACCGCGAACAAAGTCGTATCGAAAGACCGAAATACATCACTTAGTTCAGCTGATGAACTACCGGAACTGCGTGAATTATGTCAGATCGGCAGGCCCAAACAGTTCTGGTACATCACTTACAAGGAGTGTCAGTGTCCGTCGGGAATTTCTTTTATTGATCTTCATATATAAATGTGGTGAAACTTCTGTCTATTAGCCTACTGCATCTTTGCATATAGAACTAATAAAGTTCTTGTATGGGTATTCATTCACACAAACTGCGAACTCAATCGTGTGTGGCCAATAAGGCAGACTAGGGGGAAGCATGGCTGATAGCGATACGTGTTTGGGGGGGAGGAGGGATGAAGGTGTAATAAAGTGCACATCTTACCATTTGAGTAACAGATGTTCACATTAGTTCGGAAATGGCATTTCCTAGAGTATTTAAACACCATTGTAGACTAAATGTTCAAATGTTTGTGAAGCTTATGGGACTTAACCCTAGGTTAGTAACATCCGTGAAAATGGCGGCTACGTTCAAATTGTCAGTGAGCTGTGACGTTCTGAGGAACAATTGATGAACAATTGTACACGGGTAATGTGTTGGTTTGGAATCGCACTCGCCGAATTGACGGGGGATACTAACAAAAGTTCAAACCCCACTGTAAGACGGGGGTTAGTGGCGAGCGTTAAAACCAGATGTTAGTAACGCAGGGTTAACTGCGGGGTTGTCAGTCCCTAAGCTTAGAAACTACTTACCAGCTAACTAATACTAAAAAGGACACATACATCCATGCCCGAGAAAGGATTCGAACCTCCGACGTAAGATGGCCGCACGATCTTCAACGTGGCTCTCCACACCGCTCGGCTGCTCCAGATCAAATGTTCAAATGTTTGTAGAGCTTATGGGACTTAACTATGGGGTAATGAGTCCCTAAACTTACAAACTACTTATGAACCAGCTCATACTGAAGACGGCGCAAATATCCATGCCCGAGGGGGGATTCGAACCCACGACCACACCGGCCGTGCAGATCGTGACTGGTACGCCGCAGACCGCTCGGCCTCCGCGGCCGGCAAAACTCGGCTACTCCCGAGCGGCCAATGTAGACTGCGTTTACAAATTAAGTTTTTAGCGTTTGCTGACAGTAGCGATGCAGGTGATCTTCTGTAGGTTTTTTTAGTTCCGACGATGACGGATAGAGCCCTGAAATCGCTTAAAATAAATGGAAATTTTGAATAAGTAATCGTGAACATAACACTTTTGCGTAAACAACAGATCCCGCCCTGCAATATGTGTGTGGCTTAGTTGACGGAGCTATAATCTCACTTCTGCTTGCAACGCTTCATCACTGTCAGTGTGAAGTTCCAAGAGGTGTTCTTTAAGATTTGGAATCGGAATGCAATGGGATGGAGCCATGTCCGGTCTGTGTAGAGCAGTTTTTCAATCTTCTCGAATATACGACCCCCTTGCAAGTAAAAATATTCTGGCGTGCCACCCCACTACACTCCGCTCCTCTTAACGAACTATAACAACACTATGTTATCTCAAAGGAAAGAGATTTAATCTTCTTTCTTTAACTTAACTTTTCTTTTAAATTGTTGGCCAAATGTTTCTTTCTTTCTTTCTTTATTATTATTTAATGTTTCAGAATGGAACATATTATCCTATATTTACATCATTCCTGGCAGAGAAACGACTAATTTCCCTTTCAGACAATACTCAGAAGCGATTTTCGATCCAATCTCACACTGCCATATAACTATAAGGTGAGTTCGATGTCACACTTATCTTTTGTAATATAAATATCATAAAATAAATTTGTCAATATATTTGCCAGCTTGCTGTTTTGACAGTTGGCCAAAGATGTTATATTATCATAAAATAAATCTGTCCATATAACATCTTTGGCCAACTATCAAAACAGAAAGCTGGCAAATGTAGTGACAAATCTATTTTATGATATTCATATTACTTAAGGTAAGTGTGACTGAAAAGCTCAGCTTTTTGTTATATGGCAGCGTGACGTTGCCCAAGGATGTCATATGAACATTGACTGATCATAGCTATTTAGCTGAAATGGATCTATCACCATATAATAATAGTAATAACAAATAAAAAAGTAATAACACCTAGTAAAGAGCAGCAGATTGGAATATTTATATGATGTTACTCAGAAGCGAATGAAGCTAGTTAAGAAAGGTTCAATTACATAGACAAGAAGTAGATCTTTTTTTATATATAATTTTTCACAACTACTTAAGTATCAAGTTATTTCACCTATCTATTGGTTCCTGCAAACAGTTTCCAGACTTTGCACTAATTCATCATCAACACGCAGTATTACATAACAATGTATGATGTATCCAATTCATAATGAATGTTAAGCAGCCGGCCGCGGTGGCCGTGGGGACTGAGGCGCTTCAGTCACGGTCAGCACGGCCACGACGGTCGGGGGTTCGAATCCCCCTCGGGCATGGATATTTGTGCCGTCCTAGTTCGTAAGTAGTTCATAAGTAGTTTGTAAGTTTAAAGACTTATGACCCCGTAGTTAAGTCCCATAGACTACACCAACATTTGAAACATTTGAATGTTACGCAAGGAATAATTTTAACATTAAATATATTTCATTGAGGCAAAGTCTACGTTATTGTATTACTGAACCCCTAGTTATTTTATAGTGCAAGTACAACATGCTTTGATGGCGACCCCCCCCCCCTTCCTTTCTCCCTTGGGGGCCGAGACCCACAGGCTCAAAAAGCCTGGTGTAGAGTATTATCGGTGACGGTAACGCCAAGACGACTGATTGTTCCATATGCCATATAACTCCGCGTTTGGCCTGAAGGCCTGTATAGAGGAAGTAGTGCTAACACAACGGCGGACCCCAATTTTGGGCCAAGTGGCTTGGGTACATCCATAGTGATCCACACTGAAATATTGGTTTCCCCGTGCACTGAAGAAAATGGCGCATCTTTTTGACGAAATTCTATTGATGAAGATACTCGCAGCCTTCACTAAATTTGAGTTAGGCCAAAATAATTAAGAATTAAGCTCCTGCACACCACCGACAGTATACTTTATAGATTTTTTCTTTTACTGGACTAAACAAAAACTGTTGAAAAAGTATTGCATTGACCAACAGCGAAGTTATGACCATAGGGTAAGGTGGTCCAAATTCTATATAGGTACAATTCCGATCAACGTAAGTTTTCAGTCTCGTAGTGTTGGTAGCACTTGTCTTTGTGTGGCGTTGTAGTGTAGCAGGTTTTGTACACCTTCTCCGACTTTTCCAAGAATACACCACTTTGCTACGGAGATATAAATTTTTTCCTTATATATATATAAAAATGCTTATGGGACTTAACTACTACTAAGGACGGCACAAATATCCATGCCCGAGGGGGATTCTAACCCCCGACCGTAGTGACCGTGCAGACTGTGACTGACGCGCCGCAGTACGCTCGGCCACCGCGGTCGGCTGTTAAGATGTACGTGGAGCTACTTCTGCGAAAGCGCTCTTATAAATTTCCTAGTTTCCGCGCGCTTGTAAATTCATTATTGTGCAACGTTTGGTACCACGAAGTAAGCGTTGGTGCCTGAAGGAAAAAGTGGAAAACGTCAGTGATCATAACTGTACGAGGAAGTGATCATAATTGTACCTAGTGTGGTACATTTTCGATCGATTTTTCTCAATTCTGTAACCTTTTTTTGTGGTCCTACCAACATTTGTAATTGTCTAATATTTATGTTACATATTCATTAAACATTCAAGAACAAGTGCCATAGTTAAAATTATTTCTTTTCTCAATATATACGCAGTAGGAAGGGAAGAGGATGTAGATGATGATGATGAAATAGGAGATACTATACTGAGAGATGAATTTGACAGAGCACTGAATGATCTAAGTCGAAACAAGGCCCCTGGAGTAGATGATATCCCGTCAGAGCTACTGAAGTCTCTGGGAGAACCAGCCATGACAAAATTGTTTCACATCGTGTGTAAGATGTATGAGACAGGTGAAGTACCCTCAGACTTTAAGAAAAATGTTATAATCCCCATTCCAAAGAAAGCGGGTGCAGACAGGTGTGAAAACTACAGAATCATCAGTTTAATAAGTCATGGTTGCAAAATATTAACAAGAATTATATACAGAAGGATGGAAAAGCTGGTAGAAGCCGACCTCGGGGAAGATCAGTTTGGGTTCAGGAGAAATGTAGGAACACGGGAGGCAATACTCACATTACGGCTTATCCTAGAAGATAGATTAAGAAAAGGCAAACCAACATTTCTAGCTTTTGTAGATTTGGAGAAGGCTTTTGACAATGTTGATTGGAATAAACTCTTTCAAGTTCTGAAGCAAGCAGGAGTAAAATATAGGGAACGTAAGGTTATTTACAACTTGTACAAAAACCAGACAGCGGTTGTCAGAGTTGAAGGGCATGAAAGGGATGCATTGGTTGGAAAGGGAGTAAGACAGGGTTGTAGCCTTTCCCCAATGTTGTTCAATTTGTACATTGAGCAAGCTATAAAGGAAAGCAAGGAGAAATTTGGAGAAGGAATTAAAGTTCAGGGTGAAGAATTAAAAACATTGCGTTTTGCCGACGACATAGTAATTCTGTCAGATACAGCAAAGGACCTGGAAGAGCAATTGAACGGAATGGACAGTGTGCTGAAAGGTGCATATAAGATGAACATTAACAAGAGTAAAACAAGGGTAATGGACTGCAGTGTAAGAAAATCAGGTGATGATGAAGGAATTAGATTAAGTAACGAAACAATAAAGGAGGTAGATGAGTTTTGTTACTTGGGCAGTAAAATAACAAATGATGGTCGCAGTACAGATGATATAAAATGCAGAATGGCAATGGGTAGAAAGGCGTTTTTGAAAAAGAGAAATTTGTTAACATCGAATATTGATTTAAGCCTAAGGAAGTCCTTTCTGAAGGCATTTGTATGGAGTGTTGCCTTGTATGGGAGTGAAACATGGACGATAAGCAGTGTGGACAGAAAGAGGATAGAGGCTTTTGAAATGTGGTGCTACAGAAGAATGCTGAAGATTAGGTGGGTGGATTGCGTAACTAATGAGGAGGTACTGAACCGAATTGGGGAGAAAAGAAATTTCTGGCATACCTTGACTAAAAGAAGGGATAGATTGGTAGGACACATTCTTAGACATCAAGGAATTGTGAATTTAGCGTTGGAGGGAAGTGTGTGGGGTAAAAATCGCAGAGGGAGACCAAGAGACGCGTATAGTAAGCAGATTCAAGTGGATGTGGGTTGTCGTTCTTATGAGGAGATGAAAAGGCTTGCTCAGGATAGAGTAGGGTGGAGAGCTGCATCGAACCAGTCTCTGGACTGAAGACCACAACAACAACATACGCAGTTACAATAACATTTGCCCGAAAAGATCGAAATTGTACCACCTTACCCTACTGCCTTCTACGATTGACTGAGTTTCTCTGTTAGATCGTTCGTAAGACGGTACAGGTGTCCGAGCAGCAGTATAGATCGTCTCGTAAGGCCTGTTTAGGAGGCCATGGAGGGCGAAATCCGAGTCTCCGGCTCGTTGCTGCACGGCCCATTACGGGGATCTGGTGACGTCGTCGAAATCAGGGCGCTGTGCCGGCGGCCCAAGCGTTAATAGGAGTTACGGCGCGGCAGAAGGACGCGTGAAGTTTCCAATTACCATCCATCAGGGCCGGTGACGTCACGCGACAGCAGGAACGCCCCACCACCCCTCCCAGGCCACCGGGGCTGCTCTAATATATTACACGGAATTAATACATCTTCCGGCGGGCGCCGCAATAACTTAAGGTGATGCTTTTAGCCGAATTGAGTTGTCACGTTGAATAAGTTTCTTTTATGAAATCATAACACAGATTAATCTTGGCGATCGCGTCAGTACTCGTCGCAAACGGAGAAACAGAAAGACGAGGCGGCCCGATAGAGAGAGAGATATACAGAGGGGAGGAAAAATAAAATTAAAAAAAAGGGAAGAAGGGTGGGTGAAAAGGCAAGTTAGAAAATGACGCAGCCGTCGTTACTTTTCCGTATTAGACGCTGCATATTAGATGCAGGCAATTAGCTAAAGTAAGCAGCCAGACAAAAGACGACGAAATATATATGTAGGCGGCGCCAGAAGGCGGGGGGCACCAGGAATGCAAATGTTCAATTAGGTTAATTGAACATTAGGTGAAATGAACATTTTGGAACCTCCATTAGCGATGAGGTGAAAACGTGATTAATTAGAAGCGCTATGAGACTAGGCACACACACACAAGCGTGGATACAGGACAGTACACACACACACACGAACACACACACACACACAAGTATTCACGCAGACGGCGACGCGCTTGTACAAAGAGTATTTTATAGTATTAAGTGCATTAAGCAGTATAAATTAAATGGAAGTCCGGGGTTAAACTTCTACGGACTTTTTCTGGCCCTCTAATGAAATTGAAAGTAAATCACTATGGCTGACACGAAGCACGACAACCGGCATCGAGCGGCCGAAGAAGAGACGGCCTTCGTAAGGCTGACCGAGGAGGAGGTGGAAAGGTGGGGGCAGAGGAGAAGGACGGCTGAGGGAGGGGGGAAAGGGACTGCAGGGGGGAGGAGGGGAGGACACAGCTGGCGTACTGGTAGTAAGCAGTGCCGGACTGACCGCTACACACAAATATCAACAAGGCCTGCCAAATTCTTACGTACATCAACATCTGGGTGGCGAAAATTCATGTGAATTTCTCTCTTCTTGGGGGGGGGGGGGAGGGAGGGGCGTAACAACTTCGAAAGGAAAGTACTAGAGATTGGGTATAGTTATCCGTCGTATTTTACAAAATCACTTTGTATGAATTGGCCAAAATCTAAAAAATAATGCGGGACTACTATAATTTCAAAGCCCTGTGTTTTCCAAATTATTACATTTAACAATATGCCCTGACGAACAGAAGCCACCTATGCTAGTAACCTTATACCAATACGACGTTCAGTATCATACGTGCGCTAAACATATAGGTATGTGACCACATATTTCTAAAAATGGGTAGGTGAAATCACACATCTCGGGTGAATTACATAATGTTCCCGTGACAAAACAATTAAATCTTCGACTTATCTGTAAGAATAAAAAGATCGTATGGCTTTTAAAAAGGTCGCGGGTTCGATCCCCGCCAGGTCCTAGGATTTTTATGTCACTTTCAACTTCTTTCACCTCTGGCAGTACTGTTCACGTGAAAAATACCGAGCAGCACCGTGGTTCGGAACCCACGTTAAACTGTAGGTCCCCCTATAACTGGCTGGTAAGTCAGTTCGAAGGTCGGAGGAAGGCAACGGCATACCATCTCCAAACAGGACCATGCCTAGTAAAGCACTGCGGTGTTCAAACCAATCTTCGGATTGTTGACTGCTTTACCTTTTTATGGCTTTTAATGGCCGGGATATCCTCATAGGGGTAAGGCTGCTTACTACAAGTCAATTTATTAAGGCCTTGCGGATGATGATAGTAAAAGTGATAATGATGAGAAACACACAACACTCAGTCTCCTGTCGGGTATTGGACCTGGGGCCCTTGGATGGCAGTCAGCGACGCTGCCAATGAGCTACCTTCCTTTGAGTTCGTTTATTGGTGTAATCGGTCCTTATGTTGGTTCGTTTTGGTCTACGTTGGTAGTTGGTTTGCTGACGATGGTATATATGGTAGTTTACTCGACGATGGCCGGCCGCGGTGGCCGCGGGGACTGAGGCGCTCCAGTCACGGTCAGCACGGCCACTACGGTCGGTGATTCGAATCCCCCCTCGGGCATGGATATTTGTGCCGTCCTAGTTCGTAACTAGTTTGTAAGTTTAGGGACTGATGGCCCCGTAGTTAAGTCCCATAGGCTTAACAAACATTTGAACATTTTTGTTAAGAAAGGCGGACAACCTTCTCACCGAACCCGATGACCGCTGCGGAGGGTAAAATTTTTAGCCGCGCGGGAGTATCCGAGCGGTCTGGAGTGCCACGTTGCGGATCGCGAGGCCTCTCGCATCAGAGGCTCCAATCTTCCTTCCCTAGGGCATGGATGTGTCTCTCTTAGGTTAGATTAACTTAGTTCAAGTAGTTTGTAAGTTGAAGAACTTACGACCAAAGTAGTTTGGTCCCATAGAATTATGAACATTCGAATTTGAGTTGGTAAAATTTTTGACTAGCCTAAGTAAGCCAGTAATATTGCAGTGTTCAAGAACTGGTAATGGTGTTCCTAGGGCTAAAACTAATGTATGGACTTGAATGTTGATGATTTGGAAACGAACACAACACCTAGACCCCCGCCGGAAATCGAACCCGGTCCCCGTGCGTGGTAGTCAGAGACGGGACCGAAATGTAGTATTTCTGGGTCTCGAGAAAATTGTACTTAACTCACGTGTTACTGATGTTTAATTCAATACTCTTGTGCAGTCTTCTGCATAATAAATAACTACGCAATTTCAGTTGTTCATTTTGTACTGTACTTAAAACCGTAGCTAAAAACAAAGCAGTGTGGGTTATTCGATACAAACTACAATGTTGTTATAATGCAACAATTACGGATTTAAAGCGTTAAGCTGGTGAATGTGATGGGACTGTGTTCGATCCTCAATGATTGTACTTTTCTTTATTTACCACGAATTTATCAGTACAACCAACTAGAAATTAATATGCTGTAGGATATTTCTTTTAACCACAGTGCTTGTAAACATAAAACTGTAAAATTTAGAATAACTCTGTTTGAGAGATATAAAACAAGCTCATCGGTACTATAATGGCGATATTTTTCTCACTATAAATCTTACAGGAAAGATGTTTCACTGTCAAGTTCAAATGTTTTTAAAACGAAGGTGATATTCCTGCGGTCATCGGTCCTCAGACTTACAAACTACTTAAACTAAAAAATACAGAAGACAACACTGACACACTTACCGATACCCGAGGGAGAACTCGAATCTCCAACGCGATCGGCCAAGCTATTCGTAACGTGATGCAACAGAACACAAGGCGACTCACGCTCAGCGCCGATACGAGCAATTCAAAATCCCACAAGAGAAAAGGAATGCGGAATGTCGCAGGGTGAGATTGCATATACACTCTCAAAAATTCGGTAAGAAGTGAGAAGTGACGTATACGTAAATGAATGATGTCACTTTCTTCCAATGAACTAATGTTTCATGTGAAACACATTCACATGTCAAGTCATGTACATATTTCTTAAGTAGCCTAATCAGCTTGTTCAGACGACAGAAAAATTACAATACTGTAGCAAAAGTGTGACCTTGGGACAAATTAAATGTTATATATATATATTGTAAACATGATAATGAGTTACGTGATATAATATTAAAATAAAAATTTGGTTTAATCCATTCTACTCATTAATTCATTCGTAATATAAAATGTATATGTTAACAAAAATGGTAATCTGAATCCTTTATTCTGATCATGCAGTGTCGTATATGTCAAAATAGTATGGTTTCGTGTCCTCTAATGTATGTTGTTTCAAATTAACTGTAAGTTACTTTTAAGGATGGCATTAAATGTCCGTTTACAAAAAATTTATTTTCATTGCTACTATCACGAAACTGACAACCCCTCTCTAAGTACTTGTTCCAGGAGGCGGATTACAAATGTCAGCGTGTTAACTACTTCTTTCTGTAGTCGCCGCATTTAATAAAGCAGTTTTGCATAATTGTATATTCTTGTAAGTTCGCTGTGATTCGCGCTTTTACTTACGCCGTAACGTGATTATAAACTCCTTATAGTGATACTTTATAGCCAGCAGGAAAAAGAACAGTTATGACTATTTTTTATTAAATTTACTTGTCATTTTCTGTATGTGATCTTACAAGGAAAAATTTTATATGAATTTTATCTTCGGCTAAGTTGAACTCCGTGATGGACATTTGAAGTGTAACATTCATGTTTTGCTGAGCTACACGCTCGTCACCCTTTGTTCTACTTCGCTAACAATTGGACTCACTTCCAAGTCTGGCTCCGGTAATTGCTTTTTCAGTTAATTAAGTTTGCTTAAATTTTCAATCAGCGTTTTCATTCAGTCGCTTGGTTTTTCCTTTGCCATTTTTATAATGAATCATTACAGCAATTTTCATTTACAGATTCACTCCCCGCTGGGACTGCGAGAGCGAGGGTGAATTTTTTGAGGGCGCAGTGACTGGCCAAACAATGTCTGATCTCATTGCCACAGCAGCCAAGCACACAACGCCCTGAGGCTCTCAGCGATCTCCTTCCGGTACAGTTACCATAGATTCAGACGAGCTAGCCGTCATTACAAATTAAGAACGGGTTACAGCTTTCTCACTGATTTCTTAAAAAACCCTACGCGAAAGTACATTCACTACATGAATACAGGAATACGATTTTTGAAGTACCGATTTGTAACATTGATTACACACGGAGTACAATGAAACTTATATAATTCGAGAAGGGCTTTGCCACATATATACACAAAACAAAAATCATGTGTGTTAAAAAGAAGTGCATGTTTTCAAATGAGGGTTTCAGATGACGATACGCTGCGCAAGGTACAGGTTTAGCAAGACCGCCATCTAACGGCAGAATGGATGGAGCTACGATGTCAACCATGTTGTCGTCAGTGGAAAACAAAATTTTGCGGTAACGGAATAATTTTATTTCATGGCGTGGCTAAATCGTATATTACGATCCCAGCCGGGGTCAAACGGCCAAATATGCCACACGGAATCATCATCATGAAAGAATAAATGTTTGGTCATCTGCTGTTGCTACCAGAGGAATCAAGTAAATTCCTAATTTTAATGAATTCATTTTGAATAGTTAGAGCTTCCTACTTTCCTTATTGTACAAAGTGATCCATTTGTCTTGACCACCCAAATTATCTCTGCTGAACCAACAACAGCTATTGTAAAACGACTCTCACCGCTATCAGTGTAAGGCAGGGCCTCAGGAATGAAAATACAGGGTGTCTCACGAAAGACGCCAGCCAGGCGTCTGCAGATCGCGAGGTACGGCTCCCGGCCGCCGCCACCGCATCCGCCGGCCACGGCAGCGCCCGATTATCGGACTCTATTGTGCCGCTGGCGCATACACTGAGTTAAAGTCTGAAAAACATTGCCATCTGAGTAGCCCAAGCTTACCCAACAGTAGATGTTGAAAATGATGTCCCTCTATGGAAAGAGCGGCCTGACATCTCTTGATCATATTTGCGATCACTCGACGAATTTCGGCTGCCGAAATCTGGGAAAAGCTGTACGGTTATTTCAAGCAGGGCAATGCAAGACCACAAATTGCCAATGCTTGTATGGCAGCAATACGAAGTGTTTTTGACGATAGAGTAGTTGACTGGCCTCCTCGTTCTCCAGATCTAAATCCCTGTGACTTTTATCTTTGGTGAATGTTAAAAGACAAGGTGTATGCAAGCAATCCCCATACACTCGAAGGGATGGAAGACAGGATTCGACTAGTCATTTCCCAGATTTCGGCAGCCGAAATACATCGAGTGCTCGCAAATGTGTTCAAGAGATGTCAGGCCGCTCTTTCCATAGAGGGACATCATTTTGAACATCTACTGTAAATAAAGGTAAGCTTAGGTTACTCAGATGGCAATGTTTTCTAGTCTTTAACTCAGTGTATGCGCCCACGGCACAACAGAGTCCGATAATCGGGCGCTGCCGTGGCCGGCGGATGCGGTGGCGGCGGCCGGGAGCCGTACCGCACGATACGCGGACGCCTGTCAGGCGTCTTTCGTGAGACACCCTGTATTTTCAAACACTCTAAAACGAAAGCATATGTGTTTCTTCATTTTTAAATGGACACCCTATATTACTTCATCAGCGGTCTATAGCATGACAAGTCACATAAACAATGCTGTTGATTGCATCGCAATACGTCAGTTACATTCCGAGATATTGCGAAGCTATGTTGACGCCTGAAATACGCTCCTGAGCCCCCAAGTATAGTATACTATACTCGGCACCCTGAAGGTTCAAAAATTCCCACTAGAAAGCACCACATTCCTGGGTGTCTGAAACCATCTCTGGAAGGTGCTGACAACTGTGACAAGTGACAGTAACTATCTAGAAAGCCATTTCATGGATTTAGCTATCTAGTGGGAATTTTTAAACCTTCAGGATGCCGAGTATAGTATGCTGTACCATACTCGGGGACTCAGGATACACGATACGCGCGGCTGGAGCACGTCCTTTACCTCAGGCGAGAACCACATGCCGCTCAGGATGTGCGTTAGTCGCGCGTATCGCTTATTTCAAGCGTCAGTTTCAATTCAGAATACCTCAGGTTGTAATTGGCGTACTGCGATGAAATCAACGCCATTGTTTATGTGATTTGTCATGCTATAGGCTACTGATGAAATAACGTAGGGTGTCCATTTAAATATAAGTAAGTTTGTGATAAAAAAAATACATTCGTTCATTTCTGAATGTTTCAAAATATTTACATTCTTGAGCCCCTGCCTTGCATAGATACCAGTGAAAGTCGTTTTTGCAGTACTAGTTGTTCACAAATATTTTAGGTGGTCAAGATAAATGGAACATCCTGTATAATAATCCAGAGTTCAGGTAAAGACTAAAAATTTGCATACGAATAAATTACAATTACAATAACAATATTGAGTTTCGTTATTTGTAAACGCAACTGGTCGATCCACAGACAATACTAGTGTAACTTAAATTGAAAATTCAGATGATATAAACATTGTTTTAAATACAAAATTTGATTGAATTTATCCATTCAGTTTGAACCTAACATGTTGGCTTTTCAATTTCATCAATGTTGGTGGCATCAACTATGTTAAACTACATCTTTCCGGGCAATGATAATATTAATTCCAAAATTCACATTTGTAAAAATTTTGCTGGCTTTATTTCAGGCCGCGATTTTTTTAGTGTCATTTCATCAAAGAGGTGTGCCTTTCTGTTTTGTTGGCGGAGAGTCCAATATTTCAACGTGTGGTACGCTATGGATGTACTCCAGCCACTTGGCCCAAAAATGGCGAGCACTACTTTCTCTGTACAGGGCTTCAGACAAACACACGGAGACCGATAATACTGCACACAGTTCGGACATGGCTCCTTCCGATTGCAATCCTTTTCCAAAATTAAAAAAAAAAAAAATACCTTTGAGAACTTTAGATTGGTGACGCGTTCCAAACAGATGTAAGGTTATAGCTCAGTCAAGAAAGTCATTCTAAGGTCACTGCATCAACTAACTCCTCTCATATACGTTAAAGTGTGTTCATTACCGGAACTAGTCTGTTGAGAAATGATAATTGCTGAGAATGAAGATTCACAATTTTAAAAAAATGTAATTTGAAATGCTTTAAAAGTTATCACAAAAAATTGTATGCCTTACTTACAAGCAGGCCTGAGTGGTTTCCTTGTTCCAGCGCAAAAAGTTTCTTAATTTTGCAGTGTAACCTATACCTGCACATTCTTTCTGATCGTTTGGAAATAACTGCTAAATGCCTCCTTATGAGAAAACGAAGTAATTGAGATTCTTTCTTTATTGATATTACGCCACTCAGTCTTCGGTGGCTCTGCTTTGACCGCTGACTTCTGCCACCAAAGAGGCGAGATTGAAGAGTTCTTAAGTAGGTGCGTCTTCTAGGGCTTCCTTCTTGGACAATCTGTCCACAAGCTCATAGCCGTTTTTACGACGCAATAAGGTCATTCAACATTTAGTTAGTACTTTGCCGGCCGCGGTGGCCGAGGGAAATGAGCCGCTCCTGTCACAGTCTGCACGGCCACTACGGTCGGGGGTTCGAATCCCCCCTCGGGCATGGATATTTGTGACGTCCTTAGTATTAGTTAGTTCATAAGTAGTTCGTAAGTTTAGGGACTGATGACCCCGTAGCTAAGTCCCATAAGCTCTACAAACATTTGAACATTTTTGATAGTATTTTTCAGCTATTTATGAACGGTATGACGTCTTCTGTCAGAAGAATTTCAGTGTCGTACTAAAATAGTTGAGTGATGGAACTGAAATTTCTCTTCTTTTCTGCGCCTTAGTAGTACTGTAACGCTGACAACCAATCTTGCCGTGACCGAATTAGTGGAACAAACTATGCAAAATTCTGTACGATATGTCCATAAATGATACATCACATTTAAATTATGAATCAACAAAACAAATGGTACGTCCATACAACAGCACACGAACGTAAAAACTACGTATTAAATTCCTCGCAAAGATACAAATAAAGAGTTTATAAATTCAACTCAATCTGAAAAAAAAAAATTAATTTCGTAAAGATCACTAAGATGGCAATTGGGCTTTAATACGATTTTAACTTTTGACTTCGAACATTCTCGTAAAAGCTGTGTCGTGAAAACTTAACACAACGTTAAAAAACAAATGACCAAGTAAATAAATCACGCAACACATTCGCGTAACCAAGTAAACAGTTGAATGTACCAGGAACATGCGGCGAATACAGTGAACTTACCGGTGTAATTTAGCTGAGTGAAGGCGCTACAGAAATTCTGAATAATGGACGACAGTACAGCCTAAAATGTGAAAGCCGTTGCCATCAGGAGAAAAGGCATTTCCAAGTTCATACCTGACATATCAGTCACGTCCAGCCACCGGAATTGTGTATGCTATAAGCTACTGACGGCAAGGGGCAGTGGATGGCAGTTGTAAGCAGTTGTAAGCTGCTGAAAGTCGTCGACAGAGGTTGCCAGGAGCTTTAAACCAGATGTATACAGTGCAGTAGTGTGATGGAAGAATGAATTAAAATCCGTTCTCATCTAACAACGACTTTATTTTGGTAGAAGAATCTTGGAGAATGTGGTGCTATTAACTTGACCAGGAACTTATCTTGTTTGATGTTTGATTCGTTGTGTGGTTTGGAGTGCTTTATTAATAAGCAACCCTAGCGACGACCTAAGCCCCATTCACACAGGCCACGCAACGTCTCAATGTCGTCCGCACATTTCTGTTTGCTTCTGAAGGCGTAATATTACGACGACAGCACGCTCAGTGTTATTATACAATTACGAACATTGCAATAAAAGACTGGTGTAATAATATTTGCGATGAAAGAATATTTTCTTCAGAAACTGAAGTTATTAAAAAAACGAGTGTGACTTTTGAAAAATTGAAACAGGCCTATGGGGAGCAGTGCTTATCGAGAGCACAAGTTTTCCGCTGGCACAAATAATTTTTGGAAGGCCGAGAACACGTTGAAGATGAACCTCGCTCAGGGAGACCTTCGACTTAAAAAAACTGACGAAAACATTGATCGTGTGAGGGCTATTGTGAGATCAGACCATCGTTTAACAATAAGGATGATCAGTGAACAGCTAAATTTAAACACTTTCACCGTGCATAAAATTGTGACAGATGATTTGAACCAGCGAAAGGTTTGTGCCAAATTGGTGCCGAAAAATCTCACAACTGAACAGGACATTCGAAAAAACGTGTGCGTTGATCTTCTTGAGAGGATTGCTAATGACCAAGAATGCTTCAATTGTGTGATCACTGGTGATGAATCCTGGATATTTGAGTACGATCCTGAAACAAAGCGGAAAAGTAAAGAATGGTACACTCCCTCGTCTCCTCGGCCGAAGAAATGTCGAATGAGCAAGTCAAAGATCAAGACCATGCTGATTCATGTTTTGGTATTGTGCACAAATAATTCGTTCCACCAGGAAAAACTGTCAGCCAAGTGTTTTATAAAAGTGTCCTTGAAAAGTTGAGGAAAAGAGTGATCGGTGTGAGACCAGAAATTGCAGACAAGTGGATGCTTCACCATGACAATGCTCCGTGTCACACGGCCATTTGCATCCGTGAATTTTTGACCTCAAAACGCATTACTGTTATTCCTCAACCCTCCCCATTCAACTGATTTGAGCCCTTGTGACTTTTTCCTCTTCCCGAAATTGAAACATGTCCTAAAAGGACGTCATTTTGGAACTTTGTAGAACATTCAAAAGACAGTGACCGACCATTTAAAAGCCATACCAATTGAAGACTTCCAGCGCTGCTACGAAGAGTGGGAACGACGACTCAGCCGATGTGTAGCTGCCCAAGGGAACTACTTTGAAGGGGATAACATTGTTGTTTGAAAATAATGAAAACTTTGGTTAGTATGAAATCAGTCTTATTACTTCTACATTTACATCTACATACATACTCCGCAACTCACCGTAAGGTGCGTGGCGGACGGTACGCTGTACCATTACTAGGCATTTCCTTTCCTATTCCACTCCCAAATGGAACGAGGAAAAAAAGAATGTCTATATCCCTCCGTACGGGCCCTAATTTCTCTTATCTTGTATTTGTGATCTTTATGCGAAATGTAAGTAGGCGGCAGCAAGATCGTACTACACTCAGCTTCAAATTCCGGCCCTCTAAATTTACTTAACTGAAATTCATGAAAAGAACGTCGTCTTTCTTCCAGCGATCCCAAAATGTTCAAATGTTTGTAAGGCTTATGGGACTTAACTACGGGGTCATCAGTCCCTAAACTTACAAACTACTTATGAACTACTTACGAACTAGGACGGCACAAATATCCATGCCCGAGGGGGGATTCGAACCCCCGACCGTAGCGGCCGTGCTGACCGTGACTGGAGCGCCTCAGTCACCTTTTTTTTTTATTTTATTTTTTGTTTATTTTATGTTTTTTTTATTTTGCCTTAGTCCCCCTTTTTTTTCTTTTTTTTTTTCTTTTTTTTTTCCTCAGCCCTCTTTTTGTTATTCTTTTTTTTCTCAGTCCCCTTTTTTTTAATATTATTAAGGGAGTGGGGGGTGGGTTTTGGGATGTATGTATTCATTATTTTGTTTTATTATTTCAACTTCATCAAAATAAAACAGCCTTTTTCTGGCAGACATAGAAAATTTGAATAAGGAAATAAAAGCTTCTGTATTATTTTCCACGCGCCTGTCACCTCCTTTAGGGTTTTCTCTCTTTATGTTCAAATGTTTATATAGTCTATGGGACTTAACTACGGGGTCATCAGTCCCTAAACTTACAAACTACTTAGGAACTACTTACGAACTAGGACGGCACAAATATCCATGCCCGAGGGGGGATTCGAACCCCCGACCGTAGTGGCCGTGCAGACCGTGACTGGAGCGCCATAGTCTCCTCGGCCACCGCGGCCGGCTCCAGCGATCCCCAATTGAGTTACCGGAGCATTTCCGTGACACTCGCGCATTGGTCGAACCTATCGGTAACAAATCTAGCTGCTCGCCTCTGAAGCGCCTCAATGTCTTCCTTTAAACTGATCTGCTGCGGGTCCCAAACACTTGAACAATACTCAAGACGTGGTCGTACCAGCGTTTTATACGCGGTCTCCTTTACAGGTGAAGTACATCTTCCCAAAATTCTCCCAATAAGTCGGCTGTCCGCCTTAGTCACAACTGTCCTTACATGCACGTTACATTTCATATCGCTCTGCGATGTCACGCCTAGATATTTGAACGACACGACAGCATCAAGAAGCTTACTATTAATGCTGTATTCGAATATTATAGGATTTTTTTTTTCTACTCATGCGCATCACCTTACATTTTTTCTACATTGAGAGCTAGCTGCCATTCTTCGCACCAACTAGAAATTGCCGGCAGTGGTGGCCGAGGTGACTGAGGCGCTCCAGTCACGGTCAGCACGGCCACTACGGTCGGAGGTTCGCATCCCCCCTCGGGCATGAATATTTGTGCCGTCCTTAGTCTTAGCTAGTTCGTAAGTAGTTTGTAAGCTTAGGGACTGATGACCCCGTAGTTGAGTCCCATAAGCTATACAAACATTTCATACTTTATAACTAGAAATTTTGTCTAAGTCATCCTGTATGCTATTACAGTCAGTTATAGACGACACCCTCCCGTACACCACAGCATCATCAGAAAACAGCCGCAAATTACAACTTACTCTGTCCATCAGATCATTTATATAGATAGAAAATAATAGCGGTCCTATCACCTTTCTCACACACCTCGTATTTAATCGTTAACAACATCAACTCGGTCCGGTCTGCCCTACTAATGTGGTCAACTGAGTCGCAAGGTCTGTCGCTATTGCTGCCTACCTGACCAGGCCGCCCTAACTGCCCGGCCAAGGCCCTTTGGCCGACCCGTGGGAGCGACCGACACCCTCCGTCAAAGACGCCGGCGGCAGAGGAGGTCCCTCCTCCCCGAGCGGAACAAAGGTAGGTGCGCGAGCGCGCCCCGCAGGCACTGTGGCAGCGACAGCTTGGGCGGGCAAGGACGTGCCGGCGCGGCGAGCAGCGCCGATAAACACAATGATTAAAGGGATGCAAATAGAGACGCCGCCGCGCCGCACGGCTATTCCAATCACAAACATCATTAGTGTATAAACGACGCAATTACTGCAGTCCTGTTTGCTCGAGTAATGCCTTGTAATGTCAATAATTCGGTCTATAATATAACAAGCAATTAAGCAGGGCTGACTCGTCTCTGTGCCCGCGCCGCCGCCCCCGCCCCCGCCCCCGCCTCCTCTCCCCTGCTCCTCCACCACCCCCTCCCCCTCCATCCCCCGCCACCCCCACACGCCGCGTTCCCAGGCGCCAGCCGCGGGCTTTAGATAGTCGTTACACACTGTTAGCCCGCCGCTCGCCAAGTCGATCTGCACACGGCCATTTGCGCTTTCTCCTGATGCGGTCAGTCTGTGTCCGACCGCCGAGGCGTAATCGACGTGCTGCTCTCCGAGCGTCATTAATATCGCATAACTGCTTATTGTAGTCCTAGGACGCTGAAGCCCGTGGGATACATCTACATCTACATAAATACTCTGCGAGGCACATCGCAATGCATGGCAGAGGGTTCATCAAACCGCTTTTATGATGTTTCTCTATATGTCCATTCTCTAATAGCTCGCGGAAAAAAAGGACACCTAAATCTTTCCGTTTTCGATCTGATTTCTCTTTATTTTATTTCGATGATCGTGTCTTCCTATGTAGGTGGGCGCTAACAAAATATGTTACCTGCAGATATAGAACGGAAAGGGTTACTTTCGCAGCCTTGTGAAATTCTATTTATATACTATTATCTACAATAATTTCAGCAGATATTACGTCATTTATGGGATATACTGAAATTGGAGGTGATGGACACTAATTTTACAATAACATTTTTTCTCCATGTTTGGTGCTTGTAGGGAAGACTCTAAGAATTACGGTTACATGGAGTACCAACCCAAGGCAAAATTTGCCCTTGGCCATAAAATTTCTGTATTTTATTTGCACTTTTTAAAATTATAATCATACAAATGTACGGAGTAGTACCCTGTAAGGCGAGAGACAAATAGAAAAGGCCCATAAATAAAGAAGGATTGTTATTATCAGGCTTAATTCTATGGTAGAATTTGTACTCGACGACTGTATTTCACTTGTGGAAATTTTTCAGCAATCAGTCGTTAAATATATATATTTATTTGCAGATCTAGATGTTTCAAGTATTTCAATCGTTTTTTAAGGACTGATAATTACCTCACAGTGGTCGAAATCTATATCTGCCAATAAATAAATATTATTACGACTGATTGATGAAAAATTTCCACTATTCTTATTATGATTTTTTAATAAAAGAAAAATGTAGGAGCAATTTTTGCCCATGCTCGGTGCTTGTAGAGTTAAACAATCTACCTTCAATTCAATTCAGGAATTGTGAGTAACAAGTAACACTCTTTACATAAAATAAATTTCACTTAGGCGCTTGTTTCTGTAATATTCAGCCTTTTGTATTCTCTGCGCGGGTCTGGTGGTTGTGTGGTGCCGCGGTGGAATAGCCGAGCGGTATAAGGCGCCTCACTGCGAAGAGCGCTGTTGCTCGCCGCTGGAGGTTCGAGTCCTCCCTGGGGCACGGGGGTGTGTGCTGTTCGTATATTACTTTCCCTTAGTTTAAATAGTTTGTTCGATAGATTCACAAACATTTGAAACATTGGTTGTTGTACGGTCCGACTACTTCCTCCTGTGATGGCGGCCCCCCTGAGGGTTGAAAAGCACTGCCCTAATTGATCAGTGTACATAATTTTGATTAGTCTCATTACATAATTAGTATTAAAAATCGCTACTTTAATTCTCGTGGTAATGTGTTACATTTTGCACCAGCAATTAGTATCCGATGAGTAAAAAGAAAATACTTTATGACGTGTTAAGATTTGTCGACTGCGGGTGATTTTATTCGTGTGCTCGATGCGACAATAAAGAACAGAAATGCCATTAGACCCTTTGGACAAGTACTGTAATTTTTTTCCCATTGTTCATTTTTTTCCCCGTCGCCCGAGAGAAATTGCTAGAGACGCGGCGGCGACATCTGACTGCCAGTGTCCATAAAACATTATTTTTGCCTCCGATACGCGCGCGCTCCGCTCACACACACTCACACACACAGGAAAGGCGAAGTAGCGCGTAACTCGTTAATCCGTTTAGCCTGCTCGGCGATCGATGACAATTTGACAAGCCCGCAAACGACCGAAATTTGTCCGAGGACTCGCGTCCGAAATTGCTCGGCAAACAGACGTTAGCGTCGCCATCGCCACCGACGCCGAAGCCGAACGAGTGCAGCAGCAGCGCCGCTGGCGGCGGCCAACCGAATTACAGGCGCCACGGAGTCTAATTGCCGGCAAATAATTACGCACACAAGGTATCGCGTAATTCACTTGTGTGGCGCTTATCCGTCGCGGGGGATCGCTAACGCCCCCTTCCGCGGTAGTTCGTGTTTGTTTTTCTTTCTTTTTAAATTCTGCTTCATTAACATAGCGGCGGGAAATCGGAGAGTCCTCTAATGGGTCTATTAGGCCGCGACGCGACGGCCGGCTGCTCGGTATGCATAGCTCATTACGGGCGCGCGAGCACGTTTGGTCGGCCTGCGGTCTGACGTTCGCGTCTTGTCACCGGCCGATCGCTACAGACGCGGCCATTTTGCCCCGCTAATTGGGAAGCGACGGAGCGTCCAATCGAAGGTACGACTGCGACTGACGTAGCCTCTCCGCGAGGACTCCTGCCCTGTAAATGCTGACGAAGCACTTGTGTGACAAGATGGAGTGACATGGCAGATTCTTGTTAACCCATTTCTTCCCAGTGTTGCGTACACGCCACACAAAATTTAGCCTTAAAATGCAATCGAAATGGACTTACCATACAAAACTCACCACACACGTGTTAAAAGGCATTCGCGAGCTCTGTATATGAGTTAAAGTTTCAAAATGTTCAAATGTTTGCATAGTCTATGGGACTTAACTACGGGGTCATCAGTCCCTAAACTTACAAACTACTTATGAACTACTTACGAACTAGGACGGTACAAATATCCATGCCCGAGGGGGGATTCGAACCCCCAACCGTAGTGGCCGTGCAGACCGTGACTGGAGCGCCTCAGTCCCCTCGGCCACTGCGGCCGGCCAGTTAAAGTTTCACAATTACCTTAACACTTTTTAAAAAGATGCAACATTTACAAACGTCAGACGATCTACATACACAAGAAATGTCAAGTTCAGCTTCACACAGAGTGTTTTTCAATATTTCATGAGTGATACCATCAATGTAAGTCGGAGTTATCATATAACAGACAATATTGCACAGTTTGAACAAATAGAAGAATGTGATCACAAAAACTAATTTTTTCTATTTTTTTTTTTACTAGGAAACAGCGCAACATTATGGGTGGTGCAAATTACAACACATGGTGCTAGTTTGTAATATTATTTCAATTATTTTAAAGAGAACCTGATGACTAAATATAACACTTTTTCACAAATTCTATTTTTGGGAAAGAATGCGTTAAGTAACGGAAGCGTTCGATAGTCTCAGTTTGATTATAGCTAATTTCGTCGGAGCGTAAGTGTTTCTCTCCTTACATCAGGTTCACAGATTTGTGACTGCCTGGAAGACTTCCTAGGTAATAGAACGCAGAACGTAGTTCTCGACGGAGAGTGTTCATCAGAGACGAGTGTATCGTCAGGCGTGCCGCAGGGGAGTGTGATAGGACCGCTATTATTTTCTATCTATATAAATGATCCGATGGACAGAGTAAGTTGTAATTTGCGGTTGTTTGCTGATGATGCTGTGGTGTATGGGAGGTTGTCGTCTGTAACTGACTGTAATAGCATACAGGTTGACTTAGACAAAATTTCTAGTTGGTGCGAAGAATGGCAGCTAGCTGTGATGTTAAAAAAAATTAAGTGATTTGCATAAGTAGGGAAAAAAGCCCATAATGTTCGAATCCAGCATTAGTAGGGAGCTTCTTGATGCTGTCGCATTGTTCAAATATCTAGGCGTAACATTGCAGAGCGATATGAAATGGAACAAACATGTAAGGACAGTTGTGAATAAGGGCCGTGGTGGAGTAGCCGAGAGGTCTAAGGCGCCTCGCTGCGGAGCGCGCGGTTGCACGCCATGGAGGTTCGAGTCCTCCCTGGGGCATGGGTGTGTGTGTGTGTGTGTGTGTGTGTGTGTGTGTGTGTGTGTGTGTGTGTTGTCCTTAGGTTAGTTCACCTAGGCTTAAGAAGTTTGTAAGCTACGGACTGATGACCACGCAGTTTGGTCCGATAGATTTACAAACATTTGTGAATAAGGCGGACAGCCCACTTCGGTTTATTAGGAGAATTTTCGGAAGATGTACTTCATCTGTAAAGCAGAATGCATATGAAACGCTTGTACGACCACGTCTTGTGTATTGCTCAAGTGTTTGGGACCCGCAGCAGATCAGTGTAAAGAAAGACATAGAAGCAGTTCAGAGGCGAGCAGCTAGGTTTGTTACTGGGAGGTTCGACCAATGCGCGAGTGTCACGGAAATGCTCCGGCAACTCAATTGGGGATCGACGGACGAAATTTAGTGGGCCGGAATTTGAAGCTGAGTGTAGTACGATCTTGCTGCCGCCTACTTACATTCCGCGTAGTAATCACACAAACAAGAGAAATTTGGGCTTGTACACAGGCATATAGGCATTATTTTTTTCCTCGTTCTCTTTGGGAGTGGAATAAGAAAGGAAATGTCTAGTAGTGGTACACTTTACCTTCCGCCACGCACCTTACGATGTATTGCGGAGTATGTATGTAGATGTAGATGTAGGACAGTTTTACAAAGCATCGGCGCGCGGAATAGCCGCGTGGTCTAAAGCTTCACGCCAAGGACTGGGCGACCGTTCGCGCCGGAGGTTCGAGTCCTCCCTCGGGCATATAAGTTAGTTTAATGGGAGTTGCAACGCCGCATCCCGACAATGTTCACTCTTTAATGCACAGTGTAACTGATAAGCTACATACCTTATTTTTTCCATTGTCTCTCAAACTGAACCCATTTTACCACAAATTCATTCGTAGCTGTTTGTATGCGTAGTGTTACATATGCTTGCAGTTCGTCCTACAGATTATAAATTACAGAGTGCTACTGAATCCTTTCGACAGTTAGCTGCATTGTGTTACTCCTAACATATGCGTTCGTTTCCTCCTTTGCCATGTAAAAGTAGTTAACCACATAATACTGTTGCATTATGAGATACTTTCTTGAAAGATGAGAGGCATAATAGTCACACTAACTGCATTGTATACATCATGGAAGCCCTATATAGCTGACTAGCTATGAACGTTTTGTTGCTAGTAGTGCATAATAATTTTAAGATATTTTTTTCAATATTTTTCTCACTATATACGCACTATACATTAATCGTCGTGGTTTTTATAGCTTCCACTAAAAAGTCATGCATTAAAGTGTTAAATTTAGTAACTTAGCTTCCCTGTATTTTAGGAACCACTGCTGCCATTGACATGTAACTTTTACCTGATATTAAACTATATGTTCTGAGTCTACGCAACTACTATAATTGCAATTCAGCCACTACTTCTGGGGAAAACACTTTTTTAACTACGCGGTTAACATTTTTCTATGTTTTTGACCGTTATCCTTAGTAATTTTAATTATAAATAATAATATATTCTTATTTTAGTTTAGTACACTAAGGAGATGTATGTTGTTAAACCCTGAAAATTTCAGTACTCTGCTCGAAGTAGTTTCTGAGACGTAGGGAAAAATGCAACAGAAAATGTAAATTTTTAGGAACAGCTTCTAAAGTTTGAAAAGACTGCAACTCTCTCAATATATGCTAATTTTTTGTTTTTAGTCACTCAGTAGCACCCAGCACCATACTGTATAACATGCACTTGGTATTTTTCCAAGTTTTTTCTTCGTTTCTTCTTTCTGGACTGCTTAGTGACCAACTGCACTGCATACTCTGCTTTATAAATGCAAAACTTGTCCATCCGTTCAAGTTTTCTGATGCAGTTTGCTCCTGGATAAATTCTCATATACTGGAGCTCTTTCACCCAACCAATGTTTCCATCATTAAAAGCAATAATAGCATCACTGATCCCCCTACTTTAGTGCCTTCATCCCAACAAAAACAAAACTTTTTATTTTTATTTATTTATTTATGTATTTATTTACTGATTTTGGAAGCGAGTCCATAGAAGACTATTGAACGATTCATTGGCATTTGCACTTTTAGTGTGACTCTACAGAGACATGTTCAGTATGAGGATTTGCCAGGTCCGTTTAGGTTTTATGGTATCCATTACTGTTACCGCGATGGAATGTTTATGGCTGTATGAGATGTTTCAGTACTGGGCATTGCGGTTATTGCACCTCGAATTAGGTCATGGAGGGAGAACGTTGTGTACTGGTTTCGCTTTATTCGAAAATCTATTACTATGAAATCCACGTTCCTTAAAACACTTCGTTTTGGCGTCATATTTTACTTTTTAAGAGATTTACCAATATACTTATCACTTTTTCTCGGATAAACATTAGCACTTCGTCACAAAAAGCGTGTTATACTAAGAAACGATACGATACTGTTTTTGACTGTGCTACCAATACAGCCGGCCGCGGTTGCCGAGCGGTCTGCGGCGCACCAGTCACGGTCTGCAGGGCCACTACGGTCGCGGGTTCGAATCCCCCCCACGGGCATGGGTGTTTGTGTCGTCCTTAATATAGCTAGTTCATAAGTAGTTTAAGTTTAGGGACTGATGACCCCGTAGTTAAGTACCATAAAATCTACAAACATTTGAACATTTTGAACAACCAATACAAGCACTTAATTTACCCTTTATGACAGCTATCTGCAGATTTGTACATAAAAAATTACCGATTTTATTAGATCTTCCAGCAATGCACGTAAAAATTTTAACATTTTCAACAGATATATTAAAATAATAATAATAATGATTTTGCCGGCCGCGGTGGCCGAGGGGACTTAGGCGCTCTAGTCACGGTCTGCACGGACACTACGGTCGGGGGTTCGAATCCCCCCTCGGGCATGGATATATGTGCCGTCCTTAGTCTTAGCTAGTTCATAAGTAGTTTGTAAGCTTAGGGACTGATGACCCTGTAGTTAAGTCCCATAGGTTCTACAAACGTTTGAAGTTTGAATAATGATTTCCCGCCCCAGTCACATGACTTAGATGCTGGTTTTAGTGTAATGACGTCACGAGTAGATGATTTTATCTTTGGTCTATGTTACAGAGTACTTAAAGTGAAAATTACGTTGTGAACATATTTGCTCTCCGGTAGATAAAAGCTGGCTGGAAGTAGTCCGCGTATCGCGTGGCCCCTTGCCTGTTCGCTGAGGCAGCCCGCACGACTGGGGCGCTGTGCGGGTAGCGTGGCGGCGGCGGGCAGGCGCCGGCGGCGTCGCCGCACCACCGCGCGGCTATTTCTGAGCGTCGGCGCCCGCTCCGCTTGTTAGTGTCCGGCAGCGAGCAGCCAGCGGTGCCTCTAATTAGCCGCAGCTGGCCATAAATTCCGCTCGCAGCCAATTTATACATCTCACGACGTCCAAACAGACGCGCACACAAAACGATCCTCTTTTTCCTTCCCCTCACCCCGTCCTCCCGAAAAAAACAACCTCCCCACCCTTTCTGATTTTCGCCTCTTAAATAAGGATTTTTCTCCTCGTCTCTCTCTCTCTTACTTTCTCTTTCTGCTTCCTCTGCTCTCCTCGGGGCGAGAATTAAATATAAAGGAGAAGTCCCTGAAAATCACTTTAATTAACGTTAACGAGATGAGACGGTTGATTGAATGGAAGGACAAGGACAAGTATGCGGTCCGAAATTAAAACAAAGTATTTAATTATGTGGAGGAGGGCGACGGTAATGGACGGGGCGCTGTCAAAGCCGCGGGCCACCTTTCGCAATGCGTCTTAGTTAAAGTCCCGCCTAATTCCCCGCGCTCCTCTTGGAGCCGCCTCTTCTTCTGCTCGTCGAGTCCCTCTTGTCTCCTCACTCGGCGCCAATTAAACATTCTCCTTGTGTTTTGCTCAAAATCTCCTCCCGACGCCGCCGCCTCCTCAGACACCGACTTTTTAATAGCGACCTTTTCCCCGACATCCTTCCCGCAGGCAGCGAAACCGACACCGGCAGCTACACAAGGCTGAAAGTAAGCTCTCCGAATTTGGGGTCGCATTTCCTGTTTAATGTGCTAGCTGCAACTGCGGGACCTGAAACCGAATGGCATGAAATACCGCAATGACCTGTTTTACCACGCACTTTAGGCTTTCCTGTAGTTTTAATATATTTGTAAATATATCGGACAAAAAGTAATAAAAATACAAATCAATATTAAATGAAATATATTACAAATTAATAATAGGATATGTAATATTTTATATGTTTCACATACAAGAGCAAAACTGGGATAAAGGATTGCAGTGTAAGAAAATCAGGTGATGCTGAAGGAATTAGATTAGGTAACGAAACAATAAAGGAGGTAGATTAGTTTTGTTACTTGGGCAGTAAAATAACAAATGATGGTCGCAGTACAGAGAATATAAAAAGCAGAATAGCACTGGTTAGAAAAGCGTTCTTGAAAAAGGTAAATTTGTTAACATGGAATAATGATTTAAGGCCTAAGGAAATTCTTTCTGAAGGCATTTGTGTGGAGTGTTGCTTGTATGGGAGTGCAACATAGACGATAAACAGGCTTTTGATATGCGGTACTACAGAAGAATGCTGAAGATTAGGTGGGTGAATCGCGTAACTAATGAGGAGGTACTGAACATAATTGGGGAGAAAAGGAATTTCTGACATACCTTGAATAAAATAAGGGATCGATTGGTAGGACACATTCTTAGACCTAAGGAATTGTGAATTTTCCGTTGGAGGGAAGTGTTTGGGGGTAAAAACGGCAGAGGAAGACCAAGAGATGGATATAGTAAGCAGACTGAGACAGCTGTAGGTTGCTGTTCTTCTGTGCAGTTGAAGAGGCTTGCTAAGGATACAGTATTGTGGAGTGCTGCATCAAACCAGTCTCCGGACTGAAGACCACAACACAACATACAGGGTGGTCCACTGATAGTGTCCTGGCCAAATATGTCACGAACGAAAAAAACTACAAAGAACAAAACTTTTCCAGCTTGAAGGGGTAAAACACAGAAGGCGCTATGGATGACCCGCTAAATGGCGCTGCCATAAGTCAAACGGATATCAACAGCGTTCTTTAAAATAGGTACCCGCATTTTTATTACATATTCGTCTAGTACGTAAATAAATATAAATGTTTTATTTGGAACATTTTTGTCGCTTTGAGATAGATGGCGCTGTAATAGTGAAAATCGTATAGGTACGTGGTATTGCGTAAAATTTCGCCAGTGCGGACGGTATTTGCTTCGGATACATTACGCATGTAAAAATGGAACGTTTAACAACTGCAGAAAAGGTCGCTATGGTATTTATGTATGGCTATTGTGACCAAAATGCCCAACGGGCCTGTGCTATGTATGTTGATCGTTATCTTGGAAGACGTCATCCAAGTGTGCCGACCTTTCGTCGTACAACCGATGTCACAAGCCAACGGCGATTACTCTGAAAGCCAGTAAAATATTTGTCTGTAGCTCGCCTTTTCTATATTTACTTAGACCATTCACCAAACTTTTCAGACGGAAGTAGTATTCAGAGGTTTTTAGTGCACATTGTGCTGGTGACAAAAAGCGGTCATTCGCTAACACTTTGATTTTTGTCTATAAAATTCTTCAGGGTTTTTGGCCGCATTGTCGGCCACTGTTGCAAGTGGGCTTTGTCAAGGTGTTTGACTGACTGCTTAATGCAAGGGATTGCTGTTACTTATATAATAGTGGGAGAAGTTGTTACGAAAGTATTAGGCGTTCTTTATTGCTCTTTATATTATGGCCTGTGATTGGAGGGAATAGAGGTACATTGGTGTTTGCATTGTTTATTCCTATTGGTAGAAATAGGGGAATGAGAGGCTGGCAGCGGTTATGACGTCACGCTGTTTACTTGCTTCCTGGCGTTGGCTCGGAGGGGGGAGGCGCTAGTGCTCTGTGTACACACGGCCGCAGTGGTCTCCCGCGCGCCGTAGTCCCGAAGAGTTGTCACTGCCGGTAGCCAGGACGCCGGTAGCCTGTACCCATCCCCTATGTTCAGGTTGGTGGGTCGCTTTGCAATTTCAGTGGCCTCTCTGATGTTCCTCCTCGCTTGAAATGGCTGTTTCGCTAGTACACGTGCTTCTCGAAAAATTATTTTTTTTTCGCGCATTCCTCCTGGTGTTCTGCCACCGCTGACTTTGTGTGTTCTCCCAGACAAATGTATATTTTCGTCTTGATAGGCCTACATATACTTGTCCACACTCACACCTGACTTCGTAAACTCCGGCAGTATTCAGCTTGTCGACAGCGTCTTTCGTTGAATGAAACACTACTTTATAGACAGTGACAACGGCTGCGGAAGCCTTCGTTTACACTTTGATTTTTGTTCTTATTGCCATGTTTTCACAAACTGTTGTCTATTAAGTGTTTTACGTGGTCACTGTCGTGTCCAAGTTGATGTCAGTATTTAACCCCCTACCGTGCTCCCAATTTAGGTTCCACTGCAGGTCACCGAATGCTGTGAAAATAGCGACCGCCTTGAATGGATTCGCCCTACTCTTCCTCGTGTTTATAAACGATTTAGGAGATAATCTGAATAGCTCCCTTAGACTGTTCGCGGATGATGCTGTCGTTTATAGGTCAGTGAAGTCAACAGAGGATCAAAAGCAACTGCAAAGCGATTTAGACAAAATTTCTACTTGGTGCGAAAATTGGCAATTGACACTAAATAAAGAAAAGTGTGAAGTAATACACATGACCACTAAAAGAAATCCGCTGAACTTCAATTACGCGATAAATCAGTCAAACCTTAAGGTCGTAGATTCTACCAAATACCTAGGAGTTACAATTACGAACAACTTTGACTGGAGAGAACACATAGAAAATATTGTGGGGAAGGCGAACCAAATGTTACGTTTCATTGGCAGAACGCTTAGAAGATGCATCAGCTCCACCAAAGAGACTGCCTACATCACACTTGTGCGTCATCTCCTGGAGTACTGTTGCCCCTTGTGGGACCCTCACCAGGTGGGACTGACGGAAGATATTGAGAAGGTTCAGAGAAGGGCAGCTCGTTTTGTTTTATCACGTTACGGGGGGGGGGGGGGGGGAAGCGTCACGGAAATGTTGCACGAATTGGGGTGGAACTCATTAAAAGAAAGACGTTTTTCATTGCGGCGTGATCTGTTTGCGAAGTTTCAATCACCGACTTTTAGTCCTCAATGTGAAAATATTTTGCTAGCACCCACCTACTTAGGGAGACATGACCATCCCAATAAAATAAGAGAAATCAGATCGAAAACGGAACGGATTAGGTGTTCTTTCTTCCCGCGCGCTATTAGAGAATGGAACGGTAGAGAAAGTTATGAAAGTGGTTAATTAACCCTCTGCCAGGCACTTGAATGTGATTTGCAGAGTATGTATGTAGATGTAGATGTCGGAAGACACTGCGCCGAGCCCTAGTGTGGCTGCATCTGTGGCGCCTGGCATGTAGACATCCCGCCGCGCACGCAGAAGGCGGTTGCCACAAGCCGGCAGGTCTGCTCGGCCGGGCACTAGTCTAAATGAATATTAAAACGGAACGGGCGGTGGGCGCGGACGGATTAGCCGTTTCATCAGACTGAGTGCCCGGCTTATCCAGCGCCGGCCAAGGAGCGCGCCGAGACTCGCCCGCTCTCGCCCGCTAATCACCGCAGCCAGTGACGTCCACTCGCACAAAGCTTCCCGCGCGGTAGCGCTGTTCACTGTGGCACGCTACTTCGAAAATTATCCGTGCCCGAAGCATTAACGCGATTACGCACCGTATTAGCGTGCTGTACGCGATGAAACTTGCGGAGTTGCCTTTTCTACCGCATTATCGTGGTACGTTTGCTGTGGGCACTTTCGTATTAAGTCACGGTGAACCTATTCCACAGAGCTGCAAACATACTTCAGCAGTATGGAGAAAGTTAAGAGTGATATACAACCTCTATTCTTCTACTAAATTACCCGACATGCACTTTCTGTAAACAAATGGAAAAAAAATCCTTGCTGGGTAATTCATTCATTCATTCACGATTTCACTATTCCAGCAAAGATTAAAACTTGTAATTTCCAAACAGTATGTTCATAATATATTGTAAGCATTGATTAAAAATGAATTCTTCCAAATTCCGTCTAGAGAGGCGTAAAGGAGTTTTATATTTTTATATTTTATACGAGAATACTAGAAAATGACAGATATCAAGGATCTCTTCACTACCTAATATACTGACTTTGAGACGTGTCCATAAAAAATTATTTTTATAAGAAAATGTCTAATATTGTGCCTCCTGTTTTGTATCGAGTAACTTGCTTGCAAGAAAATGTATAATATCGCTTCTACTGTATGTATCGATATGTGTAAAGTTTCATCTCTGGCAAAGATCATGTATTGCATAGCATTGTAGCTCGCACTGAGAGAGAGTAGCACTAGTGGTTCAGCTCGCTTAGAGAGCGGTTGGGTTGTGTGTATGGCTCCGATGTAGAGCAGAGGCTGCTTTGCCAGCAAGTCAGAAGTTGTATTATGTAGGTAATGTAATGCTGTTTATCAATAATAAGTAACTTAACCCTGTTTCATATTTCATTTACGTAGTTAGAAAATTAACCTACTTCCTTCATTTGATAATTACTTGATTTAGTGGAGTGTTGATTTGAATAATATTATTGAACATATTTCATTATTGGTGCCATAGTAAGATAATAGTTGATTTGGATTTCAATAATAACTGATCGACATAAATTCTCACAGTCAAGCATTAAGAAAGTGATTTGTGGTTTTTCTTATATCTTTCTCGCAGTCAAAATTTTTGAGTATAGTCAGTGTCTGTTTCAAAAGGTTACATGTCACAGTTGTTTTGTTAAAATATCCGTTGCGCACATAATCAGTTTAATGCACTGTTTCTTGTATATTAATATCAGGGCCATAATTAAACCAAATAGCTGAGTTAATGAACAATTTATTGTCTGATTTAACGAAAGGTTCTACATTCCAAAACACGCGTACAGCTTTTAACTTGTTCTCGTTTCCTCAGATAATAAAGCACTATGTATTGAGATATTTCGATTTTTTTTTTTCATGTAACTGAAAAATTCCAATCCAGTATTACATACAAGAGTAGAAATAGCACTTCTATAGTTTGCAACTATTAAATGTAACTTGTTACGGAGTCGGTACCGGTACCTTAAAAAAAATGTTTGTCAACTCCGCCGGGGCCCGGTACCTTTAAGTATGGGTGTTACGCAGTAACCTGTGCCAGCGGATGATCCCAGTGCGTCATTTGTAACTGATATTATCTCAAGTTACATATTTCTCAAAGAGTTCCTGTTTGGAGTGAATGAAAGTTTTATGTATTTTTAACATTTCATTCGCTTAATGTGTTCACCTAACTTCAATACAAAAATAGTTCCTCGCATATAGGAAATTCTATAACATCGTCATAATGTGAATGTTCAGAAACTGTCAGAATAGCCTCTTAATAAGTTACTAGAGGACCCGTGCGAATACTTAGTACAGTTAGTGGAATGACAAAAAAGTTGGGAAAAATGGAAGTATAATTGAATGTTAACACCTAGCTTTCTTCAGAATCAATCAATGCAAGTGTTTAAAAGCGCAAATCAAAGAGTTTGATCCGCTGAGTGTTGTTAGGTTGAAAAGAACTGAAGATATCGTAAAACAAACCGATTAAAACATTCAATGCAAGGACAGAAGGATAGCTCGTTTGAATGAAAATAAAGGATGGAGATCCTTAACTTAATACTGTTACTTGATGGCATATCTGTGAATGGATACCTTTCGTTTAAAGCAAGAATGTAGGAAACCGGTCGGTTACTACAGCCTGACTGACTCACTAGTTTACAGCGAAGGAAATCGCGTTTGAGTACAGAAAAAGGAAGGCGGGAGTTATTAAATTATGCTACTTGATGACAAATCTGTGGATGAATACCTTTCGTTTCGAGCAAAAACGGAGGAAATCGGCTAGGTAGTTTCGTCTGACCGACAGACTTCAGTTTTCGTTGATTCTTTTAATACATAAGATTGCCGCAAATACAACTAAAATGAAAATGAACTGTAGTTCTTAACGAACACACTGATGAAAGTTGCACGTTCATAAAGCGCATAGTTAAATAAAAGGAGTAGTTAGCGAGTGACACGAGTAGAAACACTACTTCGTTCGGAATGTTCAAAACCTTACAGATTGGAGAAAAATGGCGGACAGTTCAGCTCGGGTTTAAAGGAGTCTTAGTCGCCGCCGCCCTCAGCAAGGCGTCGCTGCAGCAGCGCCATTCGAGCTACGTCACTGCCATTGAAACAGCACACCGGTCACTGTTGAGCGCCGCGGTTCACACAGAAGTGTTACTAGGCGCTCATCTGACCCTCTACGACTGACTTATTCGAGATGGTTAAGTGTTGTGTTTCTAGTCTACATAAATTCTCCACTAATCACATTGAAGTGCACTGCGGAGGGTTCAACGAACCGTTTTATGCTATTTCTCTACCGTTCCGTCCTCTACTAGCGCGTGGGATAAATAAACATCTGGATCTTTCCCTTTCCGATCTGATTTCTCTCACTCTCATTTTATTGTAATAATCATGTCATCCTATGTAGGTAGGATCTGACGAAATATGTTCGAATTCGGAAGAGAAAGAAATTTCGGAGCCGCGGCTGAGCGCTTTGAGGCGCTATGCTACGATGCGCAAGGGCGTTCCACGACAGGGGTTACACTCCCCCCTCAGGCATGGATGTTTGTGCCATCTTTAGTGTAAGCTAGTTCATAGGTAGTAAGTAAGTTTTGGGTCTGATGACCCCGCGGTTAAGTCCCATAAGCTTTAAAAATATTTGAACATTTTTGGGCCACATTTTTACGGTATGAACACTAAAAGTGGGCCTTTGCGATCGTTTTTTGACAGCTCGAACTTTAAATGAAAATAACGGCTTAACCATTCATCTGACACGAAACTTGAATAACCGAATTTGTAGAGGAGAAAATTCTCTACAAATTTGCTTTTTTTTCATATACCTTATCGTTTCAGAGATATTTGCAAAAATAACGGCGATCTTGGGATGTCTGTCTGTCTGTATGTAACGTGTTCCCACTTTTTAAGACGAACCGTTTAACCGATCAGCACCAAATTTTACAGATATAATTGTAGGCCGCCAGAGACCAGAAGCTCCCTTTTTCAAATTTTTCGGGCAAAAAATACGGCAGTAATACCAAAAAAAGCCGTTTGTAATATAATTTTAACTGCAAACGAACCGTTCATCTGACACGAAAATTGAACAACCTAATTGGTAGAGGGGAAAATTCTCTACAACGTCGCTCTATTATATTTTTTCATATCTTCCATCGTTGCAGAGTTATTTGCAGAAATAACGGCGATTTGGCGATGTCTGTCTGGCTGTAACGTGTTCCCAGTTTTTAGGTCGAATCGTTCAACCTATCGGCACCAAATTTTACAGACATAATTGTTGGCTACCAGAGACCAGAACCTCGCTTTTTTTAAGTATTTTGGACAAGAATACGTTAGTAATAACAAAAAAACAGTTTGTAATGAAATTTTAATTGCAAATAAACCGTTCATCTGTCGCGAAAATTGAATAAACGAATTTGTAGAGGATAAAATTCTCTACAAATTTTTTCCCTGTTTTTTTTCTTATCTCGTATCGTTTCAGACATATTTGCAAAAATAACGGAGTTTTGGCACCCTCCATTGAATTAACGAAAACCAGCCGTTCGCAGATGTCGCGTGACATTCCTCGCACAGAACTGTCTCTGGCATACGCCATCTTGCGTTGCGTATTTGATGATTTTCTTATTGTAACATACACGTTGTCATTTCAAAGCACTGGCGCACTAAAGAATTAACAAAAACACGTCATACTTCGTACGATAAATGATAATCTAGTGTCTACAAATGCCATATTAGCATCAGTTAACAATGCCCATCAATAGTATGAGTTTAAAGAATTTCTAGCTGTTAGTCGTAGCGTAGTGGGCAATGCGTTGGACTGTGAGGCTGAAGGTCAGTAGTTCGCAACCCGTCACTACCTAATTTTTTTCCCTAAAAGGGTTCCAGACACTCTTATTAATTAATTTTTTATTATTTAGATTATTATTTTGTTCCAAAATGTTTGAAAAAACTTATAAAACTAGAAATCTAAAGTGGGCCGTAAAACACGTCAGTTCGATTTTTTTTAAATTTGGTTAATTGTGCTTCCAGGGTATTTAAATGCACTTACTTGGCTAATAGTAGTTTGTCCTGTTTTAAAATTGGCCACTCTATGTCTTGGTACCGATGACACGACTAAAGAGCTAAACTAATTAATACGAGATAAGAACGGATGGGACATAATGAACAGGCTGACGGACGAAGTCTCACAACGAAAAACAGACGTGTACACACAAAACGTAAGACGTAATGCAACACGAAACGCCCACAACAGAAGACAAAACACTTATGATGTATCTGACACTGAAAGCACAAACAGTACAAATTACACCACAGAAGACAGCCCTGACACAGAGGACGATATAAACACATGCGAAATGTAACCTACAGATATAGCCAATCATAAGAGTCTCAAAATGAGAAAACTCCAGGATGGCAGGGCTCGAAGTAAATTCCGAGGCCTCCCACCCTGCTGGACTTTCCTCTCTTATTCTTCAGACTGTCACCCAATCTTTCCTATCTTCTATTATTATTATTATTATTATTATTCTATTATTAAGAAAATAGTTGATGTTTTTAAGTTGCCTTTCCATTTTCCTTATGATAAGTTTTTACGCTTTTCGTTGTACTTTTTATCTAATTACTGTTAATGTATAAAGAAAATAATGTATCATAGTCGCATAAATGTATCACATAGTTTTTGTAATCACGACTAGCTATATACCCAAAGGTAGCTGGTCCGCAACAAGGGTAAATAAATAATAATAATAATAAAAAAGAAAAAAAATAATAATAATAGCCGGCCGCGGTGGCCGCGGGGACTGAGGCGCTTCAGTCACGGTCTGCACGGCCACTACGGTCGGGGGTTCGAATCCCACCCTCGGGCTTGGATATTTGTGCCGTCCTAGTTCGTAAGTAGTTCATAAGTAGTTTGGAACTTTAGGGACTGATGACCCCGGAGTTAAGTCGCATAGACTATACAATCATAAAATAATAATAAATACCGATGACCATACTCGGTGTTTTCGTTGTGTTTACTTTCATTCCTGGCGACGTTTAACTCGCAAGGTATGCCAATAAAACTCGTACAAATAAATTCCACTGGTGCGAAGCCGACCGGGTCGTGAATATAAGAAGTAATTGTTCTGTAAAGTATACAAAAGTTTGTATTGTAAAATACAACCATAATTCCTAGATGGCAGATTACTGTAAATGATAGCGAATTAATTAAACTTCTTCTCGCCGTGGATCATTGTGATGGTAACATCGACGTCCGCCGCGCTGGAGTAGCCGAGCGGTCTAAAGCACCTCGCTGCGGAGCGCGCGGTTGCTCGCCGTGGAGGTTCGAGTCCTCCCTGGGGCATGGGTGTGTTTGTATTGGTCCGTAGATTAGTTTAGCAGTTTTTAAGCTACGGACTGATGACCACGCAGTTTGGTCCGATAGATTTACAGACATTTGAACATTTTGAAAATCGACGTCCGTTTTTGGAAGGTACAGAAAAAAAAAAAAAAAAAAAAAAAAAAAAAAAAAAAAAAAAAAAAAAAAACGTAAATGCTCGGATACCTGCGCGAGGCAACGATGACGTGTCGAGGCAGCGTTTTAATTCGGCCGCGCGTGTCTCGTGGCACAAAGAGAACCGTCCCGCCGCCGCCGCCACGGCCGCCACTGTGCCGGGTAGCGGCCGGTCGCCGGCGCTGCCCCGGGGCTTGGCTGTGCGGCCAAAGGCGGCCGGACTGTGTCCGTAGCACGCGCTGCCTGCCTGCCGCTGATCTTTTGTTGTGTTAGGAGCGCGCGGCCACACACGGCCGCTGACACGCCGCCACCGCCGCCGCCGCTGAACAAATCCTGTTTATTAAGTTAGGCCTCCGGTAATGGCAAAACCTCCGGCCGGCCCTTTTGTAGTCTCTCTCTCTCTGTCTCTCTCTCTCTGTCTCTCTCTCTCTGGGGGGCAAGGCCGGGCGGGCAAAGGTATAATTAATTGCCTCGGGGTCAATTTGGCAGAAAAGGCTTCCTCTGTTATTACGGCATAGTTGTATTAAAGTTTAGTGCACGCCGGCTCGCAAAAGACGGCGCCTCGCCTGGCCTCTGCTGCCCCCGCCCCCCCCCCCTCCCTTCCTCCCCCCTGGGGCGCCGGCGTCTCGACACTGCGCATGCGCGCGGACGCTCCATCCTCTCTCTCTGTCTCTAGGTCTCTCTGTCTCTGTCTCACTCTGGCGCGCTCGCGGCCAGGCATTAAGAGTTTAGCCGCGCGCGCCGTATAATTGAATGTGCATGCCGGCACCTGTATTAATTAAATCCACTGTCTGTCTAATGGAGGGGCCACTCGTATAATGTCCCGCCCGCCGCCTGCTCAGAACTAATCGCGTAATGCGTGATGAATCTGCCGTTCCAATTACTTTTACCATTATCGTGGCGGCGGGTCGCGCAGTCCTTCGCTTTATAATTACCTCTGCGGACGCTGTTGTCGCACAACAACTTGGCCGCGGCGCTAAACAACAGCAACAGCAACAGCGGGGCCTCTTAACCGGTTTAATTTAATTACAGACGCCGCTTCCTGCATCTGAATCAAAAGAACGCGCCTCGTGTTTTCTGTTCTCCCACTCGCAGTCCGCCCGGATGCAATTTCGCGGCCCGGCAGAAGAAATGGAAACGTTTCGGCAGGGTAATAATTACACGCGAGCGTGAAACGAGACGGCGGTGTCACACAGCTGTTTGGATTAATACGCAACGTCACTCGTCCCGCATTGTTCTCCCGATATTGCCATTTGATAATTACCTGCTAGTACTTTACGAGAAACAAAGAAGTTTGCATTAGCTGCCAGTGGGAACTAAATTAACCCTTGGATGCATTACAGGGGTCTCTTGCACCCGGAAACCATTTGATTTATTCCTAAATTTCCTTTACCACTTTCACGACCGAGCCCGAGTATAGGTCGGGATACGGAACTGCTTCGAAACGACCGCGCCCGAGTCTAGGTCGGGCGGCTGTTGCGCGCTGCTCCCACCCTATTACCTGTCCGGAATCAGGCCGTCTACTGTCGCAGTGCTGCATAGAATAGATGCCTGTATGTCCTTTGACTGCTGCTGCCCTCTGTGTGCCGGTTTCAGAACTACGTCGAAAGAAAAACGGCAAGACACGCACATGCTGCGCCATTGTGTAATGATGCAGCCATGAGACTCAATGTTCGTGTTACTTTCTGCCATTTCTTGTTTATTGATCTGCCAAATATGTCACACTTCCTTAGTAAGAAGGAAATATTATAAGCTATTTACCTGCGAATTTACACAAAACTAAGACACGCATTTTTTTTTTTTTTTTTTTTTTTTTAAGAAATCAGGTTAACCATTGAGTTAGGATTTGGGATGATTCGGCCGTGAATCAAACCCGGACCTTCAAGCTTAATAAGCAAATTTCTTACCCCTAGACCACCGCATCAATACCGTTGAAAGCGCCTCGGAATAGTCCAAACACGATTTCCCTCCACGTCACAAACTTTAATTCAGCTTCTGTGTTCCCGGCCGCATCACATTAATTCAATGCTTCACGTTTATCTTTAATGCTTTTCACATGTTTGAGACGAACATCAGTCTCAGGGTTTGTTAATTTCTAACTGAATTTTATTTTAATGTAAAATCAAAATCGGATATTATATGATCGTTGTCATTAATTTTTTCCATTAACCGATATAATTAAAATAAACCTTCAACACTGTTCTTTCATAATATGTTTTTTGTTTCAAGATATGTTTAATAGGAATGCACCAGTGACTTTTCAAAGAAAGGTAAAAATGGCCGGTGCACTAGACCAGAGTGTTCCTTACCTGCCGGTGTTCCAAGTGTTGCAGTTAATTCCGTTTCAATAGGTTCTGTGTAATCCTTCCAAATACTATTGTCTTTCTTTAGACAAAGCTTCATTTGGTAGAAACAAAATTATTTACCTTTTCTTCATTAACCATGTCTGCGCAAGCATGGTGGACGATACAGTTACGACACCAACTGCTGTGAAAGTTGTTACCAACAGACAGTTGCAAAGACACTGGCACTCCTAGTGGTGGGCAGTAAGAGTAATGTTTGCTTATAACCACATTTCTATGTAATTAACCAAACAGTTTCTGTAATTCACGCGTTCGAAGCATTAGTAAAATATCGAGAGACGTAAATAAACGCGAAATAAATGTAAAAAAAAAAAAAGGCCAAATTTCCTTCATTCAAACGACAATTCATTTATGAGGAAATATTTACGAATATATGTATATTTTACAGCCTGAAAGTATTAGAACATAAACAGAGGAGAACATTAATGTCTGTTTGGTCTGTTGTTATACGACATACACATAATTTCACTTGTAAATATTCGATGTGGAGTCTAATGATTCGTACATATTTCAACTTCACTAGTATTTGTTGCAAAAGCATAAAGTTTTGCGAGTAATAACTTTTGCTTATATAACCTTGAACGTTTCACAATTGTGGAATTGGATTCTGCTTTTTTGGGACACTTTTTTTTCTTTCGAACTAATATTGTTACCTTCAGCTACAGCTGTAGTGGCTAATCTGTTACATTTAATAGTGTAGGTATTGTGTTCAGTATAAGTTTGTTACGTTGAACCTCACTGATTAGACTGGACTTGTAGTGAAGAAAACTTGACGTTTCTTAGTAGAAAATAGACGTCGTTCTGGAGGAAGTTGACTCTTCTGTTGTTTATCAACCATAAAGTTGTACATTTCAAGATAATCTTAAATAAACTAGTATATAAAGAACAGTCTAGAGTGCAAAACATTTATTTTTTTCCGACTAGTTTCGGTCTTGTCGCAGACCATTTGCAGGAAATATAGCTCCATTGATGTTGTGACAAGACTGTAACTAGTCGGATTTCTTTTTTCTTTTTTTTTTTTTTTTTTTTTTTTTCTTTTTTTTTTTTTTTTTTTTTGCACTCTAGATTGTTCTTTATATACAAATTTAAATAAGAGTGCTGTTACCCAATAAATGAAACAAAAATGTTTGTAAAGCTTTAAAGGGACTTAACTGCGGGGCTATCAGTCCCTAAACTCACTAACTACTTATGAACTAGCTTATACTAAAGACGGCACAAAACATCAACGCCCGAGGGGGCATTCAAACCCCCGACGGGGAACGGCCTCGCGTATCGGAACATAGCGCCTCAGTGCGCTCAGGCGCTCCGCCGAGGCTTCAAAGTACCGTTTCATACCTTCCAGTGGTTCTTACGAAAGCTAATAAAGATAGACAAGTGTGGAGTTATTTTCTAGATATTACCGATTTTTATGGCACTTCATACCGTCCCCGTTGTACAAAGTATGTTAAAGTCAATTCAAACGATACTATTGACACCCGATATCATATTCAGAAATGCGCCTTGCCAGCCGCTTGGAGCGCTGCTGTCGCGGTGTGCAACAGAAATCAGTGGGAGTGTCGTGACTGTACATCTACATCTACATACATACTCTGCAATCCACCGTAAGGTGCGTGGCGGAGGGTACACTGTACCATTACTAGGCATTTCCTTTCCTATTCCACTCCTAAATAGAACGAGGAAAAAAAGAATGCCTATATACTTCCGTACGAGCCCTAATTTCTCTTGTCTTGTCATCACTACGCGAAATATATGTAGGTGGCAGCCAGATCGTACTACACTCAGCTTCACATTCCGGCCCTCTAAATTTCCTCAACAGAATTTGTTGAAATGAACGTCGTTTTTCCTCCAGCGATCTCCAATTGAGTTGCCGGAGCATTTCCGTGACACTCGCGCGGTGGTCGAACCTACCAATAACAAACCTAGCTGCTCGCCTCTATGTCTTCCTTCAAACTGATCTGCTGCGGGTCCCAAATGTTTGTAGACGTTATGGGACTTAACTGCAGGGTCATCAGTCCCTAAACTTACTAACTACTTATGAACTAGCTTATACTAAAGACGGTACAAACATCCGCGCCCGAGAGGGGATTCGAATCCCCGACGGGGAACGGCCTCGCGGATAGTATAGCGCCTCAATGCGCTCGGCCACTCCGCCGCGGCTGTATACATCTACATCTACATGGGATACTCTGCAAATCACATTTAAGTGCCTGGCAGAGGGTTCATCGAACCACTGTTAAACTATTTATCTCCCATTCCATTCTGGAATAGCGCACGGGAAGAAAGAACACCTGAATCTCTCGGTTCGAGCTCCGATCTCTCGTATTGTACTCTGATGACCGTTTCTACCTGTGTAAGTGGGAGTCAACAATATATTTTCACTTTCGGGGGAGAATATTGGCGATTGGAGTTTCGTAAGTAGCCCACGCCGCAGCGATAAGCGTCGTTGTTGTAGATCCCGGATCGTGTATAATTTCCGTGACGCTGTCTCCGCTGTACCGTGACAATACGAAACGAGCTGTCCTTCTTTGGACTCTTTTGATGTCCTCTGTCAAACGTACCTGATAAGGATCCCACACTAGCCAGCAATACTCTAAAAAAGGACGGACAAGAGTACAGTATGCAGTTTCTTTAGTAGTTCTGTTGCATCATTCAAGGGTTCTGCCAATAAAATGCAGTCTCTGGTTCGTCTTTCCCACGACATTATATACGTGTTCTTTGCAGTTTAAGTCTGAAGTAATAGTAATTTAAAAAAAAAAAAAATGTTCAAATGTTTGTAGAACTTATGGGACTTAATTACGGGGTAATCAGTCCCTAAGCTTACAAACTACTTATGTACTAGCTAAGACTAAGGACGGCACAAATATCCATGCCCCCTGGGGGACTCGAACCCCGACCGTAGTGGCCGTGCAGACCGTGACTGTAGCGCCTCAGTCCCCTCGGCCACCGCGGCCGGCAGTAGTAATTCCTAGGTATATTGTGGAGTTTACGGCTGTTAGACTGTGGGCTGTGTATTTAGGAGGTGTACCGGCGGCCTCGCACAGCGGCCTGTGGCGGCTCGTGCAGCGGGCAGCGCCAGTAAAGACGCCGGCGGCAGTGAGCCTCCACTAGCTACCTGCTGCCTGCTACCTGCTGCTGGCTCTCTGAGGCTGCCGCCGGCGCTGCCTTGCTCCCTTTGTGGACGCGGAACACGGCAGGTGTCTGCCGTTGCCGTCCAACCCCTCCCCCGCCCCTCTGTTCCGCCGCCCCTCACCGTACAACCCATCCAGGCCCTGGCTCCACGCCCACTGCTCCACCACCCTTCTGTCTCCGTTGTGGGATTGCGCTTCACACCGTTCGGCATTTCACGTTTATCACAACACTGACCAACGATCAGCAAACATTACCAAAGATAACCACAATTTCTATCAGCTACAGTGCTGATATTGCGAGAGCAATTGTTTATTTACAAGTATCTCAGAAACCTTGAAAGACTTAATATTCAAAGTTCATATTCACAGAACAAGTACACGGGTACGTTTTGCAGAAGTGATTCAAATGTCAGTTTACGGTTCAATTACCACGTCTAAATCATAGCGCAACACCATCTACCGGTAAAATGTCCAGGCTCGGTGGTTGAAGTGGCTACAGCGGTAGCTATACCCACTCAAAACTTTGAGAGAGGGTAAAATACTCGCTTTTGTTTCGAAAGAAAATTTATTCACATTGAGCCGAACGACACTCCCGGTCGGACCTGGCTGTGAAAAGCTTTATACTGGCACCTATATTTCTATCTAATATCTAAATTTTCATGCTTATTTTTAAAGAGGATCCTCCTCCACCACGTTGTGTTACTGATACAGTATTCTTCTCATTTGGTGCAGAGAATACCTCTTATTATACCTTTTTCATTCCTGTATTTAATTTCATATTTTCTCAGTTGAGCAGAATGAATTTTTTGTATTTTTTTCCAGCAGATGTGTTTTCAGTTTATATTCCTATATTTGTCGTAATTTATTACCATTCAACTGTTTCTATTGTTAGGTTTCTATTTAAATTTTTCTTTGAACTTCCGCAACAATATTTAGATACATTTATTTACCTATACAAATATATTTTCCAGCGATATATTCTCCAAAGGTAATATATCATTCTTAAATCGTTCTTCGAACCTCGATTGACTGTTTTACAGTAAAAGAATATGGCGGTAGAGCCATATGAAGAACTTTCGATGTGTATACAAAATTTCAGAGTCGAAGTATGGAGAAAAAAATCAAGAAAATTTTACTCGACATTAAGTACTGAACAACTTTTCCTTGGATATTTTTTTCAATCTGAAGGATAATAGGCGAGGGTGTTGTGCGGCCTTCTAGTGGCGTCCTGCTATGCCCCGAGAGGGAGGTTCTAGTCACTGCTGGCCAACAATTATGTCTGTAAGACCTGGTGCCGATCAGTTGAACGGCGTGAATTTAAAAGTGGTAACACGTGCATGTTCAAATGTTTGTAAAGCTGTGGTACCAAACTGCAGTGGTCATCTGTCCCTGGACTTAAAAACCACTTTAACTGACTTGAGAGACTTAAAAAATAAAATAAAACATAAGAGACTAAAATTGTAGATAATTTTTCTCTCTACAAACGCACTCATTCAATTTTCTCCTCACAAGGAGAACACTTGGATAAATGATTTTAAAATTTTGTGATATTTATGGTACGTTAAGTTCAGACCTCAAATAAGAATCGACCAACGCCATTCGACGCAATTCTCAAAAAGTTTCGAGAATATCGACTTTGAAGTTTTGCAACTACACGGAAGTACCAATAATTGAAACAGTTGCAACATCTGACGGTGTAGCTCACGTGGTAGCGTTCTGTCCTTACACCAATAGCGTCGGTGGTTCGAATCTCGCTGAATGATTTATTTATTATTTTTTAGTGTATTCCAATACTTACACAATTTTAATATTTAATTGTAATATTTACGAAAAATACACGTATTCTTGTTTATTCGTAATTTTCTGTATTTTATAAAAGTGTGCTAACAATGACGATTTCAATAAAAAAAAGTGAAGAGCTATGTCGCTGTTTTTGAAAAGTAATCTCCATAGCTCCTAATGGCTTTCCAAGACGCAAACCTCCTCAACCATCGTATTAGGTAACGCCAGAGTGTTCAGCTCCTCTACATACACGTACACGAAAACTGATGTAACACGGAGAATTAGACATCCCAAAATGTTTCATATAATTGAATTCAATCACAACGAAATACAGAAAAATACCTGTCACAGCGGGATACGAACCACCGACTCTATGGGTGCGAGGCGAGATCGGTGCCACCTTTCTTTGTTTTTCCCCCCTTTCTCAGTAATATCGAAAGATCGATGCTTTGTGACCGGTCGTTCACGTTCGTTCTTGTTGTTCGCTGAGTATTTGGCTCAGCTTCTTCTTTATTAAAGAGAGCATTGAGCCCTCTGACCGAGCGCGCTGAGCCACGGCGCCCGGCATCCTTGAGCTCTATCGACGGATGCTGCTACTGTTTTAGTTATTGGTACTTACAAGGAAAGTACTTGGGCTCGAACAAATATAAATACACGAAAATCGTGAGAGAGATAATGAGGTTCCTCATTGCACTAGTGATGTTCCCTCGTCTGCAAAGCTCTGCAGTCGTCCGTTAGAGGCCTTTGCGTGTGCCACGCCGCACTGCACCTTGACCTGCCGGTACATCAGTAGTGACGGTGCAGTGTGCCTCTGAAGTTGCGTTTTGTGACGTTATTTGTGTAGTGAAGCGTCGGATAGGTCGGCGATTGGTAAAAAATTCTGCTAATATAGTGTGACTGGTTGAGATGAATTTAAGAAGAAACCTTCTTCGTGAAGATGGTATTGGTGTAGAAGATGAATCATTCACATGTTACCTGGTATATACTATAGTGTTTCTATTCTATGCTCATATTTCTGCACTATAATAGATACCAGAAAAAATGTCAGTGATTCATCTTCTACACCAAGACCGTATTCACGAAGAAGGGCTCTTTGGAATTTCATCTCTACCAACCGCAATACATTATCAGGATTGATTACCAATCGCCGACCCATCTGACGCTTTACTACACAAATAACGCCACAAAACGCAACTTCAGAGGCACACCGCACTGTCCCTTGTGCTCCCGACTGGTGTACCGGCAGGTCAAAGTGCAATGCGGCGTGGCTCAAGCAGAGGCCTCTAATGGGCGACTGCAAAGTTTTGCAGATGCGAGAGTATCGCTTGTGGAATAAGGGACCTTTACATTATCTCTCAGACGATTTTGGTATATTTGTGTTTGTTCGGGCCCGAGGACTTTCCTTGTTACTTGTACTTGGGAAACTTGGAAGTTGATCCATAAAAAAAGAGGGGGGGGATTCTAATATCCGAGAGCGATGTGGTCTTCTTTCAGATGGTCGGTTAAGGCGTTACTTGCAATTTAATTTCGAGGTATCAAAATTAGTTGCGCGATGATAATCCGCACGCAGCGCGAAACGTAGCTCATTTAAGGAAGGACGCGTAGTGAGAAACGCTAATAAAACAGCATGCGCGGGGGTGGACCCGTGGCTCGGCAAGTGTTCAAAGCGCGCGCCGAGGGCAGTGGGAGGAAACGCGGCGCTGGCCATACACAGAGGGAGAGAGACAGAGCGAGGACAGGGGAGGGGGTAGTGGGCGGGCAGACAGGGTAGGGCAGGCCAGAGCAGGGCAGAGGAGAGCGCAGCAGAGCGCCTGCACCTGAGCGTACGCCCGCCGGCGCCGGCGCCGCCGCCATTGTAAACCTAACACGCCGAGTTAGTGCTGCGCCGGCCACCGGCTCCTGCTGCTAAAACCGCTTTGATGTTACATGCGGGGAGATAATTAACCAACTCGAGTTTTCCTAACTGTGTTGTTGTATACGGACGGCGGCGGCGGCGGCGGCGGCGGCGTCTCTTTCCCCGGGCGTCGGGCCGGCCTGGCCTGCCTCGGACGCTCCTGCCCAGACAGCCGCGCCGTGGCTGTGGGCAGGCCACTGCTGCTGCTGCTGCTATTGACAGCTGGCCGGCGTGTGCGCGCCGCTCATATCGCGTTACCGAATTATCACAACACGCCGCGCCCTTCCACTCCACTACACCCACCTCTACCACCCACCCTCACCCTCACTCGTACCGTCCCTCATCGCAATCCCTCCCTCCCTCTCTGACCACAATTCCTCCCACCCCTTTCTGTCTCTAGCTACCTGTTCAGCTCTTGCGCCACTGCGCCGATGCCTGTGGTATATCGTGCGAGATCGGATTTAACATTGGTCTGCATTGCAAAACTCGCCGCCGTGGAGTAGCCGAGCGGTCTAAAGCGCCTCGCTGCGAAGCGCGCGATTGCTCGCCGTGGAGGTTCGAGTTCTTCTGGGGCATGGGTGTGTGTGTTGTCAAAATGTTCAAATGTTTGTAGAGGTTATGGGACTTAACTACGGGGGTCATCAGTCCGTAAGCTTACGAACTACTTATGATCTAGCTGATACTAAGGACGGCACAAATATTCATGCCCGAGGGGGGATTCGAACCCCCGACCGTAGTGGCCGTGCAGACCGTGACTGACGCGTCTCAGAACGCTCGACCACCACGATCGGCTGTGTGTTTTCCTTAGGTTAGTTTACCTAGGTTTAAGTAGTTTGCAAGCTAAGGACTGATGACCACGCGGTTTGGTCCGATAGATTTACAGACATTTGAACATTTTAACATTGCAAAACTCGTCACAGGTTTTTTGCTGATCAACACCGCCTCAACTCTGCGTGTTTATTTCGCGAGTCGCACCGATCAGTAAGCTACATGCTGTCACTCTTTTTCAGTGCAAGATACGACAGTAAATCGGAATTGCACGACAGACTGCGCCACTTCAAGAAGACTATTACGAACTATGTAAAGATAAACGGTTAGTTAAAAAGCTAGAATTTCACACCAACACATGTGAAAATTGTCAGATTGAGTGCCAAATAGGAGAAACATAGTTAGAACAGGTAGACAGTTTCAAATACCTGAGATGTTTTTTTCTCACAGGATGGCAACATAGTGAAAGAACTTGAACCGAGGTGCAGCAAAGCTAATGTAGTGAGTGCTCAGCTAATATCTACTCTCTTCTGCAAGAAGGAAGTAAGTACCAAGACTAAGCAGTACATCGCTCTATCTTTCGACCAACTTTGTTGTATGGGAGTGAAAGTTGGGTGGATACAGGTCACCTTATTCATAAGGTAGAGGTTACAGATATGAAACTAGCAACAATGATTGCAGGTACTATCAGATGAGAACAATGGCAGGAGGATGTCGCCGGCTACGGTGACCGAGGAGACTGCGGCGCTCCAGTCACGGTCTGCACGGCCACGGCGGTCGGGGGTTCGAATCCACCCTCGGGCGTGGATATTTGTGCCGTCCTTAGTATTAGCTAGTTCAAAAGTAGTTTGTAAGTTTAGGGACTGATGACCCCGTAGTTAAGTCCCATAAGCTATACAAACATTTGAACATTTCGATCAGTAAGCTACATGCTGTCAGTCTTTTTGAGTGCAAGATACGACAGTAAATCGGACATGCCTGACAGACTGCGGCACTTCAAGAACATTATTATGAATTATGTGAAGGTGAACGGTTTGTTTCACTTTGTATTTCTTACGATAACGTCATAATCTATTATATTGTCACGTATTTTATCAATGTCAGGAATTTACACCACAACTTGAATTGTAATATTTCCCGCAGGTTAGTTACAAACCAAAACACTCCTCCCCTTTGAAAGTTATATATCTAGCAACTTAAGATCTTTGAAACTTACACTTGCAATGTTTACCTGATGATGGCGTAACAGTCGAAAAACCGTTCGTAAACCAATAAATTTGCAGAATATATCACAGTTATCTTGTGTATTTCATTCATAATGTAAACGGTTTGTTCAGAAGCTAGAATTTCTCACCAACACATGAGAGAATTTTTTTTTTTTAACCATTTATATTCCACGAAATCGATCGAGAAACATTGATGAACTAAAATATATTATACAGTAGAATAATAATGGGTAGCTCTGAGAGACAGAGTAGAGAAGGCCGAAGAGGATCATTTAGGCAGAAAGACAAGGCCTATTAGAAATTCCTGGATAACGCAGGATACACTGAACTTAATTGATGAAAGGAGTAAATATAAATATTCACTAAGTGAGGCAGGAAAAAGGGAGTACAAACGTCTGAAAAATGAAATTGACAGGAAGTGCGAACTGGCTAAGTAGGAGTGGCTAGTAGAGAACAAATGCAGAACGCTAGAAGTATGTATAATTAGAGGAAAGTTAGATGCCACCTACAGGAAAATAAAAGAGATATTTGGAGACAAGAAAAGCAGCTGCATGAATATCAAGATCTCAGACGGAAAACCGGTACTAAGCAAGGAGGGAAAAGTTGGATTATGGAAGGAATATATAGAGGCCCTAAACAAAGAAAATAAACTTGAAGATAATGTTCTACAAATGGAAGACGAAGTGGATGAAGATGACATAGGAGTTATGATACTGCGAGAATAATTTGACAGAACGCTGAAGGATTTGAGTCTAAACAAGGCCCCTGGAGTAGATGCTATTCCGTCTGAACTGCTGATATCGTTAGAGGAGCCTGTCATGAAAAAATTGTTAAACCTGGTATGCAAGATATATGAGACAGGAGAAATACCATCAGATATAAGAAGAATATTGTAATTCAAATTCCAAAGAAAGCAAGTGGAGGCAAATGTGAAAATTACAGAACTATCAGTTTAATAAATCATGGTTGCAAAATACTAACACGAAGTATTTACAGACATATAGAAAAACTTGTGGAATCCAACTTCGGGGAAGATCAATTTGGATTTAGGAGAAATGTAGGAACACGGGAAGCAATACATTACTACTTATCTTAGAAGGTAGACTAAGGAAAGGCAAACGTACGTTTTGAGCATTTGTAGATTTGGAGAAATCTTTTGACAATTTCGACTGGAATACACTTTTTCAAATTCTGAAGGTAGCGGGGGTAAAATATAGGGAGCGAAGAGTTACATTCAACCTATACAAAAACCAGACAGCAGTTATTAGAGTCGAAGGGCATGAAAGGGATTGGGAAGGGAGTAAGATAGCATTGTAGCCTTTCTCCAAAGTTGTTCAATCTGTGAAGGAATGCAAGGAGACATTTGTAGAGGGAATTAAAGTTCAGGGAGGCGAAATAAAAACATTGCGGTTTGCCAATGACTTATTAATTCTGTCATAGACCACAAAGGATCTTGAAGAGCAATTGAACGGAATGGACAGTGTCCTGAAAAGAGGGAATAAGATGAACATCAACAAGAGTAAAATAAGGATAATGGAATGCAGCGTCAGAAAGTCAGGCGATGCTGAAGAAATTAGATCAGGTAATAAGACAATAAAAGTAATACATGAGTCTTGTTATTTGTGTAGCAAAATAACTTCCGGTGGGCGTAGTAAAGAATATCTAAAATTCAAAAAGGCTATGGGATAAAAAGCGTTTGTGAATAAGCGAAATTTGTTGACCTCCAATGTTAAATGTTAGGAAGTCCTTTCTGAAAGCATTTGTATGGAATGTAGCATTGTATGGGAGTGAAACGTGATAGATAAGGAGTTCAAACAGAAGAGAGAGACCTATTGACCCATAGTCAATACAAATTCAGACAGTATCGTTGTTGCGAAACACAGCAAGATATTTACTCACATGAAGTGATGAGTGCTATCTATAAGGGATGTCTAATCGTTTCCATATTTCTATCTTTCCAGAAGTCTTTTGACACAATACCTCATAATGGTCTTCTAATAAAACTACGTGCTTATGGAATATTGTCTCAGATGTCCTATTATATTCGCGATTTCATGACAGAATTTTCACAGTACGCAGTAATTGATGGAAAGTCATCGAGTGCAATAAAACTGATATCCCATAGAGGCGTTCTAGGACCCCTACCGTTTCTTGCTTTCATAAACGATTCAGGAGGCAATCTGTGTAGCTCTCTTAGACTGTTTGCAGATGATGCTGACGGTTATCGTATAGTGTCACCAAACATCAAACCCTGCCACAAGGCGATTTAATTAAATATCAGTATGGTGCAAGGAATGGTAACTGACCCTAAATAATGCCGCGCGGAAATGACCGTTAGGTCTGAGTAGCCGTGTCACGGAATGCGCGGTCGCTTCCGTCGGAGGTTCAAGTCGTCCCTCTGGCAATATGTGTGTGTGTTGTCCTTTGCACAAGTTACTTGAAGTCTAAGTCTAGGGACAAATGACCTCAGTAGTTTGGTCCTTTAGATTTACAAATATTTGTACAACTGAATCCTAAATAACGAAATGTTTTTCGCCAGTAAAAGGAATGCGCTGAATTTCACTAACACCGTAAAACAGTCTAATTTAAAGGCAATAAATTCTAGTAAATACTAGTAGTTACAATAACCAAATACATAAATTGCAAAGAAAACGCCTAAAAAATGTGGTGCATGAGCCAACGCAAAGAGTGTGTTTCACTGGCAAAACACTTGTAGCATGCAACAGTTCCACTAAAAGACTGCCCACACTACACTTGTCCGTCATATTTTAGAGTATTGCTGCACATTGTGCGCTCCCCACCAGATGGAACTGGCGGACTACGTAGATAGGGTTCAGTAAAAGGCAGGTCGATATGTACTATAGTGATACACGAAAGAGAGTATCACGGAAATGATGCACAAGTTGGGATGAAAATCATTAACGGAAAGGCATTATTCGTTTCGGCGATATCTGTTTAGCAAATTTCGTTCACCGACTTTCTCCTCCGAATGGAAACATATTTTGTTATCACCCTTCTACATAGAAAGACATGATTATTGTAATAATATGAATCAGATCTAAAACGTAAAGATTTAAGTGTTCCATTTTCCCGAGCTCTATTAGAGAATTCATCGGTAGACAAATATTACGAAAGCGCTTGATAAACCCTCTCCGAATGGAAGCATAATTTGTTAGCACCCTTCTACACTGGAAGACGTTATTATTATAATACAATAAATCAGATCTAAAACGCAAAGCTTTAAGTGTTCCATTTTCCCGAGCGCTATTAGAGAATTCATCGGTAGACAAATATTATGAAAGCGGTTCGATAAACCCTCTCTCAGGTTCTTATATGTAATTTGCAGATTAAATATGTAGATGCAGAGTAAATATTACGCCTGCTTGGAGGTTCCTCAGCGTATTTGTTTCGAAATTTTCGGTGAAAAGTTGATGCAGAGTTCGTTTCATTAAATCACTTGCACTGGCATGCCTGAAAAAGAGGCCTGTACGATTATAGACCCATATTACTTTTCGGAGTAAACAGTAACGTCAAAAATCTACCAAGACATGTGGCAATTGGAGTGCAGCGCCAGAAGTTGAAGATGCAGGTATTATCTTCCAACAAGACGGCACTCCTCTACATTACGGCAGAGTTATCCGAGAGTTTCTGGATGCAACATTTCCCCAGAAATGCAGACGAAGGGGTTAATTTAAGATGTGGCCACCATGATACCCGCAGTTGACGTCCATAAACTTTTTCTAGTGAGGCAATGTATGAAGAGTGTTCATATAAGCGACACTTACCATTTAAAGGAGACAACTAGAGACGCTATTCGCTCCGTTACATGTCTTGTCCTTCAACGTGTGTGAAATGACCTAGAATATCGTTTAGATTTATGTAAGGCGACAAATGGAAGCCTCATCGAACTGCAGTGAATAGTTATGTAAACTTAGACTTTTTTTTTCTTTCATTTGATGAAGTTTTAACATTTCCATCTTATTTCTTTGCCTTTCTGCGACCAGTAATATCTTCTCCACGACTTTACGGACACATTGTTTTTATATATTTTTGGTCCTAGCACGCATCCTTGGAGAACACCGATACCAACGTTGTTTGTGAACAACTATATTACAGAGTATGCCAGATTCCCACGTGCATATACGATGTGAACAGGACAGGAACGGTACAAACGACAGTTGCAGACGCGTGTTTGTAGCCGTTAACACGCCAACAACAGGCCCTCTGTGACGTCACAGAAACACCTGACGCGCGACAAGGGCGTTGCACGGCGCGCGGACCGCACGTGCGCACCTAGCGATAAAAAGTCGTTAATTTAACAGTGTGGTAAACATATCTATCCGGCGGTATAAATTGCCACTCCATTGGCATGCGCATTTATTAGTAATGGTTCGCGAGATATACTACTGTAATTACCGAGCTCGATAAATTAGTGGGGGGAGGGGTGGCCCAGGGAAATTACATCCCCCTCGCATACAGCCCAAACAAATGGCTGCAATAGTTGTAACACACTGTGCGACCGCCAAATATTTACTACAAGAGAGCAAAATAATTCCTCGTGTTTGTGTATTCAAGATTCCGAATGAAAATAGGCTCTAGTGTGTTATGAAATATTACCGATGGTCAACGGAGTTCAAACAAAAGAAAATTACTGTTTTCTCATTCAGAGAACATTACCAGTACTTTCGCAACCGCGAATAATTACTGTGGGTCAAAAGGCTGCGAATAATTACTGTATGACAATAACACACAATGTCTTGCTCTGATATAAATTGTTCCGACTCCTCGAAAGCAATTACCTATGTGTAACTTTCTTTCATCTTGGCATACATAGCATATATCAGAGTAGTAATGAAATTCAAAGTAAACCAATATAATGAATCGTCCATCTATTGCATATTAAGCACATTAATGCACTAAAATATTAATTCTTAACAGCGACAGAAGTTGCTCTAGCTCCATATGTGAAGTTCAAAACAGTTAAATTCTTCATTTGCCAAAAGTATCTGTCGTGTCTTCTGTTATTCCATAAAGAGAAATACCGCAAAGTTATAGTTTCTCTAATGGGTATCATTGGATATAGGCTATTTTTAGAATATTTACAGTGTTTAAATTTCAACATAGCTTTGAAAAAATCATGTAAAGAGCGATCCATATCTGTCCTTAGAGTTACAGACTACTTTAACTTGCGCTAAGGACAACCTCACACTCATGCCGGAGGGAGGACTCGAATCTCCGATGGAGAGCAGACGCGTACACCGCAGCAAGGCGGCTTAGTGCGCAGGGCCATCCCAGCACGGCCTCTAAATTTCCTCAACATTGCCTCTCCTAGTAAATAAATTGAAATACGGCTTCCCTCAAAGGATTCCCATTACAGTTCTTGAAGCATTTTAATACTTGCGTGGTTCCTTTGAAAATTTCGCAATATGCCTTAAGCTATTTACAAAAAAACAACGGAAAGGCTATATCAGGATGGCGGATCGCGGGTTTGATCAGTCGTACACACAACTGCTACTCCATTGTGCTAACCTCTGCTCCGTCTCATCTCATACGGCATCATCGATTCAGAATAGCTTGTAAGGTAAGGATAGGTAGCTACTTTAACTGAAATAGGCCTTAAATTGTGACTACAGTCCTATCACACAACAATGTTTTCTGTCTTTCCTCTTGTAAATATGTGTGCAGCTCGGCGGCACAGTGGTAGAGTGCCAGACCGTCGCGGGTTCGATCCCCGCCAGGTCCTGGGATTTTCAGCTGTCACTTTCCACTTCTTTCACCTCCGGTAGTGCTGCTGATGTGAAAAATACCGAGTAGCACCCTGGCTAGGATCCAACGTTAAACTTTAGGTCCCCTTACAACAGGCTGGTAAGTCAGTTCGAAGGTCGGAGGAAGGCAACGGCATACCACCTCCAAAGAGGGCCAAGCCTAGTAAAGCACTGTGGTGTTCAAACCAATCTTCGGGTTGTTGACTACTTTACCTTTTTATGATATAATTGGTTCAGCATAACCGATGAGATTGAAAATACCGCGAAAACCTGAAATCAGTTCCCTTTTACGATTTTAGCGGCAAAACTTGTCAAAGCTGTTCAATGTATACATAACGAATATGATGTGTAATGCTGTAAATGTATCTTTTGTTCAAGAATTACTATGTAATGTGCGTTCGTATATAGCCAGCGACTAACGTGTATGGCATATTGACAAAACAGTTTGCCGAAATAATTCTTACGGTATGTTAACTGTTGGACAATGTGTGCTCGTTGGGTCCTCTCCTCCACCAATCCCTACAGTTTTTACGCGGTGGAAAAAAGTAGTTCAGCAAATGAGATGCATTACGTCATGGCTCCCAACCTTTTTATTATTTTTTCCTTCCACCAGAAACCACAAGGTTCACTAAAAATGAGGTATGGCAATTAAAAACTAAACCTCAAGAAACATTTTAGCATATTCATTTAAATCAACATTAATAGTTCTCGACAGTGCTACGAGGAGTGTTCAAATGAAAAGGTACGAAACGACACAGGGGGGTATAACAGAAGTCTTTGTTGAAAAGTAATCACCAAAAGCTTCAGCACAACTATGTCACTGTTAAACGAGTCGAAGGATTCCCGGTTCCCTGAATTGCTGTGGCTGTGACAAGATCCAGTCCTCTAATGTACCTTTCAGTTCGTCGTCCGAGTGGGAGCGCTTCCCGTTGAGATTTTACTTTATTTTATTGTTTTATTATTTTTTCCTTGCTGTAGGGCGGATGCTCAAGCTGTTCTCACTTGAACTTGGGCAGTACACTTTGTGTGACCCTGGAGACGTTAGACATCAAACAGGCAAATAAACAAATTATTTACACAAATGGGTGATATAATGGTATTCATCTACTTTATATACAGGCACTCATTGTATTTTATTTTTAAAATGTATTTATTTATTTATTTCTTAGGTCAAAGAAGAATCATTATCTACAAAATATGCTAAATGCGTTTATTTTGGCGAGTAAAAAATACTTCTTTTACACAAATAACTGACTCAGCTGATGGTAACTGACAGAAGGGAATCACCTGATTTTGCGCGCTCTCTCGTCCTCTTGCTGTTCCCCGCCAGTCTTCGGAAAAGGATCGAACGAACCAAGAGGCGGAGACTCTGAGAACTAGTTCGCATAGTTCGACTGTGGGAACGCTCTCCCGAACTAGTTTGTTCGCGAACTACACCAGACTACAGTATACCATTGACAAAACAACAGCGCCTACATTTCTATCGCATGCAACCCCTACACAGAAACTTGCACTGTCTCGGTGAGTCACCGGTAAAAGGAACCTTCATGAAGTGTAAAGAAACGAGATGGGTGTGCGCTCATGACTAATGGAAGGTTCCGAATTTATAAAAAATGGGCTAGAGGTCTAGGTCTACAACCCACCTATCACTTCTACCGCCCTCTTTTCATCTAATCTGTACTTCATCTGGTCTGTACGTTTTCAAGCCACCCATTATCACTTTCGCCGTACTCGCAGAAATTTAGCAACATTCAACGACGCCAATACCCCACGGACGTAAAAACAGAGCCTACATTTCTAACGCATGCAACCCTCCAACACAGAAACTTGCACTCGCTCGGTGAGTCAATAATGGTAGTTTCCGAATTCATATATATATAAAGGTCTGGAGGCCTAGGTCTACAACCCCCCTTTCCCTTCTACCACCCCTTTTCTGTCTGGTCTGTATGTTTTCGAGCCACCCGTTATCACTTTTGCTGTACTCGCAGGAATTTAGCAACATTTAACGACGCCAATCAACACCACCTAGAAGACAAGTCCTTACAACAGGCCGTGTCTACGTCACAATTAGAGGCCGCGGCCGCCATCTGACTGGCCGGGCGCTGCGCGGTGGTGGGCGTGCCCCAGCCAACAGCCATTGACGTGGCGGCCGCGGCCTCTAAGTGTGACGTAGGCACGGCCTGTTGTAAGGCCTTGTCTTCTAGGTGGTGTTGCGCCAATACACCACGGACGTAACAACAGCGCCTACATTTCTGACGCATGCAACCCCCCAACACAGAACCTCGCACTCGCTGTCGAGTGTCCGGTACGAGGCCCTCCTGTGAAGTGTACAGAAAGAAGACGGAGGGAGCCGCGGCCGTTGGTAGGGAATGGCAGTCGTTGGCGGCAGTGTGGTGGCGGTGGCGGTACCGACCTGCTCAGTCCCGGCTGCGCCTCGGCCTGCCGACCTTGCCCTTGCGCGCCGGCGCGCCCGCAGCGCCCGCACCTGCCGCCGCCGCCGCGGCCGCCGCCGCCGCCGCCGCCGCGGACGCCACGGCCGAGCCCTTGAGCAGCTTGTGCCAGTCCTGCTCGCACACCAGGCTGCCGGCCAGCAGGCAGTAGCGGTCGCCCGGCACCAGCTGCGCGCCGCACTTGGAGCACGCGAAGCACTTGAGGTGGAACACGTGGTGCTGCGGGCCCGCGCGCATCACGAACTCCGACGCGGGGATCGTCTGGCCGCACGCCGAGCACGCGCCGCTGCTGCCGAACAGCCTGCAACACACCACGTGACGGCGTCAGCACGGGCAGTCGAACCATACCATGCATACATTCAAGGCAACATGCACTACATCATAAAAACAGGGGAGCCTCCTTATTAATCTGTTTCGTTCACACACTAAAATAGCGAGTGAGGTAGATATAGGAAAGGTTGGGGGAATGCCAGCCGACTATATTATAACCCCATACTGCTTCAACAAGCCTTTCAATATAATAAATGAAAGTAAGGGGCAGTGGGAGGAAATAGTACGACACCGTACGGGGGATATTGTGTGGTTCAAAATCAAATGTTTTTGTATAGCTTATGGGACTTAACTAAGGGGTCATCAGTCCTGTTCAAAATCAGACCAAGGCGTTGTGGCCGGGGTAGTTTTGCAAGTCTTTCTTCATTGGCTGTCGAATTTAGTCCTATATTCTATATAATCTCTACCAGATATTTGAAACATTCTACTTGTGCTATCTCTCCATACTTTGTTACCAATGGGTTTCTGTCCGTCGATTTCATTATTTTCACTTATATCCGTAGTAATGTAAATCATCTCTGAAATCGATACAATAGCGTAATCATTTATAAGACTTCCTATCCATAAAGTGAATTGCGACCTCTATGTTGGATTAAGATTAATTATTGGTGTAGTGGCTCAATAATTTGGTCTGTTCTACCTTTAAATTCTTACACGATCTGAGTTCAAACCGACGTGAGCCAGGTCGGTTTCTGTACTAAGAATTAGTACACCATATTATGAGGCTAGTCGGCCGGGGTATACAGGGTGCAGCCAAGACTGGAGGGCGTCATCCCTCTAGGGAAACTGGCCTCAGTATTCCAGGCCGAAATCACTGCCATCAGGGCGTGTGTGGAGAAGAATTTGCGTAGGTGCTACACCGACCGTAGCATCTATATCTATTCAGACAGCCAGGCAGCCCTGAGATCACTGCCAGCTCCTGCAACAAGGTCTAAAATTGTTGCAGAATGTCACACGGTTCTGGTGGAGCTAGGGGAAAGCAATAGAGTAAACCTATTGTGCGTCCCTGGCCACTCGGGGATCAGTGGCAACGAACATGCCGACAGATTAGCCAGGATGGGGGCAGAGACTCCATTTATTGCACCGGACCTGTCCTGACAATCACCAAGGTAATCAGATTGGAGCTACGTAACTGGCTCAGAAGACAGCACGTAGAATATTGGACCAAAGCCTATCAACAAAAACATGGCAAGGTAATGATGCCAAATCCATGTTTTAAAAGAAGCTCTGCAATCCTGGGTCTGAACAGGAGAGACTAGACTCATGTTTGGATTGCTGACAGGCCATGGGAATTTCAAAAACACCTACATACAATGGGAATAACAGAAGAGGACCCTAAATGTAGTATCTGTGATGACGGTGATGAAACTGCATCACATCTAATCTTCGAACGCATTGCATTAAAGAGTAAAAGGCACATAACATTTAGGAAAACCAGAACCGAAAAAATTGTGTCTAATAAAGAACTGATAAAGGGACTCCTTGCACTGTTCAAGGGCATTGGTTGGCTATACTAGATATACAGGGAGCGATACCGCACAATAAACTTCGTTTCGGTGCGGGCAGTGACGGGTTGGACCAAGACTGTTTTGGCTTCCCTGGAAAAATCAATCAATCAATCAACCTGTCTAGTACCAGGTGAGCATCAAGGCATAAACGACGAAGTGCAGACTTTCTGACCCCGTTCCCTTTTACTTACGTCCTTGCATCAAAAATCTCTGTCCTCAAAAGAATACGAGAATATGTGGTTGCGTAGAGTTTCCCGAAGTAATAGCTGATAATATTCATCTCGGGTGTGCAGCCGGGTACCGTCGTCAACTAAACACGATATTTCGGCAGACCAACTGCCTGCCATCTTCAGGTGAGAGCGCTGATACACTTACTCGCCGGAAACTGAGGCAGAACAGAGATAGTGGCCCCTTTATACACCGCTGACGAACCACCGAGCGTGGGCGAAACCAAAGTAGAGGCCCTCTAGGCGCAATAGAACTAGCAGCACGCCGGTGGAGAAAATCGGCTGGTCGACCTGCTGTTTCTTTTAACTAGTCTTGTTTCGATCCCTCGTTTTGCCAATTTTCTCCACCGGCGCGCTACTAGTTCTTTTGCGCCTAGAGGGCCTCTACTTTGGATTCGCCCACGCGCGGTGGGTCGTCAGCGGTGTATAAAGGGCCCGCTGTCTCTGTTCTGCCTCAGTTTCCGGCGAGTAAGTGTATCAGCGCTCTCACCTGAAGATGGGAGCCAGTTGGTCTGCCGAAATATCGTGTTTAGTTGACGACGGTATCCGGATGCACACCCGAGATTAATATTAAAACGGGAATATTGTTTATATGTAAGCTTACTGGACTAAACTGCTATGGTTCCTAGACTTACAAACTACTTAAACTAACTTATACTAACAAAGAGACCACATGAGTATCGGATTTTAGAATTTATTTATATTTATGGTCCGCGAAGTTCACCAAGCTACTTAAAAACTAACCTACACTAACAAAGAGACCACAAGTGTATCGGATTTTAGAATATTTTATATTTATGATACGTGAAGTTCGCAACTTAAATAACAATCGGCAAAGCCATCCGACCTAACTCCCAAAAATTCTCGAGAAAATCGACTTTGAAGTTTTCCAGGTACACGTAAATACCAATAATTAAAACAGTTGCAGCACCTGCCATTCTTGCCTCACAGCCATGGAGACGCTGGTTCGAATCCAACTGTGACAGGTTTGTCCCGCTTTCGAATTCCGTTATATAAAACATTTTGGAACCTCTAATTCGACGTGTTGAGTCAATTCTTGTTTACGTGTCTGTAGACGAACTGAAAACCTTGTCGTCACGTAGAACGATGGTTGTGTAGGTAAGCTGCTTGGAAAGTCATTAGTAGCTATGGAGATCAATTCTAAAAATAATGACGTAGCTCTTCAAAAACTGAACAATCAAAGACTACCGTCGTCAACTAATACTGATGCCAATACTGTAAAAAATGTAACTTAGTTTTTTTTATTGAAACCATCATTATTAACAACCTTCTATTAAAAAAATATATAAAAAATAAATGAAAATAAAAAAGAATAGAAAACAGAAAATTATTAAACAACAAAAATACGTATATTTTCGTGAAAATTACTATTAGACAGTAAAATTGTGTAAGTATTCGAACACAAAGAAAATAAAATCTGCCACAACAGGATTCGAACCATCAAGCATAGAGTTGTTACGTCACAGCGCTACGACCTGAGCTACACTGACACGCTGCGCTTCTTTCTTACAAAACTTCAAAGTAGAGTTTCTCGATAATTTTTTATGGTTGCGTCGAATGGCTTTGGCTGATTGTTATTAACGTTCTGAACTTCACGTACCATAAATATCAAGAAATTCTAAAATCCCATACCCATGTGTTGTAAGACAACATACACACACGCACGCGCGTGTGCGTAATCACGCTCGCCCACGAGGGAGAACTCGAACCTTCGGCGGGAACAGCCGCCCAGTCTATAGCACGATGCGGCTGTATCGGTTTTGGAAGATAGATTATCTGCACGGTATGTTGGCAGAAATACATGTTCAAAACCAGGTGCAAAAACACATCAACGCCTTCACATGAAAACTCTAGTAATTAATTCGTGAACCCAACTAGAACAGCAACTATTTCTGAAAAGACACTTGCCATACTAGCAACATATAATAGAGAGGTAATAAAGTGCATCAAAACAAATAAAGGAATTATTGAACAAACTGGTGTCGTAGCGAGACTGAATATCTAAATTCCGAAATCGCCATAATTAAAGGAAAACTGCGAGGGGTTTTCAAATTAAAAGTTACGAAACGTTTTAATAACCAAATCGGTTGAATTTGGAACATGCCGCTTTGGGATAACGTAGTGAGACATCTAGGGACGCGAACCAAGCGTCGTTACCTTCCCCTAAAAAATTGAAAGCTATGCTCCGAGCCAGCAAGGTTATGCTCATCGTATTTTTCAACTTTCGATAACGAAATGTTTGTAAATCTATCGGACCAAACTGCGTGGTCATCAGTCCGTAGCTTACAAACTACTTAAATCTAGGTAAACTAACCTACGGATAAACACATTCACCCATGCCCCAGGGAGGACTCGAACCTCCACGGCGAGCAACCGCGCGCTCCGCAGCGAGACGCTTTCGACCGCTCAGCTACTCCACCGCGGCTTTCGATAACGTTTTGATACTCATAGAATTCCTCGAACACGGTAAAACCATTGAGATTAACGTATACTCTGAGACACTATGTAGGCTACGCAAGTCCTTGATTGCTCACTGAGGGAGTAGTTCTGCTCCACGTTAACGCACGTCCAAACGTGTCCACGGTCACACAAATTGTAGTGGCCAAGTTCAAGTAGGAGCAGCTTGATCATTTAATCCACAGTTCGTCTACGTTAGAGGACTACTCACCAAACTTTACGGCCAGAGGGTGTACATTACAATGTATTTTTTTCTGTAGTATCTGAATGGTTCCAATACAAACGTCACTGTCTCAATATCCATTACAAGGCACCAAAGAGTGTGCTTGCAATTCAAAGAAATACTACATTAATTAAACACGGTTTTCCTCATTATCTATTGTACTTCAAGCGGGCGGTGTGGTACATAAACGAGGTAACAGCTGAGTAGTGGCCTCAGAAACTCTGTGATGTTTCTTTTTTATAATTTTTATGTATGTAATAGAGGGTGGAAATTAAACAGAAGATGTCAGGAAGGGGGGGAGTGGCGGAAGCGCAGTTTGTTACGCTAGAGCGAACAGCGCTGGCGTTCCCAGCGAAGTAACCAATATCGCCGAGTCCTCGCGGTTCTTTTGTCAAATTGACTGTCCCGCTTTTATTAATATAATAATGGAGGCGCGCCATCTGTTCCGGTTTTAAACGGGGCCGTCCTGTAATCCATATGCAGCTCCATGTTCAAATTAGCAGCCGGCTCTCCACTCTCCCCCCACCCCCGGGCCGTCGCCATCACCCCGTGTCACCACCCACCGCCGCCCCCATCCCCCCCACACCACACCACACCAACCCCCTCCCCCTCCGCCTCACATCCACGTCCATCAGACCCACACAACCCCCGCAGACGGGACCGGCTCGACTCTCGCACGGCGAATACTTAATATTATACACGTCAATCATTCCGACCAATTTTAAAATTAAAAATTATCCCCACACCATCAAATATATTGAAAGCATCAAAGTGTAACGCGGTATAATTTAATTGGTAGTCGATTTAATTAGTACAGATAGGTCGGCTGCCGGCGGGGGTAGCACCGCTGCGCTCCCCGCCATGGATGATGGAATCCAAATAATAAGTGATCTATACGCGTACAACAAAATGACGTAATAAATTTGGCTCGTGTAATATCTAGTCAAAAGGGCGCCCGGCGCCGAGCCGAGATTGTTGCGATACACAATGCCGTAGCGGCGCTCGTTCACGTTCACACACACACACACACACACACACACACACACACAAAGACTCGCGCACGCGCACCGCACCCCAACGGGGTCGCCGCCTATCCTTTCCACCGGCGCGCCATCTTGATTTAACGACGATAAAATTAATTTTGTCGGTTGTTATAATAAACGTGGTATTAATATTGGGAGCAAGTACGCACTGCTTGCAATATGTTTACTGCTCCGTTAATAAATTTTCGACGCGGCAGCCCGAATTCCTTATGAGCTATAAATATGGCGGCAGAATGCAATCGCAATGGCCCACTACAGCACGGCGGCGGAGTTCCACTAAAATTCTTGCTCTGGCCGTGCTGTGCTGACGTAGGCGCACGCGGTAGCTGAGCAGAGCGTGATTCACAAACGGCGCGATACCCGCAGTATAATCCCGAGTGTTCACTGTTGCTGCACGTATACTGACGGAGGGATTGTCATGTAAGAAATAGGTCTGTTCCGTACTGCCACTTTCAACCGTTCGTTAAGTGCTCCGTCACGCTATAAACGTGCAACATTAATCCGCTACTAAGTAGATCTGCCTTTCCTACACCAAGCATTACGTAATTTTATACTATTATTTACAGTAAAAAGAATGTAAGTTACAATCTGTATGTGCCGTGTGTATTATGAATCTTACGAAGGCGCATCAATAAATACGTCGTAAACGTAAGAATACTGCGTATCTTCCGATATTTCTCTGCCATACGTAGGGTAAGGTGGTACAAATTCGACATAGGTACAATTCCGATCAATATAAGATGTCAATATCGTAGTGTTGGTAGCACTTGCCTTTGTGTGTCGTTCTAGTTTAGCTAGTTTCTAGAGCTCCTCATGTCTTTTCCAAGAATACACAACTTTGTGCTACGGAGATATATATATATATATATATATATATATATATATTTCCTGATAAGAGGTAAGTGAAGCTACTTAATCTAACGCGCTCTTATAAAAATCAGTACCTAAGAGTGGCTGGATTCCGAAAATGCAATGTTTGGTACCACGAAGTATGCATTGGTGCCTTAGGGAAAATGTGATTTTCATGAGGAAGAAGCCAGTGATCAAAATTTTACCAGGAAGTGATCACAATTTTACCTAGTGTGGTACATTTTCGTTCGATTTTTCTGAATTCTGTAGGCTAACCTTTTTTGGGTTTATACTAACATTTGTAACTGTCTAATATTTGGTTACATATTCATGAAACCTCCAAGAACAAGTGACATAGTTAAAATTATTTCTTTTCTCAGTATATTTCCAGTTACAATAACACTTGTCCGAAATGAACGCAATTGTACCACCTCATCCTATCTACAAAATGCCCCAAAGACCTTGTCGTGAGTGACATTTACAGAGTATTAACCCTCTAACAAGTAAACCTACGTAAGTGCAATTCTCCGATTTTTCTGATATTTTGATATCTTTTAAAATATGAAAACCTATTTCTTTAGCGGCTTTGAAACATATTTAATGGGTGAAAGGGCTCCTCCAAAATTGTGGCTAAAGTGGAAAAATCGCGATAACGTAGAGATTATTCAAGCGAGTTTAATGATATTTGTTATGAAGGTATCCGTTGATAAAAGACAAAAATCTTACTTCTTATATTGGAGGGGCAGTGAAAAACAGAGAGTCAGTTACCACTAACGTGACCAATTCTTTTCCAAAATTACAACAACAAATAAAGTTTTGATTTAATCAAAGTAGAATCTATTAAAACTTCAAAATGAAGGTTAATTAAGAAATAGGAATTTTTATATATTTTCATATCAATATTTGAGGGGTAAACAACCCTTATATTCCCGCGCTAGTTTGATATACCTTGTGAATCTATATTTCTGAAGTGTTTCAGCTCCTTAATATACCGGTATTTCAAGTCGCTGAATCCGGATCTAAAATCACATTCTCGAAATTAAATACGGCTGATCCAGCATAGCGGACGAAAACTCGACAAAACGCTTGAATAGACTGGAACTCGAAATTCGACATTCAAAATGCTGTAAATCTAGTTTTGAAATAATAGTAAATAAAGGTAAACATGTTGCAAATGTTTATTCGTTTTAACCGTTGGCGATAGCGTTCCCGTGATGTAGCGCGTGCAGGTGGCACGACCAGAATTAATGAGCAAAAAGCGAGCACGACATTGTAAGGGTTGTTACCCCTCAAATATTGATATGAAAAAATATAAATATTCCTATTTCTTAATTAGCTGTCCTTTTTAAGTTTTAATAGATTCTATTTCGATTAAATCAAAACACTTTTTAGCAAAAAATAAATAAATAAATAAAAATAAAAAATAAAATAAAAATTCACTTTGGGGTGGTTGGCTTCCTAATTTTCTCTCCCCCTCCAACATACCTAGTACGATTTTAGTCTTTTATCAAAAGATACTTTCATACCGAAAATCATTAAAATCGCTTAATTAATCTCTAAGTTATAGCAATTTTTACATTTTAGTCCCAATTTTGGGGTACCGTTTCATCCGCCAATTAAAAATAAATAAATCAATAAAAAGTTTTTCATGCATTATAAAGAATACAAATTTCGGACAAATCGGAGAGTGACGCTTAGATAGGTTTACTTGGAAGTGCGAATGACGGAAATATCCGTCCGCCGCGATCTGTGGCTAATAGCTTATAGGAAGGAGGAGATTTCGCCCTGATGTTCCTACTCTGGTATTAGATTACCTTTGCCCACTACATGGCAGCTCTCTTCTGGCAACAAACTATATTCCGGGCTAATTATAAGCGTGTGCTTTAGGCCACGCGTCGACATTTTGCGTCCAGTGAAGCAGTCGCATTACTGAGTGGTCTTTTGCAATGGCGAAAATAAGATGTTTATTATATTGAGAAATAGAGCAGCTTCTTTTGGAAAGTGACGATAATTTCAGTGACATTTCTGAAAGTTTTCAAGACACAGATGTTGAGCCAAGTGAAAAAGATTTCGATTCAGAAACAACTGGTGACGAGACACTACTGTAATAGGCAGTACCTAATGCATTTGTGCGGCTAGTTAAATTCGTAAACAACATTTGTTCAGTGGTAGTACTGGTGCAGTTGTGCCTCTGAAACAATATGACGTAATGACTTGTTTAAGAGTATATTGTGGATGATGCTACGTGCAGAATAATAGCTGAACAGACTAAATTACAAGCATAACAATTTATTTAGCACCATACTCTACGGTTCGCACTTGCTAGTCCACCACAAATAATCTACATCTACATCTACATCTACATGGGATACTCTGCAAATCACATTTAAGTGCCTGGCAGAGGGTTCATCGAACCACAATTATACTATTTATCTCCCATTCCATTCTCGAATAGCGCGCGGGAAGAAAGAACACCTGAATCTCTCTGTTCGAGCTCTGATTTCTCTTATTTTATTCTGATGATCATTTCTACCTATGTAAGTGGGAGTCAACAATATATTTTCGCATTCGGAGGAGAATGTTGGCGATTGGAGTTTCGCAAGTAACCCACGCCTCAGCGATAAGCGCCGTTGTTCTAATGATTCCCATCCCAGATCCTGTATCATTTCCGTAACGCTGTCTCCCCTGTATCGTGACAATACAAAACGAGCTGCCCTTCTTTGGACTCTCTCGATGTCCTCCGTCATGCCCACCTGATAAGGATCCCACACTGGGCTGCAATACTCCAGAAATGGACGGACAAGCGCAGTGTATGCAGTTTCTTTAGTAGTTCTGTTGCATCTTTTAAGGATTCTGCCAATAAAACGCAGTCTCTGGTTCGCCTTTCCCACGATATTATCTACGTGTTCTTTCCAGTTTAAGTCTGAAGTAATAGTAATTCCTAGGTATTTTGTGGAGTTTACGGCCTTCACATTTGATTGATTTATGTTGTAAACAAAGTTTAACGGATTTCTTTTCGTACTCATGTGGACGACTTCACACTTCTCATTATTTAGAGTCAATTGCCAATTTTTACACCATACTGATATCTTATTCAGATCGTTCTGCAGTTGGTTTTGATCTTCAGATGATTTTACTAGACGGTAAATGACGGCGTCATCTGCAAACAACCTAAGAGAGCTACTTAGATTTTCCCCTAAATCGTTTATGTAAATAAGGAATAGCAGAGGACCAATAACACTACCTTGTGGAACGCCCGATATCACCTCTGTTTTAGTCGATGCCTTACCATCGATTACCACGAACTGTGTCCTCTCAGACAAGAAATCCCCTATCCAATTGCAAATTTGGGGCGATATACCATAACCACGCAATTTGATTAAAAGCCGTTTGTGAGGTACGGTGTCAAAAGCTTTCTGGAAATCAAGAAATACGGAATCGATTTGCGAACCTTTGTCGATAGCACCCATCACTTCGTGTGAATATAGAGCTAGTTGTGTTTCGCATGAACGATATTTTCTAAATCCGTGTTGACCTTGGGTCAATATATCGTTCTGTTCGAGATAATTCATAATATTTGAATACAGGATATGTTCCAAAACCCTGCTGCAAATTGACGTCAATGAAATAGGCCTGTAGTTTAGTGGGTTACTCCTACTGCCTTTCTTGAATATAGGTGTGACCTGTGCAACTTTCCAATCTTTTGGTACAGATCCTTCTATGAGAGAGCGGTTGTATATGACTGTTAAGTAAGGAGCTATCGCTTCAGCATAATCAGATAGAAATCTAATGGGTATACAATCCGGACCAGAAGACTTGTTCTTATTAAGTGATTTTAGTTGCTGCACTACTCCGATGATATCTACTTCTATGTTATTCATTACGGCATCTGTTCGTAATTCGAAATCTGGAATATTGGTTTCGTCTTCTTTAGTGAATGAGTTTCTAAAAGCTAAGTTTAGTAACTCTGCTTTAGTAGCGCTGTCATCGGCAGGATCGCCATTACTATCACGTAGTGATGGTATTGTTTGTGACTTTCCCCGAGTATATTTAACATATGACCAAAATCTCTTTGGGTTTTCAGTCAAATTACGAGAAAGAGTTTCGTTGTGATAAATGTTGTAGGCATCTCGCATTGAAATCCTCGCTAAATTTCGAGCTTCTGAGTACAATCGCAAATCCTGGGGATTTCGTGTACGTTTAAATTTAGTATGCCTTTTCCTTTGCTTTTGCAACAGTGTCCTGACCTGTTTTGTGTACCAAGGGGGATCGCCTCCTTCTTTTATTAAACCCTTATTACACTTCGGGTGTTCCAAGGAATTGTTCAAAAACTACAACACAAGGACTACTTTCCAAAGAGAAATTCGTAAACGAAAACATGAAGAAAAACTTCTATGTGTGGAAAAAGTACGCAGATTACAAGCAGCGGAGGGCGCCGGCACATATTGTTCGCTGAGGAAGGTCGCGCGAGCCTTAACCTCGCACTTACAGCGTTAAACGACCAATGCATTCACACTTACAGGTATGCTGCAAGTGTATACCCGATTATAAAAGCACTCATTTTGTGGACTAAAGGAATGTCTGCTGCGCACGTTCATGCTGAATTTCGTCTCATATATGGTAAGAACCATCTTTCATGGAAAGTGGTATACATGAACGTTATCCATTCAATCAGTTATACAAGAGTTCAACACAGAATAAAATCGTCCTCAAAGAACGAGTTAATCGTTCTGGTTTTCCGTACATAGGCATTACTTGTAGCACAAATAAAGTAAGGAAGGAAGTAAAGAAGGATGACATGAATGCGAACGCTGCCACAAGAATGCCATGCTTCAGGCTATTAAAGCACTGTTGAAGAGTGCAATACGGTTTTCAAATTTTCCGGAGTAGTCAGTTGGAAAGTAAAACTACTTTCAGGCTGGTAAAGGCATAACTGGTTTCTCTTCCTTAGTTTATGCGCCTTATTGACTCAATTGGGAATTGTTCTCAGTACGTAGTTCATACTTGTTACACCACAACACAAAAATCATTTACTACGTACTTAACATTCAAAGAGATAGCTAATTAATTGTTAGCGAATAGAAAGATATTTAGCCATTAACTCACTTCACTCACTCACATGTAACAAATGTACGATCGTATATTTTAAAGTTACTTGGAGTGAGCCTTAGTCACGGCTGTTAATTTTTTAGAGTTTTAAGTTAGATTACACAAAAAATCCATAAAAAGTGTTTCGCCATAATCTTCAAAGACTTTCACCAGCGTATCTCTTTTGATTTTGTCGACAACCTTTAATAACACTGTTATAAATGTTTAATAAATAAAAAATTCATTTTCCAGGAGGTATCATTCGTAATTTGTATGGAAACCTACCTCCTAAATTCAAATCAGTAATTAGTCTGTGCAACGCAAAGTTTTCACGTTACAAGCAATGATCTGTTTTCTCTATTTCCATTTTTTGCTTGGTATTTATATAGACAGAACACTAGAATTTTATATAATTATCTAGAAACCAATCACACAGTATGAACTAAAATATATACAGACCTATACATTTTCGTTTACTATGGAAATATACACAATTTTTGTTTAAGAAAATTTATTGTATTCTCCTCTAAAGAATCTTCTAATGTAGAATAATTTTCCAGCAGTAACTGGCTATCTTTGCAGACATCCTTTTCTTTTGATAATGCTTTCCTAAGAATATTACGTCTCGATGGTAACGTTCACCACGTTCGTGTTAAACACCAATACAGCTCTCAGGAAAAGAGTGTAAATATGAAACGAGAAAAATTAATTTTAAAGACAATTTTGTATCCTAAATCCGTATATGCATTTATTGAATGGATTCCGCCTAGTGGTTAATGTATTTTATTGCCCGAAAGTTTTTGTTTACATTTCTTTTCGTGAAATTCGTTTTTCAAAACGTGACTATTTTAATCTTCTCTACTTTGGGTGGGGGGGGGGGGGGGAGCACAAACAGACGTTCCCTAATTTATTTATTTATTTATTTATTTTTTTTTTTTTTGAAAAATATTTGAATGTCACATATACTCTTTTCCAAAGTGTACTTAGCCTTTACAAACTGTTTGAGAAAGCACAGATTCATGTGAAGAGGTGCAGAAAAACACGCAAGAAATACTGCGTCAAAATGAGTGTGATGCGCAGGAAAACAATCGCATTATGCGACGCCTGGATAGGGGCTATTTATTCACTCTTTGATAATTAGAGTACTTAGCGACTTACATTATTGTATACCAATTCCAAACCCTTTTCTCACTGACAGCCCGCATAGAATGATGAAGGGGAATAAATTTATCGTTTTCTAGCTTTTCGCTATTCCTGCAATAAAACTAGAGTATTCGGTATGACGTTAAAATTTATTTCTTCTACATTGTTAATGGCTTCCGCGAGACATTTTAGAGACGGCATGCACCCATACAGCTGAATGTACTTTTAAATTTACATCACGGTACGATACATAGTTCATGAGACACGAGATGCCGGCCGCGGTGGCCGAGGGGACTGAGGCGCTCCAGTCACGGTCTGCACGGCCACTACGGTCAGGGGGTTCGAATCCCCCCTCGGGCATGGATATTTGTGTTGTCCTTAGTCTTAGTTAGTTCATAAGTAGTTTGTAAGTTTGGGGACTGATGACCCCGTAGTTAAGTCCCATAGACGTTACAGACATTTGAAAGTTTTAGACACGAGATAATATACAATAAGGATTATGAGAAACCTTCCCATCACGCATGAGATATCTCTTTTTGTGTCTTTACTACTAAATGTATTTACAATACACTTTGCGGAGAGTAGGCATAGTACTCCCTTGTACGTATAAAATAACTGAGTTATTGGAGGATGTATTATTCAGAAAATATGACACGAAATCGCCCGAGCTGCGTGAAAACGAAATATAAATGGAAATAGTGTGGATAGAAAGAGAACGACTAACATAAGAATGAAATGAACTGAAGCCCGGGCAAAGTCACTAGCAGACGCTAGTATATTACAAAACGGAGTATTTCCAAATGCTGAAAAGCTAATTTCCCAAACTTTCTCATACGTGAAAAGTATCAGTCATAGAACAGGCGTATTTTTTTATTACTAAAAAACTGGTTTCGGATTTGAATTTCTCACGTGAAACCCCTCGAGAAAGACGTACTTCTATGCGAGAAATTGACCCCTGTGCTAAGTGTAATTAATCTCTCTCTCACTCAGTCGACTGCACTGTAGGTTAACTTTGCATATTCAGTGACGCCAGTGGTTGCAGAAAGTTGGAAGACCGACTCTTTCGGCGTACCTCTGCAGCTCCCGGAAATGTGCGCCACCGCGCATGCGCCAAATTATTATTCCCGCCAGCGCGGCCAGAGCGGTCTCTAACTCGCGTACACCTGAACTAAACCCACATTTTATTTTGCCCGCTAACTCAATAATCTCATTCCTTTATTCGCGCCTGAATCGACTGGCGAGCTTCCCCTCGGAGAGGGCGGTATTCGGGGCACGTGCCTCCCCAATCATAGCCCCATTCGTAATTTTAAAAAATCATATTTAGTCTTTAAATTCCTCCACTCGCGCGGAATACTGACGAAGAGCCGGTGCTCGGGAACGATTAACCGACGACCGGATTCGAGCTCTGACTGCCAGATTAGATCGGCCGCAGGAAATCGGGCTGCAATCGTCCCTTCTTGCTGGGTGTGACTCAGTGTGCCTTGTTCTTCACAAACGATTCACTCGAACGGTGTACCAGGAAGTGGAATTGCTTATGTATACGGCTATTCTAGTAAACGCCAACACTGCAAGGCATTGCGATAAACTCTCGTAGGCGAGACCGGTAGTTACTTCAAATGTTCAAACGTTTGTAAATGTAAAGGACCAAACAAATTGTGGCCATCAATCACTATGCTTAACCCTTTACAAACGTTTGAATATTTGAAGTAACTGCCCTCTTTCAAGTTCTGCAGCAAGCAGGAGTAAAATATAGGGAGCGTAAGGTTATTTACAACTTGTACAAAAACCAGACAGCGGTTGTCAGAGTTGAAGGGCATGAAAGGGATGCAGAGGTTGGAAAGGGAGTAAGACAGGGTTGTAGTCTTTCTCCATTGTTATTCAATTTGTACAATGAGCAAGCTATAAAGGAAAGCAAGGAGAAATTTGAAAATGGAATTAAAGTTCAGGGGGAAGAATTAAAAACATTGCGTTTCGCCGACGATATAGTAATTCTGTCAGATACAGCAAAGGACCTGGAAGATCAATTGAACGGAATGGACAGTGTGCTGAAAGGTGCATACAAGATGAACATTAACAAGAGCAAAACTAGGGTAATGAAGTGCAGTGTAAGAAAATCAGGTGATGCTGAAGGAATTAGATTGGGAAACGAAGCAATAAAGGAGGTAGATGAGTTTTGTTCCTTGGGCAGTAAAATAACAAATGATGGTCGCAGTACAGAGGATATAAAATGCAGAATGGCAATGGGTAGAAAAGCGTTCTTGAAAAAGAGAAATTTGTTAACATCGAATATTGATTTAAGCCTGAGGAAGTCCTTTCTGGAGGCATTTGTATGGAGTGTTGCCTTGTATGGGAGTGAGACATGGACGATAAACAGTGCGGACAGGAAGAGGATTGAGGCTTTTGAAATATGGTGCTACAGAAGAATGCTGAAGATTAGGTGGGTGGATCGCGTAACTAATGACGAGGTACTGAACAGAATTGGGGAAAACAGAACTTTCTGGCATACCTTAACTAAAAGAATGGATAGATTGGTAGGACACATTCTTAGGCATCAAAGAATTGTGAATTCAGCGTTCGAGGGAAGTGTATGGGGTAAAAATCGCAGAGGAAGACCAAGACAGACATCAGACATCAGACAGATGTAGGTTGCTGTTCTTATGTGGAGATGAAGAGGCTTGCTCACGATAGGGTATTGTGGAGAGCTGCATCAAACCAGTCTCGGGACTGAAGACCACAACAACAACAACCCTCTCATGCACGAATTATCAACCCGACAATGAACAAAATTTCTGATAGAGTATTTGGTAACTTAAGACCTATCTTGTACATAATTCATCATAATTTATCTTAAAAAAATAGTTTCATAGACCAGTTGGGAGGTGTCATCAAAAAAGGACAGTGAGTACTAAAACTGCTACATTTTACATGGAACATCTATTAATAATAACAAAGAATACATGAAGAGTGTCTACTATTTTGTTTTTTTCGTAAATGAAATTGTTTCAGGCAGTCAGGGTGCACAGCAAGTTTACACTTTTCTCAATTGTAACGTGTTTTCGGTCAGCAGTCCCGATCATGACACCTTTTGGCATTGGGATCACCTGAGTTGGCTGGCCAGAGTTATACCCATAGAAGGATAAATCGTTGGGTACCGAATGACAGGCTTTCTTGTCTTTCGATGTACATACAACAATGTACTTTCATCTGAAGGCCTTCCTCTACTCTTTCTTGTAATCTCTACTTTCCGTTTCTTTGTTAGCCCAACGACTAACACTGCCGTCTAGGAGACATTCTAGAATTCATTATTAGTCCTCATATGAGGTACCTGTGCTTTTTACGGTCGCCTCAGATGAAAAAGATGACAGAAATGAAATAAAATTTAAGTGTCCTCATTTGAGGTCGCGACGCATGAGAGGGTTAAAAACTAGTTAACCTAAGGACAAAAAACACACACACACAACACATACCCGTGAGAGGAGCCGAACCTCCGGCGGGAGCAGCCTCGCAGAGTCCGACGAGGCGCCTTAAAACCGCTCGGCTATTCCCACTTGCCCGATACAGAGTCTTCACCGTAACAAATAAAGCACTACTGCTGATACGTAACTGTTTGTAACTACCACCACTGAGACCATTTTAGCATAAACTTTCAGATAATTGAAACTTCCACGCAGATGAACTTGTATGGTGGACCGGGATTTGAATCTGCGACCTTTGCCCTTAGCGGACATGTGCTCTGCTGACTATACTATCCTGGCACGCTTCACGGACTCCCCTCGCATCTTGACTTCTGCCACTACCTCGGCTCCTACTTTAGAAACTTCGCAGAAGTTTTCCAGCGAACCTCGTAAGACTAGCACTCCTGGAAGAAAGGATATGGTGGATACATGGCTTAGTCGCAGCCTAGGGGATCTTTCCAGTATGGCATCATTCTGGAAAAATCTCCTAGGGCTCGTAAACATACTCTAATCGATAGGGAAAACGAGTCAGAAAAAAACTGTTTTTTAAAGGCACCAAAAATGGTAAGAAAAAATGTCAGTGCCAAGCAAACTCAAAGCTACGGCAACGTAGGAAGTGAAACTAAGTATCAGTGCAAAGTGATTTCACAAATACAAGGGAGGACAATAATACACCAATCGCGATCCTATTGGTTCCTTTTTACTTTCCTGTATACTGTGTATATATACATCCTCTAAATATTACCAGAGCTACAAGGGGAAGAAAATGCAGTTTCAGTACTGAACTATACACAAATATTGCAGGCCAATCCATTATCTAATTGCAGATAGGTACGCGACGATACGTTGATTTTATTCTTAAAACTCCGAACATCACTACAGATAAAAATAGAAGTGAATTACTTAACTCTTAATAGTGAAAAGGGATGCAATCTGCCACTGTTGAACGTCTCTTTTAACAACAGTCTCAGTTTTCATCTAGTTATACAACAGTTAAAGATATATGCGATCTTGATTCGTTTATATATTACTTACTGATACTGTATGCTGACTGTAATTGTGTCATTGCTATTAGAGATAACGTGGACGGTTAAAATACGAGAGGGAGTTGGAAAATAAGTTTCCATTGTCGACTGAGGGCAGTGTATGGAAGTAAAAAAAGAGAATGAGACATTTAAGACAAGATGTATCTTCATTTTTCTACATAATTTCCAAGTACACTGAGAAATTTGTCAAAGCGCTTTATAAGATTCAAAAAGCCGTCCAGGAAAAAAAAATCAGGTCGTTGCATTAGGAAGAAGCGTTGAACGGCTATGGAGTGAAAACACCCGCCGTCTCAGTGGGGACAGCTATTCAACCGCGGCCAAAACCGGTCACCCGTCAATAAATATTTACACGATCTAGAATATTTTAAGGGTAATCTTAATTATTTTAACGTTCTCTCATTTATTCTGCAATTGTTCCGAAAGCGAAAGAAAGGTTAAATAACTAAATCACTGATTGGTTTATTCACATGCTTCCTAGTAATATTTTACTGGGGGGTAAAGTGCCCATCGACAATCCAAATATTACGTGCATCTATTGTGAATTAATTTAGACAACATTGTCAAAGGAGAAAAACAGCGATCTATTTGGTATGATTAATATTACAAAAAACAGTCTCGATTGCAAAAAATTAACAGTTTTTATTGACCGGTTTCGACCTGATGTAGGTCACCTTCGGAACAAAATGTCGCCCAGCCGAGTCCAGCTCTGGCCACATGAGCTAGATCTAATTCCGAAGATGACCTACATCTGGTCGAAACCGGTCAATAAAAGCTGTTAATTTTTTGCGATCAAGACTGTTTTTTGAAAAATGTTCAAATGTTTGTAGAACTTATGGGACTCAACTACGGGGTCATCAGTGCCTAAGCTTACAAACTACTTATGAACTAGCTAAGACTAAGGACGGCACAAATATCCATGCCCTAGGGGGGATTCGAACCCCCGACCGTAGTGGCCGTGCAGACCGTGACTGGAGCGCCTCAGTCCCCTCGGCCTCCGCGGACGGCTGTTTTTTGAAATATTAATCTATTGTGAAACTGAATGTCGTACAGAAGAGACTGATAAGTAACATATTGACATAGTAGCACCTGCTATGTTTTGATCCTGGGGTTTTACTAAAAAATCTACGGCGTGAAACCGAGATGCGCACAAAAGAGGTTTTGGGCGTGATTTTGCCCCGTCTCCGCCAATGTTGACGTCGACAGGTCGTTTAACCAATCTTCTTTCCTTTCGTGCCCGTACGAAACCTACTTCAGAGCAGGCGTCTCTGACAGCAGATGTGACGTGCTTAGATACATAACGGGCATTCACGGAAAAATAAAAAGAAGAAAAAAAGAATCAAATGTGGGCGCAGGTGGGAGTAGGTGTGGATTGGGAAGCCGTAATGGGGAGGGAGGGGGTGAAGTATCGAAGCGGGGGTGGCGGGGTGGGCGGCGCTTTGTGGCGCTGCCGGCCGATGCTGAAAGCAGTAATAACAAGGCCCGGCCGACGGCCATTAGCCGGCCGCCGGTCGCACTCTCTTCATTAAGGACGTGACCCCTCGCGCAGCCAACATGGCGGCCGGTGACGTCACCGCCGGCAGGCAGCGGCGCGCGCCCGCCCGCTGCGGCTGCCACAAGAACACCGCCAGCTGTAAACACCGGACCACGCGACAGGCGGTTGCTGGACCATATACTACACTGTTTCCAGAGCAGTTTTCGGTTGTCACTAGTTTTTTTCATTTCAGCCAAAACTGGGAAACATTTTCGTTAGTAACAGACAACAATAGCCATGGACGGGTACGAAGGTAGGAAGAAAATCAAATGTTTGTAAATCTATCGGACCAAACTGTGTGGTCATCAGTCCGTAGCTTACAAACTACTTAAATCTAGGTAAACTAACCTACGGACAAACACACACACACCCATGCCCCAGGGAGGACTCAAACCTCCACGGCGAGCAACCTCGCGCTCCGCAGCGAGACGCTTTAGACCGCTCGGCTACTCCACCGTGGCAAGGTAGGAAGTCTAGGGTGTAACGTCCCGTCCACAGTTTGGTCATTAGAGACGGAGCTAACGCTCGGAGGTTTGGTTATGGATGGGGAAGGAAATCGGCCGTGCCCTTGCAAACGAACCATTTGCCTGGAATGATTTAGGGAAATCAAGGAAAACCTAAATCCGGATGGCCGGAGGTGGGTTTGAACTTCTGTCCTTCCTGTTGCGAGTCCAGTGTGTTATCACTGCGCCACCTCACTCGGTGGGGAGGAGGGGGGCGGGTAAGAATCACCTGTGACGGTATAGTGTTTCACTAAGTGTGTTTGCCTCTGTAACTTATAAAATAATAGGTGACGGAAAATTTTAATGCGGTAGGTCAACATAACAAAGGTTACACTTTCTGTGGAGCTGTGAACATAGTTTATTGTATCATTTTCCAAAGAGTTACACCACAAAGATATATTTTTTTTTAAATGGAACAATAGTTTTTTCTATCGTGTATTGGATTCGCTTAAACCAGCTGCGTCGAAATCAATTTAAACTACATTCCTATCACTGTTAGTTTGGAAGTTATAACCCTTCAAAGTTCCGGGGGCGGAGGCTGCGATAACGTAGCTCACTGGCCGAGTGGCTATCCCCTGGGGCACGGCCCACTGTCTCATGACCACCAGCCAGTCAGATACGCTGTCGTAGCCTCCGCCCCCTAAACTTTGAAAGGTTGTAGCTCCCGAACTAACAGTGATAGGAATGTAGTTTAAATTGATTTGGACGCAGCTGGTTTCAACGAATCCAATGCACGATAGAAAAAACTATTGTTCCATTTAAAAAATTATACCTTTGCGCTGTAACTTTTTGGAAAATGATACAATAAACTATGTTCATAGCTCCGCAGAAAATGTAACATTTCTTGTGTTGACCTACCACATTAAAATTTCCCGTCACCCATTATTTTATAAGTTACAGAGGCAAACACACTTAGTGAAACACCATATATATATATATATATATATATATATATATATATATATATATATATATATATAAAGCAGAGTGCCCGTATATTTGTACGTGTTGCATACAAATCTACAGCTTTGTTCCAATCTTTATGAAATTTTGTACACGTAAGCTTCAATCCAAGAGGACGGTCGCTGTAAGTGTAAGATTTACGTACAAAGCATAGTTTACGAGATGTGGCCTCATAAACAATGAGATTCGCGGAAAACTGCTGCATTAAGCGACAATGTCACTCATTTTCTCCTAAACTACTGAACCGATTTCAACAAAATTTGGCACACATATCCCTTCGTGAGATAACAATTGTCATATGAGTAAGAACCACATACGACACATGGTTCTAGAGATATAGCGTCAAAAGCGATATGAGTTGCAAGAAACTGCCACATAATGCGACGAGACTTTATAAATACAATATATGAGAATGACAGTATCTAGGCGACTTGCAACCAACTTTACACATAATTTCCAACATTTATCAAACTTTTTCTCGCTGGCAACCATGATGAAAGGAACAAAGTTTCTCGCTTACTACTCTTCCGCTGTTTATGGAGTAAAACTACGGCTCTCGGTACGACGTTACAATTTATAATTTGAACAATACAAATTGTAGCAACAGGAAATTTTACAGACAGTATACATATATATAGTTGAATGTAGCTTTTAAATTGTATCACATTCCGACACGTAGTTCATGAATATCAGCACGTAAACAGTTACGGTTTGCTCTTCATAGACTAAGACTACGGTATTCGGTATGACGTTACAATTTGTAATTTGTACAGTTTTAATTATAGCTGCAGGAAATTTTACAGACAGTACACAAACGTATAACTGAATGTACCATCTAAATTGTATCACAGTGTGACACGTAGTTCATGAGATATGACCACATAAACAGTAACGTTCATGGAAAACCGCCCCATCACGCACCAAGTTTCAATCTATTACGTCTTTACTACTAATTGTATTCCCAAGAGATTTTACAGACGTACAGCCCTTATACAAATGAATATATACCTAGGGAAAAATGGCACCAATAAATAAATATATAACCGGGCAACGCTAGTAATATATATGTCTGTATGTCCTCTGTGTGTTTATAAAACATTCATTCGATTGGAATGAAACGTTGGTGAACTGCCCACCGTACGCCCACGAAGATTTCTGAACCAAAAACAAAATAGCACGACATATAGCTCAGGAGATATGACGTCTTAAATAATGAGAGGCCTCCGCGTGAGAATACCCAGATTTATGCGTCAATTATTGGAAAATGGGAGTAGTTAGGAACCTGCAACAGAGTTTTCATGTAATTTCTGGCGTTTATGAAGCATTTTGTAACTGACTCCCCCCCCCGCACGCACACACAAAAATGATGAAACGTAAGGAAGTCTACCGTTAGGAACAGTTTCGCTGTAGATGCCGTAAAACTGTCGCATCAGGCATGACCTTGTGTTTTATATAACTGAATTCGAAATCTAGAAAAAAAAATCTGTCACAGTGGGATTCGAAGCACTGTATGGTTGTGAGAACAGAACGCTACTATCTGAACTACATAGACAAATGCTGCAGCTGTTTTAATTATTGTTACTTACGTGTACTTTGCAAAACTTCAAAGTCGATTTTCACGAGAATTTTTCAGAGATGCGTCGAATGGCTTTGGCTGATTGTTGTTTAAGTTTTGTACTTCACGCACCATAAATATAAATAAATTCTAAAATCCGATAGCCATGCGGTGTCCTTGTAAGATACGAAACGAATAAATACACGTACATCCCACTAATACCCCTTCTTCAAGAGACTGCAGTTTCCAGAGACAGTTGCATTTTCTATTACGATCAACAAATCACAGGGACAGTTTGTTAAATACTGCAAAGTGGATTTGATGTTTCAAATGTTTGTATAGTCTATGGGACTTAACTACGGGGTCATCAGTCCCTAGACTTACGAACTACTTAGGAACTACTTACGAACTAGGACGGCACAAATATCCATGCCCTAGGGGGGATATGAACCCCCGACCGTAGTGGCCGTACAGACCGTGACTGTAGCGCCTTAGTCCTCTCGGCCACCGCGGCCGGCAGTGGATTTGATATCACCATGTTTCTCACATGGACAATACGTTGCTCGCTGTTGGGTGGGCTCACCAAAGAATTTATTCATACTAGCAATATTGTTTATAGTCACGTTTTTAATTAAATTAGTGTTATACATAATTTGAATTTTATTACTATTTTTTCCTTGGCTAATGCACTTAAAATTTTGTACATTATACACATTTACTTGTTTTACAGTTTCGTAATTTCTAAGCTGTTTTCATGATACATGAAGATGAAATTTTTATGAATTACCTTTTCGGTTTTAATATGAGACTGGTAAAATGCATATATATCCGGGAAATACCGGGTTTAGCAGCTAGTAAATAATAAAATTCGTGAAAAATTACCGCATTTTCTGACAAAGTTCCTGGTTGTGTGGCCATCTTCCGACACATATTTCATGTGCAATGAGATCATAAACTAATAGACCAAAAATGACCCATGATTCATGGCTTTCTGTTTTCATCACCTTTCCTATTCACCCTATTACGGACGTACGTTGCAGGCAGTATACACATATACCAGTGAATGTACCTTGGAGATTATATCATAATAGGACTCATAGTTCTAAAAAATATGTCAAAAATGATGAAATACATGAAAATCAACCTCATCAAAGAGATTTAACTTATTACATGTTTACTACCAAATTTCGCAACACATTTCACAAACAGTTCCCTAAGGATCTATTCTATGAACCTGGAAAATTATTTGACAAACCGTTCAGGAAATATGTCATAAGGATTTAGATGGAAGGAAACGATACTGAAATGGATAGTGTGTAGCCCCGTCGGAGGTCCTAATTCTCCCTTGGGCATGGATGTTTGTTCTGTCCTCAGTGTTCAATTAGTTTGTAAGTTTTGGGTGTGATGACCATAGTTTTGTCCAATAAGTTTAGAAATATTTCATCATTCTGAGAGAACTGAATGAAAAGATCTTATAGATACTATAAAATTAAATAATTAAAATTACTTATTATACGATAATTATTTAATTTTAATAGTAACTTATTTATTGCATTCATTTATGACACAGCTCCTCCTTCTGTCTCTCTCTCTTTCTCTGCCATCCGTCAGTATCAGAGAGTGGCAATATCAGTGCCCTCAACGCTACTTCAATTTGTCCAACTCGGCCTCTTATATTTTAAAAAGACGCCGCGTGTAAAATCTAAGGAGCGATGAAACGTCCAATTTAGCGAAAGGACGACGCGGATTGCAGAACGCGTTTCGTATTGAAGGAAAGCTCTTATACATCCCCCGCAGGTATTCTTGTCCAATTTCTGTCCCCCCCTGCTCCACCGTTCACCCGCGCCCTCCAAAGCAATGCTGTTTAAGAGCCGAGCAGACATTTCTTTCTCAAAGTTAACCAATTTCCAACAACATGTCAAGTGCAGAGAGAGAGAAAGAGAGAGAGAGAGAGAGGGAGAGAGAGAGAGAGAGAGAGGTCGTCTTTTTCTCTTCCGGAGCTCTTGTACACCCTCCCCACCTTCCCCTCTTCCGCCCCCATCCCCTAGTAGCCGTCGTCTCCGGTTGCCTTATAACCGATATAATAACGCAAAGCAATAAAATTAAGATATGAGACATCAATTATTTTTAACGTAGCAGCGCGAGATGAAAGGGGAACGGAAAGCGGACAAGGCAACAAGCCCGACAGGAAAATGCAAGGGGGGCAGAGAGTAGGGGGTCGGAGGAGGGGGGGCTAGAGTAGGGGGAGGGGATGGGGAGGGGGCAGCCTTGCTGGCAGCCATTGATTGTGGGCCTAATGAGGCTTCGTTATATTGCGCGCACGTAAATTGTTTCTGCCTGCGGATTAAGATTATACGGGCGCGGGCGCAGGCCCTAATGGACGTTTCCTTTTCAGATGGCACCCGCCTACACAATCACGCTCACTAATTGCTCGCCCGTTTGTTTGTGCCGGGCCGGCGGCGAACCCCATTCACCGGCCAAGGAGCGTCCACGTGGCCGACCGCACCACACCGCGACACCAGTTCTGGAGACGCCGCGATCGTTTGTGCTGAAAGAATTACTCTTCCACGAGACGGCCGAAGAGACTTTGGTGTCGGAGCCACGGCAGAATACCAAGAAGACTCGGAAAGTGACGTATCAGTGCTGCGCGACGTGTGTGTTCACTGCTTCGGTGAATCCCCGGAAAGAATCCGATGGTGGAAAAAGGAAAAGAAAAAAAAAGTATTCTTTATTTAAACTTTATATCTACATCTACATGGGATACTCTGCAAATCACATTTAAGTGCCCGGCAGAGGGTTCATCGAACCACAGTTATACTGAAACTTCCTGGCAGATTAAAATTGTGTGCCGGAACCGGGACTCGAACCTGGGACCTTTGCCTTTCGCGGGCAAGCGCACTACCGACGGAGCTATCCCGACACGACTCACAATGCCGCCTCACAACTTTACTTCCGCCAGTACCTCGTCTCCTACTTTCCAACTTCACAGAAGCTCTCCTGCAAAACGCAAGACTAGCACTCCTGGAAGAAAGGATATGGTGCAGACATGGCTTAGCCACCGCCTAAGGGATGTTTCCAGAATGAAACTTCACTCCGCTGCAGAGTGAAGTTTCATTCTGGCACAGTTATACTATTTATCACCCATTCCATTCGCGAATAGCGCGCGGGAAGAAAAAACACCCGAATCTCTCCGTTCGAGCTCTGATTTCTCGTATTTTATTCTGATGATCATTTCTACCTATGTAAGTAGGAGTCAACAATATATTTTCGCATTCGGATGAGAATGTTGGCAATTGGAGTTTCGTAAGCGGCCCACGCCGCAGCGATAAGCGCCGTTGTTGTAATGATTCCCATCCCAGACCCTGTATCATTTCCGTAATGCTGTCTCCCCTGTATCGTGACAATACGAAACGAGCTGCCCTTCTTTGGACTCTTTCGATGTCCTCCGTCAAACCCACCTGATAAGCATCCCACACTGGGCAGCAATATTCCAAAAATGGACGGACAAGCGTAGTGTATGCAGTTTCTTTTGTAGTTTGAAGGGTTCTGCCAATAAAACGCAGTCTCTGGTTCGCCTTTCCCACGACATTATCTACGTGTCCTTTCCAATTTAAGTCTGAAGTAATAGTGATTCCTACGTATTTTGTGGAGTTTACGGCCTTCACTTTTGATTGATTTATCTTGTAAAGAAAGTTTAACGGATTTCTTTTCGTAGTTATGTGGACGACTTCACACTTCTCATTATTTAGAGTCAATTGCCAATTTTTACACCATACTGATGTCTTATTCAGATCGTTCTGCAGTTGGTTTTGATCTTCAGATGATTTTACTAGACGGTAAATGACGGGTCATATGCAAACAACCTAAGAGAGCTACTTATATTTTCCCCTAAATCGTTTATGTTAATAAGAATGTGTAGTTGTCAAGAGTTGTCCACCCAGGTAATTTTCCCAATCCCCCGTCAGTAATCTCTATACCATCACACACCATATTAAAGGGCAATGATAATTATTATTTTACTATTTTGGCACTCCCCTGGTTTGTCGCTATATGTAAACGTCATGTAAACCTAAAGTAAAGAGCTGAGACAGCAAGTTATGTAAAAGTAAAGTATTCAACAATCCGAAGAATGATCCTGTTTAGAGGTGGTTTGCCGTTGCCTTCCTCCGATCTTCTAACTGACTTACCCAGTCAGTTGTAGAGGGACCTACAGTTTAACGTGGGTTCCGAACCAGGGTGCTAGTCGGTATTTTTCACATCAGCAACACTACCAAAAGTGAAAGAAGTGGAAAGTGACAGATAAAAATCCTAGCTCCTGGCGGGGATCGAACCCGCGACCTTTGAATTCATTGTCTGACACTCTACCACTGTGCTAATGATATATATGGGGTGTCCCAGATATCTGGTCCACCCAAAATATTTCTGGAACAATAACAGCTATTGGAAAACGACTTTCACCGGTATCAATGTACGGTTGGGGCCCATGAATGTACATATTTGGAAACACTCCAAAATGAAAGCAAATGTGTTTTTTAACACAAACTTTTTTTTTTTTAATGGACACCCTATACGTTTTCTTCAGCAATCCATAGCATGACAAATCACATAAACAATGGCGTTGATTGCATCGCAATGTTCCCATTACATCCCGATATATTGCGACGCGAAGTTGACGCTTGAAATACGCGAAACGCGCGGCTAGCGCACGTCCTGGGACTCAGGCGAGGACCCCACGCTGCTCAGGACGTGCGCTAGCCGCGCGTTTCACGTATTTCAAGCGTCAACTTCGCGTCGGAATATCTCGGGATGTAATTGGAATATTGCGATGCAATCAACGCTATTGTTTATGTGACTTTTCATGCTATGGATTGCTGAAGAAAAAATATAGGGTGTCCATTTAAAAAAAAACAAAGGTTTCTGTTATAAAACACATTTGCTTTCGTTTTAGAATGTTTCTAAATATGTACATTCATGGGCCCTAGCCGTACATTGATACCGGTGAAAGTCATTTTCCAATAGCTGTTATTACTCCAGAGATATTTTGGGTGGACAACATAGCTGGGACACCCTGTATATATTGCGTGTGATATCTCACCTGAATTCCTAATTCTTTTAATCAGTGTGATATTAACTAACGTAAAATATCAGAGAAACTGCTCGAATATCACGGGAACACAGGGTTTTGAAAACCGTATGATGTCATTTCCGGGCCGACTGCCGTTCGACTCTTAACCACCATGAGCCGATGCTGAGCCTGAGAGGTAAGCCGTCCTGTGATCAGGCGGCGCCTGATTGGTCGGCAGACGCGCTGCTGCCCTCTAATTGGCCAGGATAACCGGCGGGTACCCGCGGGCTTTATCGGGCCCGCGGGCCGGGCAGCCCACCTTGCGCCTTTCCTGCGTCAGTTGTCCGGAGAACAAGTGGCACGGGGCGGCGCGGGCCACTCCGCACACGGGGGCGTTGTCGGCAGCGCCGCTTCCTCGCAAACACACGTTCCTCACCACTCCGCGCCCCTCCACCCCCGACCCCACACCGCCTCCCCGTCAATTACTCGGTCAATCGCCCGGGATAGCTGCGCATCAGTCAATGTACATAATCTCTGGATCAGCGATTTAATTAACTATCCATATCCGCAGTCGCGCAATTACGCCGCCAAAGGAGGGATCAATCTACGCGGGGCCGCAGGTCGGAAACGGTCGGTAATGAGGCCTCAAAAGCGACAAATAATGGTCCAGGGAACGCTCTGGCCTTTCTCAAATCAGTCACCTGCTTCGGCGGTCAGTCTTCGGTGAAGAAAGGCGCACAGCTAAAAGTGCTTCCTTTCAAATAGTATCATAACTAGTATAACTACTCTTCCTTTTGATCTTCCATTTATACACCACAAGCCACCTTACAGTATGTAGCAGTCGGTAATTTAAATACCACTATAATTTTCACCGTTACGTTCATATATGAGTTTTTAACGGGTTACACTGAATCCATCATTGACGATGGAACTGGGACTACAGCTGGTGAGCCGCGGTGGAGCAGCCGAGCGGTCTAAAACGCCTCGCTGCGGTGCGCGCGGTTGCTCGCCATGGAGGTTCGAGTCCTTCCTGGGACATGAGTGTCTATGTTGTCCTTAGGTTAGTTTACCTAGGTTTAAATAGTTTGTAAGCTGCGGACTGATGACCACGCAGTTTGGTCCGAGAGATTTACAAACATTTGAACATTTTTACGGCTGGTGAAGATTACGTAGGAAGTAGGATACCAACAGCCGTATGTTTAACAGAAACTTTATTCCTTAACTACCAGTTTCGGCATTCCATTATGCCATGTTCAGGCCCCTATATCGGAGTATTATATCCATTAAATAGGGATCTAAACTGATTACGTGGATATCTTGCTCTCAGTTTTTGTTGTTGGTTGTTACTGAGAGGAAGTAATCGACGCAACCAGTTTCGATCCCTATTTAATGGATATAATACTCCGATATAAGTGCCTGAAGATGGCATAATGGAATGCCGAAACTGGTATTTAAAGAATAAATGTTTCTGTTAAACATACGGCTGTTGGTATTCTACTTCCAACGTAGTTTTTAAGGGGAGTTGGAACACCGCGAGCCGCGCGGGAGTAGCTGAGCGGTCTGGAGCGCCACGTTGTGGATCGCGCGGTCTCCCGCGTCGGAGTTTCGAATCCCCCCTCGGGCATGGATGTTTGTGTCCTTTACTATAAGGTAGTTCATGAGTAGTTTGTAAGTTTAGGGACTGATGACACCGCAGTTAAGTGCCATAAGATTACAAACATTTGATTTTAAACATTTGACACTTTCTGAACTCTATGAAGTAATGTGGGACTGTGTACATGCGAATTATCATAACAAACTTATTTATCTTGATTAGGTTGATAAACTGAGTGATTTTCAGACGAAACAAGATGTCACGACTTTGTATTTCCATTTGCAGATACTTTCTTTACATTGAATAACATCATTAAACAAAATTAAAAATACAGTACAATGATCTATTAGAATGATCATTTTGAAAGAATCGCATGAAGTCAAAAGGAAAAAGCATCGCTATTATTGGTTCAACAAACATAGTAGCGATTTCGATCAATTATGCTAAAACTGCAATTACAGAGTTTCGGGAATTAAGCAAATGCGAATCAATAGCAAACATCAGATGATATAGTTTTGTAGATCTTTGTGTATATTCGGTGATTACATGTTAGCAACAAATTTTATCGTCTCTGTAATTAGTTCAGTAACAAGACATCTTTGGTATTGTTACAGTAATCATGTAGTTGGAATTTACAAAGAAAATTAAAAGATGTGAAAGTTTCGTACGATATTCATGAACAGTTAATTGTGAGATAATATTTGATTATTGTAACTTTTATTAATTCCGCAGATTTCAATTCTAATAACTGAGTTTGTATTGACACTAATAATGGATGTTGTAACAAAATGATTGTTTAACAAAATATAAATATTTGTGAGGCCCTGGTGCCGGCAGGTCAGTTGGGTTCAGTACGACACAGTGGAGCATAGTTGTGAGTAGATTTTTTTTTTTTGTGAATCAGTTTTTCAGTTGTTGTTATTGAATTTCAGTGTTCCTTAGAATGTTAATTCACGAGAAGAATGAAATAAGCTCTCTTTCTCTCTGGCCATGTTCCCGCATATGCAGGGTCGGCTCTGTGTTGGTTCGGATTTGGCGTGTTAATATTTATGGGGTGGCCAGATGATCTCCCTTTAATTCTGCCTCATGTTCCCTGTGAAATGCAGCAGAATTAAAGTATATGCTGTGGAGGGAGACGTGCTTTAAGACAGTCCGTGTAGTTGCTTTGGCTACAGCGCGGTGTTAGCTGAGTGGTCTTCGGGCGCCGTTGCTCAGCGCGCCCAGTCAGGGGGCTAAACGCCCTCTGTAATAAAAAAGCTGAGACAAACTTTCAACGAACAATCAACAATTAAGCAAACGAACGACCGCAGAGCACAGATCTAACTCAAAAAAAAAAAAAAAAAAAAAAAAAAAAAAAAAAAAAAAAAAAAGTGGTTTAAGGCACCTACCTAGTAAGTAGGAGTTCCCGGGTTTGATCCCGGCCATCGCATAAATTTTAATTTAATGCCTCTCCTTATGTTTAATGCCTTTGGTATAATGAGACAATGTTGTCTCAAGTGATTGTATTATTTGTTGAATGATATATGCTAAAGGTAAGTATTTTATTTGATCTAACAATGGAAGTATTTAAGTGCTATAAGTTACAGTCACATCATCGTTAATAGTATTTCCATCATATCCTTATATTCAATATCTAATCACTTTGATTTTAGGATTCTGCAGTTAAACAGCAGAGATCATGAACTTAAACATTTGTAGCAAGCATTACTGTTCATCCATCGACGAAACTTGAAACAGTTGGAGAAAACTTTGCCCAATTTTGATGCTGCATGAAAGCAACGCTGCCCAATAAAGGGTGAATTAAGGTTGTGGAAATAAAATCCGCTATCAGTCACAATTATTGGTGGTTTATTAAAACACTACCGGTTTCGGGCTTGTGCCCATCTTCAGGTGTTTACATTCAGTGTTGTTGAATATAAGTAAAGTATCCAGTTCGTTTTCGTACATTTCTCATGGGTATTAGTTGAGAACATTGTAGTAACAGTAACATGATGCTAATTTGCACTTCCATGTTTCAGGTTTTGCACAGTACACAGTACACTTTACAACTGTCGCTCCAAACATCGCCACAGTACACTTTATAGCTGTGACTTCATCATGTTACTGTTACTACAATGTTCTCAACTAATATCCTTGAGAAATGTACGAACACGAACTGGATACTTTACTTATATTCAACAACACTGAATGTAAACACCTGAAGATGGGCACAAGCCCGAAACCGGTAGTGTTTTAATAAACCGCCAATAATTGTGAGTGCGGATTTTATTTCCACAACCTATAAGGAACAGTCACGGAGTTCAACATCCGTAATGGATAAAATTCACTGAATTAAGGGAAGTTAAGTCAGTAACACTGTGTGCTCCGTCAGCACGACACGTTAGGCTTAGAACGGCCACCGCCAAGTTCCAGGCAGGTCACATGTGCGGGGGGGACCGACGCTAAACGCCGCCTGCGGCCGGGGTGGGAGGGAGAGCCGGAGAGTTAGAGAGCGCGGCCCAGATGAAACTCGGACTGACCATCGGGGCGGCCGCCACGTCGAAATAATAAGGAGCAAATTTCATCAGGCCGCGCCGTCCACAAGTTATTACTGGGGGAGCCAAACAAAAGCGCCCGCACACCCCGCGGACAGAAACGCAAATGGACGACGCTGATTGCATAATCCTACATTCCCGGCCTTTCTCTTCTCACCACCACCCCATCTCTTTCTCTTTTTTTTTTCTTTTTTTCTCCCCGCAGACTCTAGCTTCCCTTTCCCTGAAAGGAGAGTAGAGTAAGACAGGAAAAGATGCCCAAAACAAATATTTAACAATGGCAGCGTGAAGGGGAGGGAAGTTGGGGGAGAGGGAGTGGGGGGGTGCCGGGAGTGACGATATGAAAGGAGAAGTTATATATAACAGGCGTCGTTGGCGGGCGCGGTGGTGGTGTTGGCGGTGGGTGAGTGAGTGGAATGCTGGAAAGGAGGCGTGGGAGGGGGTTGAGCAGGGGGTGGGTCGGGGTGGGGGTGGCGGGTAAATGAGTCTGGCTGGTCGGGAGCGACAATCAGCCGCGAAGAATGAAGCCGAGGCGAGGCGAGGCGGTGCAGATTGGACCGGCCGCGCGGACGCCGCCGCCGCCGCCGCCGCCGCCGCCTCCGCCGCTCCCCCAATCTGGGGCCGAATTAACGGACGACGCCGCTACCCAAACTAAACAGTAATCCCATCGGCGCCGTCCTAATTAGCCCGTGTTAGTTCACAATGTTAACTAATTACAACTCTTCGGCGTCCGTCGGTCGGTCGGTCGGTGTCTCCGCGCGACTCGAGTCGAGTCGAGTCGAACCGAGGCGAGCCGGGCGTCACCCGCTGCCACTGTGCATCGCGGGGCTGCTCGCCGAAAGGGGCTGACAGTGTTCTCGTCGTCTGAAGACGCACACTCGACGTAGCATCTACGTCTACAACCATACTCCGCAAGCCACCTGACGGTGTTTGGCGGAGGGTACCTTGAGTACCACTATCGATTTTCCCTCCTATTCCAGTCACGTATTGTTCGCGGAAAGAAGGATTGTCGGTATGCCTCTGTGTGGGCTCCAATCTCTCTGATTTTATATTCACAGAATATATGACATCAACTGCGATTGGGCAAAGCTGAAAATGTGTACCGGTATTCGAACCCGGGTCTCCTGCTTTCTAGGCAGCTGCGCTGACCCCTACACCACTGGGGACACAGTGATCACCGCACCTGCAAGGACTACCTAAGCTCGCTCAAAAAAATGTTCAAATGTTTGTTAAGCTTATGGGACTTAACTACGGGGTCATCAGTCCCTAAACTTACAAACTACTTATTTACTACTTTATACTAAGGTCGGCACAGATATCCATGCCCGAGGGGGATTCGAACCCCCGACCGTAGTGGCCGTGCAGACTGTGACTTGAGCACCTCAATCCCCTCGGCCACCGCAGCCGGCCTTAAGCTCGCCTCCCGTCAGATACAAATTCCCAGCTTCGCCCTGCCCACAGTACTCAAACTCGTAGTTATGAAACTAATTCCCGTAAGATTAAGGGCTTCAAACTTCCCCACCCCGACCCACTAACGATAGGATCATTGCCCGTCACCGGCATATTATATATACATGTGGCGTCTGTTCCGAGAGAACAGACGTCACTTCTGATCCTGCAGTTGTTATTATTTAATATTCACGGAATATATGACATCAACTGCGATTGGGCAAAGCTGAAAATGTGTACCCAGCCGGGATTCGAACCCGGGTCTTCTGCTTTCTAGGCAGTTGCGTAGACCCCTACACCACTGGGGACACAGTGATCACCACACCTGCAAGGACTACCTAAGCACGCCTCCCGTCAGATACAAATTGCCAGCTTCTCCCTGCCCACAGTACTCAAAGAACAGACGTCACTTTTGATCCTGCAGTTTTGAAGCCCTTACTCTTACGGGAATTAGTTTAATAACTACGAGTTTGAGTACTGTGGGCAGGCCGAAGCTGGGAATTTGTATCTGACGGGAGGCGTGCTTAGGTAGTCCTTGCAGGTGCGGTGATCACTGTGTCCCCAGTGGTGTAGGGGTCAGCGCAACTGCCTAGAAAGCAGGAGACCCGGGTTCGAATCCCGGCTGGGTACACATTTTCAGCTTTGCCCAATCGCAGTTGATGTCATATATTCTGTGAATATTAAATAATAACAACTGCAGGATCAGAAGTGATGTCTGTTCTTTCGGAACAGACGCCACATTTATATATCTCTGATTTTATCCTCACGGTCTCTTCGCGAGATATACGTAGGAGGGAGCAATATACTGCTAGCAGGGAGCTTGGGGGGATAATCCGACTCGTTATCCACCTTGGTAGACTCTCCCGAACAACCTTTACTTTACCTCCCCTTTCCTATCTTCTTTTATTTATCCTTCTTAATAATGATGATTTTTGAGTTGCCCTTCCTTTTCCTTATAATTTGTTATATTGTCGTATTGTCACGATACAGGGGAGACAGCGTCACGGAAATGATACAGGATCTGGGATGGGAATCATTCAACAACGACGCTTATCGCTGCGGCGTCGGCTATTTGCGAAACTACAATCGCCAACATTCTCCTCCGAATGCGAAAATATGTTATTCACTTCCACTAACATAGGTAGAAATGATCATCAGGATAAATAACGAAAAAAATCAGACCTCGAACAGAGAGATTCAGTTGTTCTTTGTTCCCGCGTGCTATTCGAGAATGGAATGGGAGATAAATAGTATAAATGGTGATTCGATGAACCTTCTGCCAGGCACTCAAATGTGATATGCAGAATATCCCATGTAGATCTAGATATCCATTATTCAGAGATAGTACTCGAATTTAATTTAAAATTGTATAAGTAACTAAATAAAAATATGTAACACCATGAATTTTATCATTAACTTACCTAATTGTTACTATAATTATTTATTTAAACTTAACGTTATAAAAATGTAAAGACAACACAAACCAAACTTGGTCTAATTACGACCGGCTATATACCTAAAGGCAGCTTGTCTGTATCATTACATTTATGGACACTAAGTGTTTTGGCCAATCTAAACTTTAAATTTGTATGATAAATGTATTCAGAAGAAACGTACCAATAAATGTGTATATTTCTATTTCATATCCATCTGAGAGAGAGAGAGAGAGAGAGAGAGAGAGAGAGAGAGAGAGAGAGAGAAGGAATAACAAAGACCCTAGTAGCACAACGCACGATAGAGTGAGATCACCATGAAAATCTCAAGAATATTAAACATTACTAAGGCCGATATTACACTATCAAATTTTCTTTGACCAAGAATCTTGGACATTGTGAAAATGGAACATTAGACTATCCAATTTTCTTTTCACAAAGGAAATGTCAAACTGCATGCACAATGGCGGATGAATATTTGTTATTAACCTCACTATTGGTTACATATACAGTGTGAGGAAGCAAGTCATAACACCCCTTGTGTCGCCCCAACCGTAATAGATACAGAGATGCCGTTTGGACAGTGAATTTCAGGGACTGGAGCTATTGAATTCATGACATTTCATAGTTGTGCTATTTTTTTTTATTTTCTTTTTTTTACAGAGGTATGAGGCCATTTTTAGTTTTTTTAATGGAACCCTATGTTAAATTTTAGCATAACATTTTGGGCTTAAAAAGACGGTTTCAAATATGTGAATGTCATGATATTTAGCCGAATAGTTTTTGGCACACAGATATGATCCCGTATTGTATTCGTCCTTCGAAGCAGCGTTGTTTATGTAAGAGCCGCGGCGGAGCGGCCGAGCGCATTGAGGCGCTATACAACTATGTGCGAGGCCACTTCCCGGCGGGGGTTCGAATCCCCCCTCGGGCATGACTGTTTGTGTCGTCTTTAGTATAAGGTAGTTTATAAGTAGTTTGTAAGTTTCGGGATTGATGACCCCGCAGTTAAGTCCCTTAAGCTTGACACACATTTCAACATTTATGTAAGAACGGATTCGTTACGTTTACTGTGTAGTCTACACAACAGGAAAGGTCGCATTGGACAACGCCGCTTCGAAGGCCGAATACAATAGGAGAAGACAGCTGTCTCAAAAACTATTCGCCTATATATTTTGATATACATATATTTGAAAACGTCTTTTTAAGCTCATCACGCTAAAATTTAATATGGGGTTCCATTAAAAAAAAAGAAAAATGGCCACATATCTCCTTAATAATAATAATAATTAGAAAAAGCACAAACATGAAATGTGATGTATACAAGTATCCCTTGTCCCTACAATTCACTGTCCGAACGGCATCTCTGTATTACCGTAACAATTGGGGAGATACAAGGGGTGTTATGACTTAGCTACCTGATACTGCATATTATGAATATCTACCGATACACTATAATTGCATGAAGGCCTACAGTAATTGCAACGGCTAGACATTTGGAATACTGACAACATTGCTGACGCTTCCGTCTGCAGTGGTATTCTGCTCTAAAATTTTCAAGGTGGATCAATACATTTGTGGCTTCTAAAGAACCTGTGCCGTGTTTTCCCTTTTGGTCGTATTCTTATCGCGTCTGCAGCAAACAAAACATTACAAATATTTATAGTCTGTGTAAATAATATTTGTCTGAAATATATGTAGGGAATTAAACAGCGCCATTATATTCTTTTGCTTTTTTCACTATTTTCCTGGATGATGCAGCTTGTTTTTACAATCATCCTCATACAACTACAAAATTTTTTTATCTACGGTGAGCGGATAGACTTGATTAAAGAATTTTTGACGAAAGGCAACTTTGACAAATGTTCCATATTACACTGTCCAATGTTCTTTGACAAAAATTATTTGTCAAAGAAAATTTGATAGTGTAATATCGGCTTAAGTAACAGAATATGTATTACCGCTATTAGTCACAAATATTCCAAATGATCAAATGACTCACAATTCAAAACTCAGTAGTTTAATCAAAACAAGCTTTTTATTTTATTTTATTCATCTTTTTTTTGCCGCCGTCCTTTATCCAGCTTTAGCTGTGCTAACAGTGAAATCGCCATCTTGTTTCGAGCAACAGCTTTGTCGATAGTGAAACCGTGTTTTGCAGCGTTGTGTTTTAGGCTAACAAGCCCAGAAGAGAAATGATGTCACCTTTATATACCAGGAAATGGGAGCTATACAACATGAACAAAGCGAATTGATAAAACAAGCTTTTACAATGAAACAGGTAGTAAAAAAAGACATCACCTCACATTGGTTATCTATTTTTCTATTCACAGGTTTATTGCTACAAGTAGCAAGATTTTGTAAATGTAAAACTGTAGTAAAATATTTTTTTACTTTTTCTAATGCCAGAATAGCATGAAGGGGAGGCGCAAACTCGAAATATTTAGTTAAATAAATAATATTTACTCTCGTCAAACAATTTGTGACTTGTAGCTGTAATATACGTAACCTGTAAATCATTTAGATACAATCACTGTCGGAAAATATCATTATGTCTTTAAAATATTAGTAGCCTTTATTTATTTCGATTAAAAGAAAGTGTCCCATTCGTAATCAGTTGAGGCAACATCATTAAGCAAGAAAGTAAATTCCAGATATGGATTCGACTAATGATTCCAGAAAATATAGGGCGAAACGCGCATGCAGAAAATAAAAGGATTTCAGCAAGAAAAGGGCAGTTTCATTTCCAAAAATAAATGATCATAAACGTCTTTGAGGGCCATTCGTAGAAGTTTTTGTCAAATAAGTGTTTAGTAAGCTACGTCCTTTGGTGATGTACTACAGTAATTGGAGATTCTTCCAATGAATGTCATTTTGGCTTGTACATAACTCACGATTTATTATTTGTGCCTGTTCGACTCCTAATTACTCCGTACGCGTAGTTTCAGACATTTTATGGAATAAATGCTTCCAGTGACTATTCTGCAATTACGTAGTGTTATGTTAAAGACTCTTAGTTTCATTGTATTCACAATACATTACAATTCTTTATACTGACGGTCAGTTGGCACTCTGATACCCTACAGATAAGAAAATCAAATGTTTATAAATCTATGGGATCTAACAACTGCGGTTATCAGTCCCTACGTTTACAAAAGACTTAGGCTAATTTGAACTAACCTAAGGACAACAAACACCCATGCCCGATGGAGGACTTGAACCTTCGACGGAAAGCAACCGCTCTCTCCGCAGCGAGGCGCCTTAGGTACACAATGATAGCTTCTCTCCGTGGAAAGTTTTATGGATCTTCCAACGGTATCTGCTATGTCATTTAAGGATACTGTGAAAAGTAGCGGTCCTATTACTCTTATTCGGGGTAAGCCAGTATTTTTTTTCACACTAGAAGACTACGCCTCATTGTGTGTTGTTTCGTCTACTTTTTCACTGCGTCTATCCACTTTCGCGCGGTCGGCTTCCTCAAGTGGGATTTGGAGGTTAGTTAAGGTGTGGCTAGATGCCCATCTTGTCGCTAACTCATTACGCACGGTCTGCGTATAGTGTCATACACCTATAAAGTGAGCGAAAGGTTAATCCTCAAACAACTTACATTTATGCAGCCAGGTACAAAAATCTACATCAGGTGATATTTCGGCAACAAGAAAACCTTGCCATTCTCAAGGCAATACTCCAGAGAGGAAGCAATGTGCAATGACGTTGAAAACCTCGATTTGCAATGACAACAGGAAAGACAACACACACCGAGCAACCGAAAACAGCGCCCTCATACGGCCAAATATGAAAAACGTCAGAAATATCGAAATATCAGTTTTGAACGGGTGAGGTGGCATTAATTTTGTCCCTCTGTTTTTTGACAAGTGAGAGAGCTGGATTCCAAGCAGAATTTAAGCAGAAACCTCCATCCATATTCATAAAGTTATCCTCTAGTTTTATTTCTATCGCTTCCTTGATAACACAATTCCAAGAGCTGGAAGAGCATGCCAAATTTCTGTTTGGGTGACATCTGTCTAGGCAGTGTTTAACACCAGCAGATTTTCTGGGTTGTTGTAACGTGTGTGACGTTTATTCTGTCACACACCGGTCCTTAACAATCCTAACCGTTTGACCAATATATGAGATGGCACAGCTCCATAGGATAAGATAGACACCCAATCACCTGACCTTTTCGAAGTCCGTGAGTTCCGCGGAGCGCTCCATTCTGCTCTTTCACTATGTCTAATAACTACATAGGTCGCTGGGATACTTGGCAGTAGGTGATAACACAGTGCACCTAATATCATAAATGTAGGGTTTTAGAAGTGTCCGGATACTTTGGATCACATAGTGTTTTTTCAAAGTCGGGTGCGAAATTCAGCCTCAAGTCTTTTTTCGTTGATATAAATATCAGTGTAAATACAATTATACAATCCCTGACAAGGATTTTCGTCTGGAATATAGCAAAGACATTAATGATAAATCTCAAGTATTGAAATAAAATTTGTGATGCCTAGTAAGCATGGAGGTCAGGGTTCGATTCCCGGTCGCATCACAAATTTTAATTCCCTGTTCAGATTTATAATTAATATCTTTTTCGTTATTGATATCGTGTTTGTTCTTTTCGGGCATAGCAATAATTGTAAATATGCTCACAAAAGGCAGTGAAAATTTCTATGCGGACGCATTCAAACACTTGATCCTTGCGGCAATCCAGTATAGGCTGCGAGTAAGAAAAATCAATGAGCAGGATGCTAGAGGTTGAGAATTTGGGTTGGAAGGGAAGCATGCCTGCACAACCTAATTTTCCAAAGCGGAAAATCCGAGTTCGAATCCCGGTCCAGCACAAATTTTAAACTTCCTCGTTGAATCTTTTGGCTCACTTTAGGTTACGGCAGTAACACTAAAAGTGGGCCTTGGCGATCGTCTTCTGACAGCTCGAAATTTAAATGAAAATAACGGCTTAACTGTTCATCTGATACGAAAATTGAATAACCGTATTTGTGGAGGAGAAAATTCTCTAAAACTTTGCTCTCTTATGTTTTTTTCATACCTCGTAGCGTATCAAAGATATTTGCAAAAATAACGGCGATTTTGGGATGTCTGTCTGTCTGTCTGTCCGTAACGTGTTCCCTGTTTTTGAGACGAACCGTTCAATCGATCAGCACCAAATTTTACAGAAATGATTGTAGGCCGCCAGAGACCAGAACCTTCCTTTTTCAAATTTTTCGGACAAAAATACGGTAGTAAAACCAAAAAAAGCCGTTTGTAATATAATTGTAATTGCAAACGAATAAATCATCTGACACGAAAATTGAATAACCTAATTGGTAGAGGAAAAAATTCTCTACAACTTAGCTCCCTTATGATTTTTTCATATCTCGTATCGTTTGAGACATATATGCAAAAATAACGGAGATTTGACACCCTCCATTGAATTAACGAAAACCAGCCATTCTGAAATGTCACGTGACATTCTTCGCGTATTTGATGATTTTGTTATTGTAACTTACACGTTGTTCTTTCAAAGCAACGGCACACTGAGGAATTAACAAAAACACACCGTTCTTCGTACGATAAATGATAATCTAATGTCTACCAATGCCATATTAACATCAGTTAACAACGGCCATCAATAGTATGAGATTAAAGAACACTTGTTTTGATTTATAGCCTTAGCGTAGTGGGCAAGGTCCTGGACTGTGACGCGAAAAGTCGGTGGTTCGAAATCCGCCACTACCTAATTTTTTTTCCTAGAAGTGTTTCAAACACTCTTATTAATTAATTTATTATTATTTTGGTCCAATATATTTGCAAAAACTTATAAAACTACAAATCTAACGTGGGCCGTAAACCACGTCAGTGCGATTTTTTAATTGACTTTATATTTTCCAGACCATAAACTGCATACGAAAAATCTACACAGAGTAGTAATAAAATGCTTAAATTAGCGTCGTGGCAGTATGTTACGATAGTATGTAGGATATTAGAATTTTTTGATATTTGTGGTACGTGAAGTTCAGAACTCAGATAATAACCAGGCAAAGCCATTCGACGCAACTCTAAAAATTTTTTGAGATCATCGACTATGAAGTTTTGCAAGTACATGTGAGTACCAATAATTAAAACAGTTGCAGAATCTGTCGGTGTAGATCAAGTGGTAGCGTTCTGACCTTTCAACCATAGCATCGATGGTTCGAATCCCACCGTGATAGATTTTCTTTTTCCGTAATATACAAATATTTACAAAATTTTAATATTAACGGTAAGTTTTATGAAAAATGCACGTATTTTTGTTTATGCGTAACTTTCTATATATGCTTTTCAAGCAATACAACACGTCTGTGCTATTTTTTCGATGCCTGCGAAAGGGGTTTCTTCTTCCTTGAGGCCGCTCTGGGGTCGTCTCGAGCAGTCGCGCGACAAGCTTGTATCGCGTGCAGACGGCCTCGGCACGCTCGTGACCCTACAGGCGCCACCCTACCCCCACCCCCAGCCGTGCCTCACCTCCACAAGGGCTTTCCCCTCGTCTGCTCAGGAATTCAAGTAATTAGTCTCCCGACCGCCAATTAATGCTGCAAGCTGACTCTCCAAGACTTGCCGGCGTAGGCACAAATTACCTGCTGTTTAATCTTTCCCCTCCGGCGCTGATTATATATACCTTAGACGCCATACGTATCCCCTGGATGTTATTTACAAAACGCCGCCGCCGCCGCCGCCGCCGCCCGGGTGACAAGCCGCCGTGTTTCTGGGCGCCGCCGCCGGCAGCGCCACCGTCGCGCCGCCTGGCCGCTAGCTGGCGCGCGCGACGCGGCGCGGCGGTACAATTAATCAAATATGTGACAGCTGGTTAAATTGATGAACAGCCGTTCATGCCGAACAAAGAGGCCGGCGGTGGTGGGGGGGAAGGGGGGGCAGGGGAGCGGGGATTGGACGGGGGGGATTACTGGCGCCTGCCACCCCACCCGCTTCCCGCCAATTTATTGATTATATAATTTCGTTAGCGAAAAACGAAAATTTTCGTCTCGGCGGGACGTGCAAAGAGATACACGCTGCAGCGTCGCGCCCTTCGGCGAAGTGTAAGAACTGACACGGTCGATAATAAGCGCCTAAAACGCACGATTGCATGAGAAAAATGTTTGGTCTTATCTCGAGCGTACGAAACGTTTCGTACTGTAGTCAAATAACCAACTGCGCTTCCTTTGATATCTACATCTGTTTAAACTCTCTAATAATCACATAGTTTAAGAAATGTGAAAGACGTTGTAAGAGAAAAAGGAACAGGAACGGATGTAAATTATTTTCTAGGGCTACTCTACGGCTGTCTTTCGAATCAAAGGTTCAAACGTTTATAAATCTAATGGACTTGACCACGTTAGTCATTAGTCCCTAAGCTTACAAACTACTTACACTAACTTAAAGTAACTTATGCTAAGGACAACACAAGCACCATGCCAGAGGGTACTGTTTCTTTTAACTAGTCTTGTTTCGATGCCTCATTTTGCCGATTTTCTCCACCGGCGCGGTACTAGTTCTATTGCGTCTACAGGGCCTCTACTTTGGTTTCGCCCACGCGCGGTGGATCGTGAGCGGTGTATAAAGGGGCCACTGTCTTTGTTCTGCCTCAGTTTCCCGCGATTAAGTGTATCAGCGCACTAACCTGAAGATGGCAGCCAGTTGGTCTGCCGAAATATCGTGTTTAGTTGACGACGTTATCCGGCTGCACACCCGAGATATTATCAGTTATTACGCCGGGAAAGTCTACGCAACCCCTAGTAAGAAACTTGTTCACGAAGTTTGGCAGAAATCGGTACAGTAGTTTAGGAGGAGATGTTAAACACACACACAGCCTATGTCACGTGTATAGAGGCAGCTGCCGAGTGCTGACCGGCATTTAAGATACGTTGTAGCACGACTACGTCAGGCGCGGCGTGCTGCCGTAAGAAACGGAGAGTTTGGAGGCGACGAGAGACGCCTGAGGGGTCGGCGAGGCAGTAACAGGAACAGGAATAGGAACAGGAATGGGAGTGGTGAGGGAAGGGGAGGAGACTGCCGCAGGCAGCGCGGCCTGGCCTGTTTACGACGAGGCGCCCCCTGCCATCGGCCTGTATACAGGAGGACACGGCGTCTGGCGCGTGCGGCAGTGACTGCTCTCCTCACCAGACTCCGTACTACTCTAACCGAACCACCCAACTCTCGCAGCATTCCTAGATAATCATTAATTTAGTAATCATTAATTTAGTAACTATATATATATATATATATATATATAACCAGCTGAGACGCTGGATAATTGACTCCTGGCAGCAGGAATGAAAGACAAGTGATAAGGGTTGGAGGGTCCATACGGCCCTTATCCTAACCACTTACACCGCGTCAGTCTTAGAGAGACACCATACTGCACATGTGCGGAGAGGGGACCTCCCGAAAACGTTGTCTTATTCTGCGGGACCTACAAACACCACAGAGACACATCAGCAGCACTACATGCTCACACGGAAGAACAAATATACGAGGCTGTAAGACAAGAGGACCAATGGACAACACTTAATATACTAACAGATAAAATCTCTCACGCGACATTTGACGAAGGCAACAACATATGCAGCGAGCAAACACAGTGCATAGAGAGTAGCAGCAAAGGAACCGAAATCTAGAAGACGACAGGGACTACAACATGGACCCCAACACAGAAACCAACACGGACACGGACGGGGACAGCGATCATCATTTAACAGACAATAATTAGCGTAACTATAGTAATAAGGACAAATATGAAATTGTCGCTCTTTGTCACCGGCAAAACAGCACTATAAACCTGTTAAACTGTTATAGATAATAATAACGAAGGTTGAGGGTTGACGACTTTATGGGAATGCCAAGTCCTCGACCCTCAAGCCTCAGAAAGTGTCTGACTCCATCCTCTCCATCTTTCTTTCTCCTATCATCTTCTTCTATTAAATAAATTCACGTTTTTCATGCACTGTGTTTTTCAACATAAACGTCTGTACTTGCTGTAGTATTTACTTCTTCTTCTTGAATTGATATGTATTATTTAATTTAAAAAAATGTTCAAATGTTTGTTAAGCTTATGGGACTTAACTACGGGGTCATCAGTCCCTAAACTTACAAACTACTTATGAACTACTTACTAACTAGGACGGCACAAATATCCATGCCCGAGGGGGGATTCGAACCCCCGACCGTAGTGGCCGTGCTGCCGTGACTGGAGCGCCTCAGTCACCTCGGCCACCGCGGCCGGCTATTTAATTAATTTTTCTAGTTATTATTTATAGTTTTATTTCATAAGTCAGTTAAGCTGTATATTGTTAAATTTAACTAGTTATAAGGAGAAATTATGCAGTGTAAAAAATCAATTACCTGTGCAAAATACGACCTGTTTTAGCGTCTAGATAACAGCTCATTGTAAAAGACAGAAAAATCAATAAAATAAATAAATAAATAAATAAATAGTGAATACTTTTCACCTACAGTTTTCTTCTCTATAGGCAAATGTAAAATTGTTAGTGGCATTTGCTCTTCTTTGTATACAGGTAACCCTGATGATGTGGCTCTAGTGTCACAAAACTAGTTGGTTGAAAATAAGAGTACCATACAGCTGAAGCGGTTTTCATTCAATACGACTAAAGTCTACAGCTGCGGATACCCACAATATATAATGTGTTGCAACTTCGAATTTATTTATTACGTTGGTACCCACCTACATAAGGACACGTGGCCATCATAATAAAATAAGCTTAATGAGATCGAAAAGAGAAATATTTAGGTGTTTCTTTTTCCCGCGCGCTACTAGAGAATGGAATGGAGAAAAAATTACAAAAGCGGTTCGATAAACTCTCTGCCAGAAATTTAAATGTGATTCGCACAGTATGTACGTTATTGCAGGACCGACTACGTCACTTAAAACGTGAATGCAGGATTGTAGCGGGAGCTTGGAACCGTCTCGGGCTAGACGGACATGTACCCCTACTCTAAGGTACACGAAGTACACCCGACAAAAGTAAAATGTCTGGCACGAAGTTCACGAAAAAAACCGGAAGACCGGAGGCGAAAACGGCCTTCCTTTTTAAGAGAGGAAACCTCACCTCATGAGAGGCGTGTCGAGTATTTGATAAAAGTAATTCCGGGGAGGGGCGTAAGCACCGGAGTAAAGCCGGAAACTTCATAAAAAGTTTTCTTACACACTTAGGGCCGGTCGTAAAGGTAAACGATGGCTGCGGCGCTTTGTTTAGCGGGAGCCACGGACGCTCCTTGAGGGGTGTGTTTGACGCTGCCTAATGTACGCGGCCTCTCTCGGCTGGATTACCGTTCCTCGTCTCACAGCCCCCGCTCTCTTCCTTTTCCCTTCCACCCCTTCTTCCTTCTTAGGCAACAACTGTCTGACGCGTTGTAGAGATAGAAACCGACTAGACGCCGAAAAAAATTCCGAGTTGTTCAGGAAGACGAATCTTTTTTAATTGACTTTATATTTTCCAAACCATAAACTGCATACGAAAAATCTACAGAGAGTAGTAATAAAATGCTAAAATTAGCGTCGCGGCAGTATGTTACGATAGTATGTAGGATTTTAGAATTTTTTGATATTAGTGGTTCTTGAAGTTCAGAACTCAAATAATAACCAGGCAAAGCCATTCGACGTCACTCTCAAAACGTTTTGAGAAAATCGACTATGAAGTTTGGTAAGTACGAATAACTAAAATTGCAGCATCTGTCGGTGTAGCTCAAGTGGTTGCGTTCTGGCCGTACGACCATAGCGTCGATGGTTCGAATCCCACCGTGATGGATTTTTTTTTTTCGTAGTTTTCGAATATTTACACAATTTCAATATTTAATAGTAATTTTTACGAATAATGCAAAGATTTTTGTTTATGCGTAACTTACTATATTTGATTTTCAAGCAACTACAAAAATAAAAATCTGTCAAGACGGGATTCGCACCACCAACCCTATGGTTCCTGTGTATCCATCTCACATGGATGACGGGACGACGGGTATGTATTAATTTGGCAAATGAAAAATCTTCCGCCGTTATTTTTTAAAATTTTAATCAATTTCATGTTTCGAGATTCCAATAATCTCCAGATCCTTATAAAATCCATGCAGTAATACGAGAACTAGCCATCCATTTATAATCCTGCATATATATGCTATCACCCCAAGAAGGACGAACGTTATTACCGCATCTGCGGGGAAGTTGACGAACGCTATAAATACACTACTGACCATTAAAATTGCTACACCAAGAAGAAATGCAGACGATAAGCGGGTATTCATTGTACAAATATATTATACTAGAACTGACATGTGATTATATTTTCACGCAATACGGGTGCATAGATCCTGAGAAATCAGTACCGACAACAACCACCTCTGGTCGTAATAACGGCCTTGATACGCCTGGGCATTGAGTCAAACAGAGCTTGGATGGTGTGTACAGGTACAGATGCCCATGTAACTTCAACACGATACCACACTTCATCAAGAGTAGTGACTGGCGTATCGTGACGAGCCAGTTGGTCGGCCACCATTGACCAGACGTTTTCAATTGGTGAGATATCTGGAGAATCTGCTGGCCAGGACAGCAGTCGAACATATTCCGTATCCAGAAAGGAGCGTACAGAACCTGCAACATGCGGTCGTGCATTATCCTGGTGATATGTATGGTTTCGCAGGGATCGAATAAAGGGTAGAGCCACGGGTCGTAACACATCTGAAATGTAACGACCACTGTTCAAAGTGCCGTCGATGCGAACAAGAGGTGACCGAGACGTGTAACCAATGGCACGCTATACCATCACGCCGGGTGATACGCCAGTATAACGATCACTGAATACACGCTTCCAATGTGCGTGTCACCGCGATGTCGCCAATCAAGGATGCGACCATCTCGATACTGTAAAAAGAACCTGGATTCATCCGAAAAAATGACGTTTTGCCATTCGTGCATCCAGGTTCGTTGTTGCGTACACCATCGCAGGCGCACCTTTCTGTGATGCAGCGTCAAGGGTAACCGCAGCCATGGTTTCGGAGCTGATAGTCCATGCTGCTGCAAACGGCGTCGAATTGTTCGTGCAGATGGTTGTTGTCTTGCAAAAGCTCCCATCTGTTGACTCTGGGATCGAGACGTGGCTCCACGATCCGTTACAGCCATGCGGATAAGATGCCTGTCATCTCGACTGGTAGTGTGATACGAGGCCGTTGGGATACAGCACGGCGTTACGTATTGCCCTCCTTAACCCACCGATTCCAGAATCTTCTAGCTGTCATTTGATCGCGACCAGCGCGAGCAGGAATGTCGCGATTCGATAAACCGCAATCACGATAGGCTGCAATCCGATCTTTATCAAAATCTGAAATTTAATGGTACGCATTTCTCCTCCTTACACGAGGCATCACAACAATGTTTCACCAGGCAACGACGGTCAACTGCTGTTTGTGTATGAGAAATCGGGTGGAAACTTTTCTCATGTCAGGACGTTGTAGGTGTCGCCACTGGTGCCAACCTTGTGTGAATGCTCTGAAAAGCCAATAATTTGCATATTACAGCATCTTCTTCCTGGGGATAAATTTCGGAACTGTAGCACGTCATCTTCGTGGTGTAGCAAGTTTAATGGCCAGGAGTGTGTACATCTATATAAATTAGTGTGACGTTTCTTCTGTCGGATGTGTGCGGAAAAATAAGCATCACGCCAATCCATATGGTTGTTGTAACTTTTCGTGAGTCGGTAGGCAATTGATCACGGTCTTGTTAATGCCGTCGGTGATAGTGGTGGCAGCGGTAATGGTCGTCGTGGTCAGAACGAGATGCAGCGATTGTCCTAATATTGCCAGGATCGGTCCAAGACGGCAGGAGCAGCCCCTCGGCTCGGCTCGGCCACGCTGCGGCAAGAGAGACGTCGCGGCCAGCCGGAACCGGCGGCGGCGGCACAGTGTGGTCGTGGTGGTGGTCGTGCGGCGCACAACAGGCGGGGTCAGCCGGCGGTCGCGGTCTGCGGTCGTGGCCCCTTGTCGGCCCGCGGACAGCAACACGGCGGTCGTGCGCGGCGGCGGCGGCGGCGGCGGCGGCAGCAGAGAGACACACACGCCGCGGGGCCCGCCGGCCTGCGGCTCTGCGCATGCGCGGCGCTCGTCGCTCACAAACAGACGGTACCGCTGCTCTACTCACTACATGCCGCAAACATGAAGACTAACTGTACCAAGGCCAGTTATTTTTACTCTGATCTTCAACCATTCTTTTTAGTAAGTGATTCCAGCAGCATTGCTCCCATTCTGTGGAGCAATGACTAGCAAGATAGTACGCCTCCTAAAGAGACATGAACTGAGACCAGATATCCGGCCCGCATCCAAGATCAGAGACATGTTACGCCCCTTTAAGGACAGTACAGGTCTGTGTGTTCCGGATGTATATGATGTCCCCTGTCAATGCCGAAGTATTTACATTGGACAAACTATTAGTACTGTTGCTAAACGTTGAGCAGAACACACTCGGCACATAAAAACAAATATGCATAAAATACTTTTTGATAACACGAAAGTTCTTGCCCAAACATCATATTACTGGGATTCCGTTATGAAAGAGTCGGCAGAAATTCAATTAAATGGCAACAATTTGAACAGGGACCTGGGGTATACACTCAGCAGGGCGTGGGGGCGGGCGCTGGACGTAGAGCGGAAACAGAGGTCTCGCGCTAATGGGGAAGCGAGAGCGCCAGGTTGAAACGTGGCGCCCGCGCCGGCGGCACACTCCACGTGACGTCAAAAAAAAAAATGTTCAAATGTTTGTAAAGCTTATGGGACTTAACTACAGGGTCATCAGTCCCTAAACTTACAAACTACTTATGAACTACTTACGAACTAGGACGGCACAAATATCCAGGCCCTAGGAGGGATTCGAACCCCCGACCGTAGTGGCCGTGCAGACCGTGACTGAAGCGCCTCAGTCCCCTCGGCCACCGCGGCCGGCACGTGACGTCACGCGGTACCGCGGCCCATAGGCCCGCGCTGTCTTCCCGCTGCTGCTCTCCGTTCCTTCAGAAACTTCGAGACGCAGCGCTGTAGCTATATAAGCAGGACGCCTTGCCAACACTGGCAGTCGATGATTTTACTCCTGATGGCGATGGCGGGGATTGCAATCGAAAGCTCGAGGATTTTATCCGACATGACGCGGCTTGTAACCCGCGAATATTTTACTAATAAACATCATTAGTTTAATCGTCTTGTTGGGGTTGTCAGCAGCGGGAGAAAGTTTGGTAAAGGTTTGATATAGTGTGTAAAACTTCTTGGCGCGGCGGAGTGGACAAGCGCATTGAGGCGCCATGCTCCGATGCACGAGGCCGTTCCCCGTCGGGGGTTCGAATCCCCCCTCGGGTATGGATCTTTGTGTCGTCTTTAGTGTAAGGTAGTTCATAACTAGTTTCTAAGATTAGAGACTGATGACTCCGCAGTTATGACCCATACGCTAAGCAAATGACAAAATCTTCATTATGTACAAGAAGACTAATCATCTCATAGAACAAAACACTTTTCAGCCAATGCGAACGACTCTAGCGAAGGCGGTTTTGCAACTTTACAACGTGTTATGTGATTAGTCATCACTTTTTTAACCCTCGCATCTGAGTACCTGGATAGTGTCCGAGTAACATTAGTTTTTATTTATAACTAGCTGAAAACCTGGCGCTGCCCGGATATTTATTTATTTATTCCTGCCATTTTTCAGGTATATGTTCATTTGTATCAGAGCTTTGTGCCTGTAAAATCTCTTGGGAATACAATTAATAGTAAAGAAGTAGTAGATGAAAACTTTATGCGTGATGGGGCGGTTTTCCATGAACGTTACTGTTAATGTGCTCACATTTATGAACTACGTGTCGTACTGAGATACAATTTAGAATGTACATTCAAATATATGTGTGTATAATGTCTGTAAAATTTCCTGCGGTACAATTTGTAGTGTACAAATTATAAATTGTAACATCGTACCGAAAACCGTAGTTTTACTCCATAAACAGCGGAAACGTAGTGAGCGAGAAACTTTTTCCTTTCATCATTTTGTTATGGTTGTCAACGAGAAAAAGTTTAATAAAGGTTTAAAATTATGTTGCAAGTCGATAAGTACTCTCATTCTCATATAGCTTATTTATAAAATCTCGCCGCATTATGTGGCAGTTTTTGCGATTCCTATTATTTATGACGTCATAGCTCCTGAAGCGTATGTCGTATGTGATTCTTAACCCTTCAGCAATTGTTGCCTCACGATAAGGAATGTGTGTACCAAATTTGGTGGATATCAGTGCAGTGGTTTGGGAGAAAGTGAGTAGCATAGTTGATAAATGCAGCAGTTTTTCGCGCATCTCATTGTTTATGACGTCATATCCCGGGAACTATATATCACACGTGATTCTTACAATTACGGCGAACGTCTTCATGGATTGAAGCTTACGTGTGCAAAATTTGATGAAGATTGGAAGTAAACTATAGATTTGTATGCAACACGTACACAAAAACAAACATACGGACACTGTGATTATATAAAGATCCACGTGCTACTTAAAGTGGCCCAAACAAAACATTTTTTATGTCAGATGGGTAATAAATTTTATTTATTTGTTCATTTCAATAATACAACAACCGCAAATATATAAATTTGGAGACTGAAGACGAGTTTTAGCTGATGTACAGTACTCTTACGAGTTAACGATTAACGTTAACTTACGTTAAATTGTCCCTAAAGTAACGGTTTAACGTTTAAGGAAAATAACTGTTTTAGTAACGGATTAATGATTAACGAAGCTAATTTTTTTTATTAACGGCGCCCAGCTCTGGTTTGTACAAATGCATAAATAGAATATAGTGCAAAGCGCCTCGCTGCGGAGCGCGCGGTTGCTCGCCGTCGGAGGTTCGGGTCCTCCCTAGGGCATGGGTGTGTGTCGTCCTTAGGTTAGTTTACCTTGGTTTAAGCTACTGACTGATGAGCACGCAGTTTGGTCCGATAGATTTACAAACATTTGAACATTTTTATAGTGCAAAGGCTATGTAGTGATCTATAGAAGCTGATTCTTCTCTGAAATACATTGTATGATAAAGCTTCAAGATTTTTTTTTTTGTCAGACAGCGTAATATTGTAGCGCTACTTATTCCTTCTAAATGTCATAAAGCCGGCCGCGGTGGCCGAGGTGACTGAGGCGCTCCAGTCACGGTCAGCACGGTCACTACGATCGGGGGTTCGAATCCCCCCTCGGGCATGGATATTTGTGCCGTCCTAGTTCGTACGTAGTTCATAAGTAGTTTGTAAGTTTAGGGACTGATGACCCCGTAGTTAAGTCCCATAAGCTTAACAAACATTTGAACATTTTTGAATGTCATAAAAGTTCTGTAATTGGAAGCTACGTTTTACACGTTTAGAAAGAGGAATTTGCGTGACTTCAAGTCGTCTGTCAACTTGAACTATATGAATCAGTATCAAGGAAAAGTGTCACTAAAATTGTAATGTTTCCAGTGATATTTGTAGCTCGAACCGTTCTTGATGGATATATTTGAAAAATAACAGAAGCTCATCGTTATTTGTGGCTGCAGAATGGAAGAGACACGCGTAAGGAATGCGAGACGGGAGAACGAATTGTACGGATCATGTCCGATCGCTTTTGATAGGGCTGTCGCCCGGAGCGCTAAGCCAGCCTCGGTCCATTGCTCCCTCCCTCTCTCCCTCCCTCCCTCTCTCTCTCTCTCTCTCTGGCCAGACAGAGCGCAGCACTGTCGGCTTCGGACACAGAGCAGAGCGCGCGCGGGCCCTTTGGGGAGGCCGGCGTCTGCGCGAGAGATATTTTCCAGCTGAAAAGGTGGAAATTTACATTCGTATTTAACAATATTGTTTTAGAAAGGCAGCGGCGCGGCGCGCGGGCTGTCGGGCGCAGATGTCGGCGCGGTACAGCGCTGGCAAAAATACGCGCCGCAGGCCCCACCCACCCCCGCCGCTTCAAACGGCCCCGCCACAGCCGCCCGCAGCAGTCGGACAAAACGCTGACAGCTCAGCCCGCTGCCCACAGCCCCTTTGTTTCCACGTGCCGGCCCGTTGTAAGCGCCCAATAAAGAGATAATTTCTCGGCGCCGGCGGAAGGAGCGCCGCGGACAAAAGAAATCAAGCGCCGGCCGCTACCCGGTCGCTGGTGTAGTCCGGCTCTTTTCGGGCCAGCGGCCAGTTCCAGTTGCAGCGGCCACCGCGTACCACGGGCTAGCGTTTTGCGCGACCTGTTACGCCGCCTGCTGTCGCACTCGACAGTCCCTTTGCCGCCTTAGGTTACGGCGACTCGGTTTAATAACCTGGGGAAGCCGGGTGGAGCAGGTGTTTTACAAAAAAACTGTTGGGTATAATTTAGTGATCCTGCCTGACCGCTCTTCCTTTTGCTGTTACCTGAGCCACAGGGTATATGCAAGTGAAGGAGCTGTTCTTCGGTTTTTGGCATTTGGGGCTGAGCTCAGAGAAATTTTCTACCTCAAACTAATTTATATATATTTGAGGGGGAGTTGGAAAATAAGTTTCCCCTGTAGACTGTGGGCAGAGTTCTGTGCGAAAATAATAACAATAATAATAATAATAATAATAATAAAGGAGGAATAATCTATATTTTTCTACAAAATTTCCAAGTATATTGACACATTTTTCAAAGCACTATATTGCTAAAATTACATTTCATTTATTACTACGTTTCGGCATATGCCGTAATCAGATCTAAAAATCTCTTAACTTGCACAGTAAAGTTCAGCGTCAATGATAAAATATCTACCTAATAGGTACGCCAATTAAATGAGTTAATAATTGAGTTGACGTACCTACTAAGTAGATATTTTATGATTGACGCTGAACTTTACTGTGCAAGTTCAGAGGTTCTTAGATCTGATGATGGCAGATGCCAAAGCTTCGTAATCAACAGATATAATTTTAGCTATCTAGACGACTTTTAATCTTATTGAAAAAAAAAAAAAAAGAAAAAAAAAAAAAGATCACGGACTCCTACAGAAAATTATATATATGTGTGTGTGTGTGTGTGTGTGAAAAAATCTGGACGTTGCATATGGAACAAGCGTTGAACGGCTTTGGGAGAAAGACGATACAACAGGTGAATGAGCAAGTGCAAGACACCGATACACCATTGCGTAGAGGTTTACCCTGAATATGGCGACGACTTTCTGTTTCGGACTGTGACGGAGGATGAAACGGGAGTTCACCATTACACACCAGATTCGAAGTCCATAGACTGGAGACATATATCATCACCTGTCCGAAAGAAATTCAGAAGCATTCCGTCTGCAGGTAAAGTGATACTCGCCGTTTTCTGGGGCGCAATGCTTCTTCCGTATGCAACGTCCTGATTTTCCTTGTAAGCCTTTTTTGAAGCTTATAAAGCAGTATGACAATTGCCTCAACATACTTGAAAATAATGTACAAAAATAAAGATATATCTTCTCTTTAATATCTCATTCTACTTTTTTTTTCATACGCAACTTTGACCACAGTCGACAGGGGATACCTATTTTTCAACTTCCCCTTTTACATATAAATAAAAGGAATAAAAGCCCATTTTATATGATTTTCCTCGTGCTCTGAAGGGGATGGGGACTGCAGCCTCATAGCTCCCACCCCACCCCCCTGGATTCACCACTGAGTCAGAGTGTAACACAAGAGTCTCGAAACTGCCATTGATTTTCTGCATCTTCGCGACTGTAGCGCCGCCAAGCGTCAGGGGCGTATAAACATACCACGATACGATTGTGTATTTCATGTGTATTTAGGACCATTTGGGTCGCTAAAATTTTAACACCTATCAAAAATATAGTCCGGAAATATCTCATTTGCTGGGAAATAAGGAAATAATTTTACGAACAACAAGTGTTTATTTACGATTCTGAAGGAATTAGAGTACCGACGGTTGGCCGAGCGCATTGAAGCGCTATGCTCCAATGCGTGAGGCCGTTTCCCGTCGGGGGTTCTAATCCTCCCTCGGGCATGGATGTTTGTGCTGTCATTAGTATAAGTTAGTTTATAAGTACTTTGTAAGTTTAGGGACTAATGAACAGGCACCGAAGTCCCATAAGCTTAACAAACATTTGAACATTTTTGAAGGAATTAGCTTACGCAACAAGACAATAAATGAAGTAGTTGACTTTTGTTAGTTGGGTATGAAAATATCTTACGACGGGCGAAGTAGACATGACACAAAATATAGAATACCAATAAGGAGAAAACATTTCGAAATAACAAAAATTATTCAGAAAAGACTACTAAATACAGGTTAATAGAAGAAATCAGCAACATCCAGAATTAACACAGCTATTCATTTTAAAAATTGTACTCAAATATGGCGATATTATTAATATATAATATACAAAACTTTACATGTGTCCAAAAGTTTTTCCTTAGTGTGTGGTGCCTCACGCACTGTTATTCTATAAGTGAAATAAGTGCGTCACAGATTGAACATTTTTTGTGAAAAGAAAGAAACCACGCTGCAAATAAGTAAATAAAGTAAAATAAAATACACAGGATTTTTGTGGCACCACATCCCAAGAATATCTCGTCATACTGTTGCCCATTTGCAAGTATCAACCTGAACTTTGTACACAAAGTCTCAAAATTTCAGATTTTGACAAAATATCAAAAAGTATTAATTTAAATATTAGTAAGTATTTTATGTTTGGACCTGTCGGAAGTGTGGCCTTGTATGTGAAACATGGACGATAAGCAGTTCAGACAAGACTCTTTTGACTCATTTGAAATGTGGTGCAACAGAAGAATTATTAAACTTTGATGGGTGGGACGCCTTCTAATGACGAGGTACTGAACGGAATTAGCAGGAAAAGAAATTTGTGGCGTAACTTTACTAAATGAAGGGATAGATTGATAGAATACATTCGGACACAGGAAAAGAATCGTCAATTTAGTACGGAAGGGAAATGTGAGAGGTAAGAGATGCAGATGGAGCAAAATGACGATTACAGTAAACAGATATTCACAGATAAAAAAGGGTGAGTTAAGAACGGTTCAGATTACTTCTAATGTGTTAGTCCCGTCACAAAATAACAATACATGACTGTTTTCAAAGAATTAATGGCGGAGTTCTACTCTTAGGTAAGAGACTAAACTGTAGATGAAACGCGGCGTGCTGCATAAACCCAGTAAGAAGACCAACAACTCTTACGCACCCAACCAAAAAATTAAGAATAAAATAATAATTATGCTGTTTTATACGTCGTTTGTGTAAGTGAAAGAGTTCCGATTATAATAATTTCAGTCCTTCATATACTGGCTTATTTTGTTTTGTTACTTGGGTAGTAAAATAACATGCGATGGTCGCAGCACAGAGGATATAAAATGCAGAATGGCAATGGGAAGAAAAGCATTTTTGAAAAAGAGAAATTTGCTAACATGGAATATTAATGTAAGTGTAAGGAAGTCTTTTCTGAAGGAATTTGTGTGGAGTGTTGCCTTGTACGGGAGTGGAACATGGACGATAAGCAGTGCGGACAGGAAGAGAATAGAGGCCTTTGAAATGTGGTGCTACAGAAGAATGCTGAGGATTGTGTGGGTGGATCGCATAACTATTGAGGAGGTACTGAACGGAATTGGTGAGAAAAGGAATTTTTGGCATACCCTGACTAAAATAAGGGATCGCTTGGTAGGACACATTCTTAGACATCGAGGAATCGTAAATTTAGCATTGGAGGGAAGTGTGTGGAGTATAAATCGCAGAGGGAGACCAAGAGGCGCGTGTAGTAAGCAGATTGAAGTGGATGTGTGCCGGCCGCGGTGGCCGAGGGGACTGAGGCGCTTCAGTCACGGTCTGCAGGGCCACTACGGTCGGGGGTTCGAATCCCCCCTCGGGCTTGGATATTTGTGCCGTCCTTAGTCTTAGCTAGTTCATAAGTAGTTTGTACGCTTACGGACTGATGACCCCGAAGTTAAGTCCCATAAGTTCTACAAACATTTGAATTTTTTGAAGTGGATGTGGGTTGCCGTTCTTATGAAGAGATCAAAAGGCGTGCTCAGGATAGAGTAGGGTGGAGAGCTGCATCAAACCAGTCTCCGGACTGAAGATCATAACAACAACATAACAACATATACTGCGCGGATAACACAGTTCAAAAAAATTTTCAAATGTTTGTACAGCTTATGGGACTTAACTACGGGGTCATCAGTCCCTAAACTTACAAACTACTTATGAACTAGCTAATCATAAGGACGGCACAAATATCCATGCCCGAGGGGGGCTGATAAGACAGTTCCCAAAATCCAGTCAACTTCGTTTCAAATGTTGCCAACGACTATCAGAACTCCTGTCTTCTTTCCCTTGAAATTCATTTCTCATGTATTTCCTCGGGTAACTTTTACTTTCATTGTAAAAAATTATTTTATCTTTGAAATTTTCTTCTACCCTATTCCGAGTTCATTTCCTTCAACCCTGCCGAAACTTCGTTTACAACTGTTCTTAATTTCAAATTACGCGTGAAGACTTGTGATACTGTTATCGATTACTATCAGTAACTGTAGACTGTGCTCTGGACACACGGTTAGTGATAGTCAACCGGCCGCGGTGGCCGAGGGGACTGAGGCGCTCCAGTCACGGTCTACACGGCCACTACGGTCGGGGGTTCGAATCCCCCCTCGGGCATGGATATTTGTGCCGTGTTTAGTTGTAAGTAGTTGATAAGTAGTTTGTAAGTTTAGGGACTGATGACCCCGTAGTTAAGTCCCATAAGCTTAACAAACATTTGAACATTTTTAGTGACAGTCACAGGTAACAGCAGGTGTGTGGACGCCCCTGCTGCTCGGCTGCCACGCGCACCGCCAGATTGAGGGTATACACCTGCTGTCCTGGCTGACGTCAGCGTACGCTTCGACGTTCCGAGACTGACAGTCTGCTGTTATAAAATTCCGCTGGCTAATTTCAACGAGATAACCGATTGGAAAGTTTCATTAGTATAAGAGCCTAAATGTGTACCTTTTATTTTTGCATTACGCGATGTATTAGCCAGCAAGCACTTGATTTATTGGCCACTTGACAGCGTTATCGAAGTGCTGTGTCGGTTTAAATATTAGCGGACTACCAAAATGCCGGTAAAATGCACAATGAGGACATTCTTCCAGTTCTTTACAGGCTGTTGGGATACACATACCTAACGCTTGTAAAAAACCTGTTTGTTGTTGAGTGTGTTACACACACTTTGGAGCTATTAGACAAAATTCCACTCCATTTCCTTCTCTGTTTTGGCCGTACGAGACTGGAACGTATTAAACTATCCAGTAATCCAGTATTTCAAACCACTCATCGTTCAGTAGAGAATCTGCTATCCTACGTAGTCGTATTATTGCTTGCTGTACTTTTTAACCAGGTTTTATTCGTTCACCACTATCTCTATTATTATTACTTGCAATAATAATAATAGGTTAGAAAACAGGGACCAGTTGCAGGGTTGCAGATTTATTCACAACCGGTTTCGAGCAATTATTGCCCTTCTCCAGGTATCTGTACAGGAAACAGTTAAGAATAATATACAAATACAAATATACATAAAATTTGCAGTAGAATGAAAGAATTACAGGGACAAAAAGTACAGTGTATGTAAATCTTTCTTGAAAAGTGACAAAAGGTGAAATATTAGTATGCTATTCTTCTGCGTTTTGACAAAATAAGGAAGTATACAAAGCATTAAGTTAATATAAACGAAAAAATTTTAGTTACTTTCATTAATTGTGCCCTAACTCTGAGTAACTTATCGGGCACAATTAATGTAACTAAAAATTTTTGGTTTATCCGACCCTAAGGTTTTGTATAGTTCCTTATTTTATCAAAACGCAGCAGAACAGCACATTAATTTTCACATTTGGCCACTTTTCAAGAAAGCTTTATATACACTGTACTTCTTGCCCCTGAAATTTTGTGATTCTATTGCGAATTTTATGTAATATTTGTGTTTGTATATTATTCTTAACTGTTTCCTATACAGATACCTGAAGAAAGGCAATAATTGCTCGAAACCGGTTGTTAATAAATCTGCAACCTATAAACACAGTTTCTGCCATGGACAAAACATTTAATAATAATAATAATAATAATAATAATGAGATAGCCTCTTTCCGCTCCTTTTTTACTTAGTGTTCGATTAAGTAATCGGAGAATGGGGAAAAGAAATCATAGGTATAAGCATTGGCACTCTGGGACAGAGAAAGTGAAGTGTCTAGCTTTTGCTGATGACTTAGCTCTCTTCACCAAGACTAGTGAAGAAACCAGATATACCATAGAATCGTTACACGAGATAGCATCAAGAACTGGCATCCACATCTCATATAAGAGGACACATTTCATGGCTAATGGACACCAGGATAACTAAAAATCCCCACTACCGGTGAATTAAGGCACAATCACTCACATGCCTACATTCATATATTTGGGGAAAATAATTGTAAAATCTGGATTGGACAGAAAGTCATAATTCAGGAAGAGCCACCAAACATTTGAAAGCGTGCTGAATAACGTGAAATCACTATAATAAATGACTCAAGTCACGAAATGCGACAGTTTGCCATTACGACAGTTGTTCCAGAAGCTTTGTAATCATCTGAAACTATACCTCTAGGAGGTCACTCCAGAATTGATGAAATTGTAAAGGATGAACGATAAATCCTGAGATAAACATATGGTTCCGTTCATGTAAATGGTTTCTGGATTAAGAGAAAAGCTGTAGAGCTGTGTACACAGAAACAATACTTTTATCAATGCCGTACACGGGAGATGATTGAAATTCTATCGGTCATATCAGCATAATGGACTAGTCTAAAAAGGTAAAATAAACGTAAACTGAAAGAAACGTTTCCTTCTATTCATATGTTTAAGGATTGTTTCTGAGTCCCAAAATTATTGGCATTTATCTTTCTGTTTCTTTTCCTTGTTCTACTAGTGTCTCATTTGTCTTCAGGTTTTGATATCTATCGACATCCATTTTGCATACCGAGCGGCGTGGCGCAGTCTCTATCAGAGGCAGGAAAGGACTTAAGAGCAAAATAAGTATAATAAAATGTAGTACAAGAAAATCAGGTGTTGCTGAAGAAATTAGATTACGAAACGAGGCAGTGCATTTGTAGATGTTTTTGTTATATGGGTGGTAAAATAAATTATGAAGGCCGAAGTATAGAATATACAAAATTCCAGAAGATAAATTTGATTATATGGAATATTAATTTAAGTGTTAGGAAGTCTTTTCTGAAGGCATTTGACTGGCGTGAAACCTGGATGATCAAAAGTTCAGAAAATAAAGGTTGACAGAAGTTTATGAAATGTACAGACGATTACTGAAGATTAGGTTTGCAGGTAGCGTAACTAATGAGGAGATACTGAACATAATTGTGGAGAAAGGAAATTTTTCTCACACTCTGACTAAAGGAAAGGATCAATTTGCAAGACAAGTTGTGAAACATCAACGAATAGTCAATTCAGCATTGAAGGAAAGTTTTTATTTTTATTTTTTTTAATTTCTTTTTATTTTTTTTTTTTTATTTTTTTTTTTTGGGGGGGGGGGGCGGCGGGGGAGTCGCAGAGGGAGGCTGAGAGTCGAATACAGTTAGCAGGTACAGAAAGAGGTAGTTGGACGTTCATTTAGAGGGATAAATACTCTTGTACAGAATGGAATAATATGCAAAGCTGCATCAAATCAGTCTCCGGACTGACGACCACAACATCATTACTAATACGTCAAGACCGGTTTGACTACCTTTTGGAACACTTTTGACCGTTGACCTTAGTATCAGATAAGAAGATGAGACAGGCAGTAAAAGCAAAAATTAAATTTCAAGTAATTTTACGCTATTTGGTATCTTAGACTTGTGAGCTTTACTCATCGCAGCTTAGATGCCACAAGACTTTCTCAGCAGTGTGAAGTTCTTTAAATTGCAAAGTTGCACTGTATTCCAACGTGATCACATCACTTCTAATAGCATCATTTGTCATCTTGTTGTTTGTAGCTATCTCACAATATCACGCCTCAGAATCAAACTCGTTTGATTTGAGGCGCGAATACCCGCGCCTGCCAATGACAGTGAACTTACGCCCCTTCCACTCGCACGGGTAGTGTTCCACGACAGTATGCCTCACTCTGCCTTGTTACGTGAAACCGGCGTTATAGTTCAGTAATGATGAATAAACAACGTAATTGCAACTTTTCACCGTGAAACCACACCACAAAATGGCTTTATGCTAAATGTTTGTAAATCTATGGGACTTAAATACTCGGGTCACCAGTCACTAGGCTTTCAAACTACTTAAACTAACTTATGCTAGGGACAACAAATACACCCATGCTCGAGGGAGGATTCGAACCTTCGACGACAAACAGTCGCGCATTCCACAGCTAGGCGCCTTGAAAAACTCGGCCACTCCACCGCGGCTCTCGAGCTAAATATACAAACACGTAAGATGTGGAAATTGATGCAATTAATCGATTTCTGGATATAACTTCCGAAGACTGTTCGAGAAACAGTCGTTGCAGTCCCGAAATGACGGAGCCGGCGGTGCGGCGACAAAGCGACGGGCTCTTCAAGACGGATCAAGTCATCCCGCGGCGTGTTGCCATGGTTTCCTCGAATGACTCCAACAAGGCCAGGGTCCCGGTCCGCCCCTCCAGCGCTCGCTGCTCGTTAAAACTGAGCAAGCGCCGCGGCCCTAATGACGTCGCTGTCGACGGCACGGTGGACCGTAATGAAGAAACACAAGAGAACACTACGTCTGCGAATGGCAGACCAACTTCTTAACAAATGACTCTCGCGAATTACTGCTGCCGTCGAGGCAGGTTTTCTGGTCTCGGTAAGTTTCATGACTTCTCAGCTAGCGTATCGTAGACAGTATGACGACAGATCCGAGTTACCGACGCCAGATGCCAGATGGTCTTGGGAGATAATGTTGGCAAAGGACGCTGAATTCCGGGATTTTTCTGACGTTTCCATTAGCAAATCGCGTGATAGTATGCAATACCCATACAAATTCGTTCTATTTTCCCTCGGAATATATGAATGCATTTGGGTGTTTGACATGTTTCTTCGCGTAAACTTGCACCTTTTCGTACCAGTATCTCAATGCCAACGCAAATGTTTCGTCAAGAAATTTAGCTTTACGACGGCAGTTACTTTCATTGAGTGGATAAGTGTAATACACGAACGTGTCAACCGCAGGGTATGAACAGTATTATTTATATACTTCGAGGTCAGCAGGAAACTGTATTCATATCATTCATTCTATGTGTTGTGGAAAGTCAACGCCACACGCCAGACGCACTAAAACTATCGCGAAGAAAGCAGCGGATGACCAATAGCCAATCACACGCCGACACTGCGCCTCCTGGAGGGAGCAACCGAGAATCGCGCCCTCTACAAGCATCTTTATCTGCACCGACATGCGTCTGGAAGGGCACTCCGAACTCGACTCCGAACTAGGAAGTTACTGAGAGTCAGACCAGCAAGCATCGTACAAGAAGACGCCGCGAGAACAGACTTACTAAACCAAATTTGAGTATGTCGTATAACTTACTAAATAAAACTTGTATTACTAATCTGATTAGCTGTTTTAACTGTCAACGCATCCACGCGTCCTGAGCAGATCCTTTCCCGAAAGATAGGCCGATGAGGAGAAAACACTATGTGGTTCGACTGTTTAAGTATATTAACATGTGACCAAGCGTAAATTGAAATGTATATGCCTACGTCGCCGTATACACGATGTTTGGAACTTAAATATTGGCAACTATTTCTTCACAACCGATACAAAAGCGTTAGATGTCTGCACCTCTTACTGTCCTTCAAAGAAGTAGCCAGCGTTGTGAAAAACCCGTCGCCAGCGATATGGAAGGCGTAATATACCGTTAGCAGAGTCTAATCTACTTATTTGTGCGAATGGAGCTGTCTATAGCCTGACGAATCTCTGGAACAGTTCTCAAGCGAATGCCACGAAGTGGTTCCTTCATCTTCGGAATCAAATCAAAGTCGTCGTCCCCCCCCCCCCAACACTACCCCAGACATTTGTGGAGTCCAAGCCAAGTCATGTTGCGGCACTTCTGTGTGATCGCGGGGACCCTACACAAAAATTGACAGGTGTACCTGTGTCTTTGGCTCTACAGTGTATTACCGAAACGAATACGCAATGTATTTCAAACTGCTGGCACGCTACTCTTTCCCCAGTGCGGGGCCCACGCACGCCGGCCGCGCTCGCCTTGGGCTGTCTGGCGGCCTGCGGACGGACTGGCGTCTGCAGAGGCAGGCCAGCAAACACGGCCGTCAGCCCAGCGCCGCGATAAAACGCGCCCGCCGCCACTTGCCGCTGTCACAACAAATAAATGCAAGGCGGCCAGCCGCTGTTTGTTTTCTTGGCAGCCCGGCTCTCCGCCGCGAGCATTATTTGTGTTTAATTTGCCGACACGCGTTCACGATTCCGGATACCTGTCGAGTGCGTTCGGATCGCCCTATGCTGTTGCTTTGTTCCTGTCCGCCATATTCCCTCTGCCGCGGTGGATGAACACCGCTGGCTATCAACAAGCAATCTGGTAGCCTTCCGCAGGAAGCTGGGAAAAGAAAAAAAAGGAACCGTTTCTCCTCTTGCGTAGGAACCCGAGGGCACCAAAGCGCCCACCTCACTGTCCTGTTCGAGGTTTTCGTTTCTTCTCTCTCTCTCTCTCTCTCTCTCTCTCTCTCTCTCTCTCTCTCTCCCATTTTTTCTTTTTTTCCCTCATGTCCTTAAGGGCTCAGCTGCTACGGTCAAAGGTCGTTAGACATATCAACAACTCAAACTGATTTACGGTAAGAACAGACAGCGCACAATGGCCGCGTGGTCCATGGCGTCATCCTACAGACAACATGGTCCTTCCCGCCGCAGGTTCGTGTCCTCTCTCGGTCATGGGTGTGTGTGTATGTGTGTGTGTGTGTGTGTGTGTCTTGTCATTAGTGTAAGTTAGCAAGTAATTTGTAAGCTTAGGGACTGATGACCCCGTAGTTAAGTCCCATAAGCTATACAAACATTTGAACTTTTTTTCGTCCAATAGTTTTCTAAGATTTCAACAATTGCGACAACACAAACACTCATACTCCAGGAAGGACTTTAACCTTCGGCGGGAGCGGTCGCGCAATCCCTGACTTGGGGGTCCAGACCAAGCGGCAGTTCCCGCGCTACCTTGTAGTAAGCCATTATTTATAATGGTAGTGCGGCTCTTCTTTCATTCTAGGCGGACGTCAAATGCTTTATTACTAAGCATTTCACTTGGTAATTTATACAAAGTTTGGCATGGGAATGTCTCAAGAATCTCGCAAAGTAGGCCAGGTCTCTACACTCTATCGTATGCGACAGTTGAATCAACAAATACGAAAACTGTTTTAAGTCTGTCTTCATATCCACGCTCAATGTGTGTTGTTAGAGCCAGCACTTGATCACAACAGCTGAGTTTCTGACGGAATCCGGCCTGTTCGATGCGGAGACTTTCGTTCAGATTGTTAAAAATGTTTGTATAGCTTATGGGACTTAACTACAAGGTCATCAGTCCCTAAAGTTACAAACTACTTGTGATCTAGCTAATACTAAAGACGTCACAAATATCCATGCCGCGGTGGCCGAGGGGACTGAGGCGCTCCAGTCACGGTCTGCACTGCCTCTACGGTCGGGGGTTCGAATCCCGCGTCGGGCATGGATATTTGTACCGTCCTTAGTTTTAGTTAGTTTATAAGTAGTTTGTATGTTTAGTGACTAATGACCCCGTAGTTAAGTCCCATAGACTATACAAACTTTTGAAACATTTGAGTTAAATCAACAAATACGACAACTGTTTTAAGTATGTCTTCATATCCACGCTCAATCTGTGTTGTTAGAGCCAGCACTTGATAACAACAGCGGCGTTACTGACGGAATCTGGCCTGCTTGATGCGGAGTCTTTCGTTCAGAGTTGTTACAATGCGTTTATATAAGAGTCTCTCTAGGAGTCTGAAGCATATGCAGAGCAGAGAGATTGGCCTAAAGTGTCCAGGCTTGTCCAGTGTTTTGCCAACTAATTCACTAAAATCGCAAAACAGTAACATTTTATTTATTTCTGCAGTGCATCATATGCCGCTTTGTTAGAAAACTCTTAAATCGTATGAGTTTTCTATTGAGATCGGCTGTCCTTAACAGGTGCAGAGGAAGGACACAGAGTGGTTCACTTAGCAGGCGGTGTCGGGACTCGGCGGGCGCGTACACAGGGAATACATTAGCGGGCTGCGCGCGCCAATAGCTGTCTGGGAGGCGGCGGCGGCGGCGGCGGCGGCTGCAAGACGCCGGCAGGGGGTGGGGAGGGGAGGCGAGGCGAGCCGAGGAGGCTAAATGGCTAACCTGTGGCTCCGCCGCCGCCGCCGCCGCTTGTTGAATGGAAGGATGGCCCCCGGGGGCGGCGTAATCGGCTGTCCCTTGCCCCGGCGCGCGCCGACGCCGACGCCGCCCCCACCCCCGCCCCCTGCCGGCCCTCGAGGCTCGCGCACGTAACCGCCGGGGGCGCAGGCCGCTACGACGGCCGAGCAGCGTTCTGCACATCTGCCACGTGTCTCTTAGCAGCCGACACTCAATCGCGCATTTTGTGTCAGTCTCTGTACTCTTGGCAAGATCTTTAAAAGTAAATTTGAATCGGAAAAGATTATTTATCTCAACGCTTCCCTGTAGTGTCCCTAGTGCTGAGACTAGGGATGTAACGGAAGTAGTTACATCGGAACCAAATTTGGAAGCGGAGTTTTTAAATTTGAATATAAATTTAAGAAAGCCTGAGACGGTTTTTCGTCTCAAACATGTCCAAGATATTAACGATAAATAAGAAGCAATGGCCGGCCGCGGTGGCCGAGGGGACTGAGGCGCTCCAGTCACGGTCTGCACGGCCACTACGGTCGGGGGTTCGAATCCCCCCTCGGGCATGGATATTTATGCCGTCCAAGTTCATAAGTAGTTCATAAGTAGTTTGTAAGGTGAGGGACTGATGACCCCGTAGTTAAGTCCCAAAGACTATACAAATATTTGAACATTTTTTAACAAAGGCGAGAGAGAAAACAACAAGAAAATCTACTTACCTCTGTTAAATTTTGTGTCAAAACAATGTGGTATTCGTTCGGCGAGGCGTGCTACGAATGAAAATACGTGTATCAGCACTTAGAACACACGGTCAACTGGCCAGGACAAAGCGCGGGTTGCAGCTATATTGTCGCAGGAATTTCGTTGTTTCTTTGGTACTGGAGTGTTGCATGGGAACAATCATAGGCTCAGAACGCTGCTCACACATCGCCGAGCGACTGGCACACTTTAAATGCATGCTCCAGTGAAGTTCAAATGTTTGTAAAGTTATGGCACCTAACTGCTGTTGTCATCAGTGCCTAAACTTCTAAACTTACAAACTACTTAAACTAACTTATTGTAAGAACAACGCACACATCCTTGCCAGAGGGAGGATTCGAATCTCCAACCACGAAAGGTCGCGCTCATTGCAGCATGGCTCCTTAGTGCGCACGGCTTTTCCTCCACGACTCACCCGTACCGAGTGCGTCCCAACGGAATTATTTATTTTCGAATAGATGGCTTGGATTATGTATAAATTAGCCACTTGAAAAGCCTCTCACGTTTCGGGGGATGTCAGGAATATCGCGAACTCTCTTTCCTTCCCAAGTGAGTCGAGGGAATAGGACGTAGTCTGTAGGACAGTCGAGGGAATAGGTAGTCTGTAGAACTGAGATCCGGCGGGTATGGTGGATGTTCATCTTGCACGACAACGCTTGCCCTTACGCAGACATCATCAGCAAACAGATCCTGGATGATAACGGGATGTTGCAACTTGAACCTTCACCATACTCCCTGGGTCTCAATCCTCCAGACTTTTTCCTATTCCCTCCACTCGAACTCGCTTTGAAAGGAAAGATTTTTTGTCGATATTCCTGCCATCCAACGAAACGTTTAGAGGCTTTTGAAGACTATCCCAAAGGAAAATCTCGTGCAAAGTTTCCAGGATATGTAACCAGAAAAAAAAAGAAAAGTTATGGGACTTACAACGCGACAGCTCACGCTATGAGCACTTTGCTCACAGTAATTTTAAAACAATCGGCATTTTCTCAACAATACCTGCATGGCTCTCGTTCGCTCACTGAGTTTTGCACTTCCCCCGACCGGTGCACGCTGTTGTGTCGGTGCGTGTTTCACTGGCAGAGGTCAGTTGATTGGACAATTTGTCGCCGTGCGGCATTTAGCTCATCGCGCGAGTATCCACATAAGTGTATGTTTCGCTACACAAAATCTATAGAATGACGCTTTACGGTTACTGCTCTTCGTTTATTGCTTTATTTTTTATTTACGGTGAATAAGTATTGTGAAATTCGTAAACTTACACTCTTTTTAACCTTCCGGCAGACGCGCGTATGTGTCAGATACGAGGCGACAAGTTTCATATCCTGTTTCGGAAAGTGGGAAAGTCGGAAATCCCCCTCTTTGTGTTAGCCTTCTCTTTTACGATACAAGTTTGATGTTTGTGTCTTCTAAAGGTTTATTATCGAGAGGTATCTGGAAAATTAGCGTGAACTCCTTGGATGACTAGAAGGCGCGCCTATCGTAAGGTTAACATTTGTAGACTAGAAGCAAAAATTATGTCATGCCTTGAAGAAGATGACTTAGAAGATACTGAAGATGAATCTGCTCGATGTGATAATATAGAAAGTGACTTGGCCAGTGAACAAAGCGATCACTGTACTGAAACGGAACAATCATCAGAAGAAGGTGAAGGTGACATTTCTTCAATCCAATCAAAAGCTCAGTTATTTTACTTAGGCAAAGACAAGCCAATAATGTGGTGTTGCAATTCAGGTCGTTCCAATGTGACGACAAGAGCGCACAATATCGTTATTGGTAGACAGGGGGTAAAAACTCTGGCAAAAGATGACAAAGATATTGTGGATTGATTTCGTCTTTTTACTAGCGATGAAATGTCAACTGAAATAGTTATATACATGAATATTCATATTAGAAAAATCAAGAATCGATTTTTCAAGGGATAGGAATTGAAACGAGACCGACGTTATAGAAGTGAAAGCATTTATTGGCATTCTGCACATTGTCAAAAGTTATTGTGTAATGAACACACTGCAATATTGTGTGTGATGTCCAAAGACCAAACATATGGTGATTAGGGCACAAAAGTTAACCAACATGTAGTTGTTGTTTTGTTTTTTCAATTCTTTATGTTCCTCAGAAGACGCGATTTCATTTGTCCTAAGATTATTATAAATGATATAGACGTAATTATTGTTTTGTACTGCAAATAAAATTTTTATATAACGTTACGAGTGTTTCATTATAAAAGTATCAAAAACAATCCTAACTCATACATATAAGGTAAATTACAGGCTGCTAGTTACGTGTAAGCAAAATGCTCTACGCGCGAGCGAGCGTGTAACTTTTAAAGGTGCGTGGCGGGTTAATTGCGGGGTCATCAGTCCCTAAACTTACAAACTACTTATGAACTAACTTATACCATAGACAGCACAAACATCCATGCCCGAGGGAGGATAAGAACCTCCGACGTGGTAGGCCGTGCAATCCGCAACCTGGCGCTCCAGACCGCTCGGCTACTCCCGCGCGGCATGTAAGCAGAGCTCAACGGTGCGTGGATATGGAAGGTGACTATATCGAAGGACAGTAAGGTAACTGCAGTTCAAAGTACATCTACGTTAATGTTACAGGACTATTCACCAAAGTTTATTATGGCGGAAAACACAAATAGTGTAATGTGTGTACTTATTAACGTAACACGTATAAAAATCAAAAGTTTTTGCTCTTTGGGGCCTGCAGCATAATAAAGGTCATATAATGACATTGTACTAAAGAAATTCCAATTTGCTGCTAAGTTTAGATATTTTTATTAAGTCACAACAGACTGTTTCGGCGCATTAATGCCATTTTCAAGTGACCTGCCGATATAGGTAATAATTTTTTTTACACATAATTTTCGCAGTTGTAATTATAAATCTTATTCTTAAAGTAATAACAAAGGTGATTTGCTTACGTCTAGATGGAATGACGTGCATACATCATCGAATCTGACTGTCTTCTGGTGTTATAATTTTTTTAAATATTTTAAATTACGTTTGACAGTTCGATGATATATGTTTACACATTATCTTTTGATGGTGACAAAGATGATCTTTTTATCGCTATCAGTTGTAGTTGCCATCTCTGGTTGTTGCATTATGTTTAAGTGCTCAGATTTTGCTATTCAAATGTTTGTGTAGTCTATGGGACCCAACTACGGGGTCATCATTCCCTAAACTTACAAAATACTTATGAACTATTTATGAACTAGGACGGCACAGATATCCATGCCCGAGGTGGGATTCGAACCCCCGACCGTAGTGGCCGTGCAGACCGTGACTGGAGTGCCTTAGTCCCCGCGGCCACCGCGGCCGGCGATTTTGCAATTAATATATCGTATATAATCGTCGTAAAATCGGCGAAAAATATATGCTGTTGCTGTTGTGTAATGCTATGTGCAATCTTATATATATATATATATATATATATATATATATATATATATATATATATATATATTTGTCCTAAAACACCAGAAGACAGTCAGATTCGATGATGTATGCACGTCATTCCATCTAGACGTAAGTAAAAAACCTTTGTTATTACTTTAAGAATAAGATTTATAATTACAACTACGAAAATTATGTAAAAAATTTTATTACCTATATCTGCAGGTCACTTGAAAATGGCATTAATGCGCCGAAACAGTCTGTTGTGACTTAATAAAAATATCTAAACTTAGCAGCAAATTAGAATTTCTTTAGTAAAACGTATAACAATATTTGCAGTTATAAACATACATTACGTTTAATCTAATACAGAAGTAATTACCATAATGAGTAGGTTAGTCATAATTCGCCATTGGTAGCCTCTTGCTGTTTATGTACACCCTGACTCGGTCCAAATCTCCGAAGGCACTCCTTCATAATGGGATCTACGGAAACACGATATGCGAATGAGTGAACGAGCAAATGAATGGACGGGCGGATGTCAACGGACGTGAAACACTGACGTGCTTTTCTTTTTTTTTATTCTTGCTGCACTGGCAGTGATGAAGTGGGGCCGGCGCCGGGAGCAGATAATGCGGGGATGTCTTTTGGATCGACCGACCAGCTGGCTGCGAGAGCTGGCGAGGGCAGCCCGACAGCCGACTAATGCGGCCGCTCGTGTCCAGATAAGCGCCCACTGTGGCTGGGGGGGAGTGAGGGGGGGTGGAGCAGGGGGCAGGAGGGGGGGGGGCGTCGCGTGCCGCTTATCAGCCGGCGGCGCGTCGCCCAGCGCCACATTACTCATTGATTAACAATTCAGGGCGCAGCCCCTCCACACCACTCCACTCCAGCGCGCGCATACACTCGAGGCCACCAAACACCGCACTCACTCCAAACACTCGGCGCGTCCTTCGCGACGGCGGTCGCCGGTCACGTGCTAATGTGCTGCCGCACACTGTAAACATCGCGCCAACGCCCAAACCTCCAGTTGTCAGACGGATCGGTACCAACTCTCTATCTATATATAAAAGGCTTGTGTGTGTACCTGCTGAGAGACTTTTCTCCATGACCACATACTGCCACCCCACTCGTGGTTGTGGTGGTAGATAGCCCTTGGTCTAATGATGTTAGTAAGGGAGTCTGGTCGCGGTGCGTGGCAGTGGGTGAATGTGACGAGCAAAAATTCTCAAAATATGCAATAAATAGTCTTAGAAAAAGCTATATACTCTGTGACTTACGAACTTTACGATACGAGGCAAAATCTGTTTATTCTTTCAATCGTCAGACAATGCGGTCCTTTCAGACTTTAACAACGACGAGGAATATCAAACACGCAATTTTTTAAAATAGATCACGTGTTTCCGTCAACCACAAATTACCGACTATGAACAGAGACAGAAAACAAAGATAAAAATCAAGATAGACTCAAAGATAAAAATACTCGTGGAACATTGATCTCTGTCGTGGAAGCGTGGTGGAAACACAGACATACATTAATGAATGTCTCTTAGGCCATAGATACTGATATGCCTGTGCCAGTAAGCTCACTGGTCTGTGCTAATCAGTGATCTCTGATACATATAGCCGCGACACTCTCCGCTGTGAAAGGTGTTATTGTTTGACAGCTGGGTCAAGAAAAACTGTGCGACGTAGTCCTACTCATATCCCGGCGGCCTCCTGTGATAATGTTGGCAACAGATGTTGAATAACGAGAATCATGTGACATCGTCATAAGCCAATCGCGTGACACCCAAATATTTTGTTGTGAAATCAAGCATTAAGCAGGAACAGCGGTATTTATCTACACTCTATGTGGTTCGGTCATCTTTGCAACGATTTTATATCGTGTTATTCATGTTGCCAACATAGAAACGCGAGGCCGCCAGGATAGAAACTAAAATTTTCCCGAATCAGATACACCCGTTGTTGTCACATCTCATTATGACCAGACTTTCACGCGAAACTCTTTTGTACAGAGTTTCATGATTCACACAGTCTTACAATTCATTCCAAATTCCTATTCAAGAAGATATTTGTGAAAACTGTTACAAATCAATATACGCACTTATCCAATATCGTTTTCAAAAATGTAATTTGCCAGCCGCTTTCGGCGCTGCTGTTGCAATGTGTAACTTTATGACCACAACCTAACATTGAATTTATATTGTTTCCAAGCACGAACCTAAATTAATTTCACTCTTAGTATGAAAAACTATATGAAAATTCATCGTTTTTGACAATGACATCTACTTAAATTTGGCATCTTGGCTAGGAGACTGAGTTTATTGACAGAGAGATCCAACAAGGATTGTGTTTTTGCTGAACTACGTCCGGAACCCAAAGAACCATGATATACACAGGACCTTCTTTTACAACCGTTGCGAAGCACGGACATATAAGCTAGTGTTGTATATCGAAAGAGTCCGCATTCCACAGAAAGCAGGCGCAGACAGGTGTGAAAACTACAGAACTATCAGTTTAATAAGTCACGGTTGCAAAATATTAACACGAATTATTCACAGAAGGATGGAAAAGCTGGTAGAAGACGACCTCGGGGAAGATCAGTTTGGGTTCAGGAGAAATGTAGGAACACGGAAGGCAATAATCACTTTACGGCTTATCCTAGAAGATAGATTAAGAAAAGGCAAACCTACATTTCTAGCTTTTGTAAATTTGGAGAAGGCTTTTGACAATGTTGATTGGAATAAACTCTTTCAAGTTCTGAAGCAAGCAGGAGTAAAATATAGGGAGCGTAAGGTTATTTACAACTTGTACAAAAAACCAGACAGCGGTTGTCAGAGTTGAAGAGCATGAAAGGGATGCAGTGGTTGGAAACGGAGTAAGACAAGGTTGTAGCAAATGTTCAAATGTTTGTATAGATTATGGGACTTAACTACGGGGTCATCAGTCCCTAAACTTACAAACTACTTATGAACTACCTAATCCTAAGGACGACACAAATATCCATGCCCGAGGGGGGATTCGAATCCCCGACCGTAGTGGCCGTGCAGACCGTGACTGGAGCGCTTCAGTCCCTTCAGTAGCTTTTCTCCAATGTTATTCAATTTGTACATTGAGCAAGCTATAAAGGAAAGCAAGGAGAAATTTGGGGAAGGAATTAAAGTTCAGGGGGAAGAATTAAAAACATTGCGTTTCGCCGACGATATAGTAATTCTGTCAGATACAGCAAAGGACCTGGATGAGCAATTGAACCGAATGGAGAGTGTGCTGAAAGGTGCATATAAGATGAACATTAACAAGAGCAAAACTAGGGTAATGGAGTGCAATCTAAGAAAATCAGGTGATGCTGAAGGAATTAGATTAGGTAACGAAGGAATAAAGGAGGTAGATGAGTTTTGTTACTTGGGCAGTAAAATAACAAGTGACGGTCGCAGTACAGAAGATATAAAATGCAGAATGGCAATGGGTAGAAAAGCGTTCTTGAAAAAGAGAAATTTGTTAACATCGAATATTGCTTTAAGCCTAAGGAAGTCCTTTATGAAGGCATTTGTATGGAGTGTTGCCTTGTATGGGAGTGAAACGTGGACTATAAACAGTGCGGACAGGAAGAGGATTGAAGCTTTTGAAATGTGGTGCTACAGAAGAATGCTGAAGATTAGGTGGGTGGATCGCGCAACTAATGAGGAGGTACTGAACAGAATTGGAGAAAAGAAATTTCTGGTATACCTTGACTAAAAGAAGGGATAGGTTGGTAGGACACATTCTCAGACATCAAGGAATTGTGAATTTAGCGTTGGAGGGAAGTGTGTGGGGTAAAAACCGCAGAGGAAGACCAAGAGATGGATACAGTAAGCAGATTCAGACATATGTGGGTTGCCGTTCTTATGTGGAGATGAAGAGGCTTGCTCAGGATAGGGTATTGTTGAGAGCTGCATCAAACCAGTCTCCGGACTGAAGACCACAACAACAACATCAACCAAATCGCCGATATAGTTTTTGCTATGTGCTGCCGTCTAGGAGAACGTGAATAAAATACAATAATAATAATAATAATACTGTAACTATTATCTCAAACTTCTGTATAAACTTCTCACAGCTTTCACAATAAACATACCGTTTACTGCATTCGTCTATCGATCTTTGTTTTCGAGATATTTAATTTTGAAATCAGGGAGTCCTTTTCTGGACACCCTGTAGCTTATAACCTTATTAAATCATGGGCTACCTTCCGTAAGCCACCATATGGTGCATGACGGAGGATATCTTACAATGGGTTAATATGTTTGCTACTCCTTCATGCTGAAAGGATAGACAGATTTGAATGAAATTTGGAGTGGAGATAGCTTATACCCCAAATTAATACATGTACTAACTTTCGTAAGCCACCGTGTGGTGCGTGGCGGCGGTTACCTTACAATGGGTTAGCACAATTGTTGCTCTTCACGTTGGAACGTCTAGATTGAATTGAATGAATTGTGGAATGCAGGTAGCTTATTAATACGTGGGCTACTTTAGTAAACCTCCGTAGGTGCATGGCGGAGAGTACGTTAGCCGGCCGCGGTGGCCGAGGGGACTAAGGCGCTCCAGTCACGGTCCGCACGGCCTCTACGGTCGGGGGTTCGAATCCCCCCTCGGGCATGGATATTTGTGCCGTCCTCGTTCGTAAGTAGTTCATAAGTAGTTTGTAAGTTTAGGGACTGATAACCCCGTAGTTGAGTCCCATAGACTATACAAACGTTTGAACATTTGAGAGTACGTTACAACAAACAACCAAATTGTTTGGCTGGTCACCATGAATGTCAGCACATAAATGTATGTCTTCATGAAGGAGACTTTAATCTGCATGACAGTGAATTTAGCAAGGAGATGAACAGAGGGATGGGGAGGGGGAAATAGAGAAGGGGACACGAGGAAATTGGGGGGATGTGGAGCAGATGAACAGAGAGAAGATAAAGGAGAAGCTGGACTTACTTAATACTGGAATTAATAAGTTCCTGGGCGACGCAGGGTTTTCAGCTAGTAAAGGATAAAAACATAGTACGAATCTGCTGTGTTAAGGATGTACATGTTACGACATTGATGCAGCGAAATACCGAAGCATGAACTTCGATAAAAAGACAAGGTTACGTTACGAAAAGTGTAATTGATCGTTAACCAGTTATTTATTCGAATTAAAGTTTTTGCCTTTTCTCTGTCGTGGGTGAGAAAAGTGTATGTCGTCCCACGCTGCGGCTATGCATGCTAAATAAATTATAATGGCGCGGAATAATGAAACAAGGCTGTTAATATTGACTGAGGAACGCGGCCGCGAAATGTACATTTAACCGACAGGCTTAACCAGGTGAGGCTATTAGCCTTGTGAATTAATACGGACGCGAGTGGGATTGAGGTAAAGAACGCGCTGGCGCAATGCGATTATAATTAAATATAAAATTTAGTTGCACTGTTAATGCAAGATGAACCCGTTCCCACAGCATAGAAATTGCAGGACACTGAATTTCAAACAAAGAGATTAGGCCACAGTACACAATGATTTACATTTGAATGTAGGCTTTAAATAGAAATCACACGGTGTTCCGCCAACACTAGTCTCCTCAACGCGGGGGTAATTTTAATTATTACGTTTCCACTGCAACATGAAACTGTTATGTAAATCAACAATTAATGAGATCGTGATATTTTCCTTTACTCGTGGTACCTAGGCTATTATTTTATTTAAAATGATTTGTGATTACGTTCCAAAAACGAGAAATTCAATTAAATGTTATTCACCAGCGCATTTGGGCGCTAAATAGATTATGCATAGCTTTAGGTAGTGTGGGGCTGTTGGAATGGCTCCATGTGATTGAAAAGCGAGAAGGGATACTTGAAAGAAAAGGCATTTTTGTCTACGGAAAAGAGTTACTTACGCATCATACGTTTTTTTAGTTGAGACACAATCAAAGAATATATTGAATAGAATTAACAAAATTTCAAATATTTGTAAAGGTTATGGAACTTAACTGCAGTGTCATCAGACCCTAAACTTGTAAACTAACTTAGACAGCGCAAACATCCATGCCCAAGGGAGGATTAGAACCCCACGACGGGGAACGGCCTCACGCATAAATAATTAACAGCTTCGGTTGTACACCTATGATCTTTAGGATCTCTAGGTCATAGACACCATCCAGGGGAATTAAGTGTTTTATTAAATGCATTGTCGTACTTCACATGTAATACCCTCTATGTCGTACGAATGGACTCTGTTGAACATTACTACTTGCGATAAAGTGTCTTGAAGTAATTTTCTGGACAAACTGCACACATTTCGGTGCACGACAATGTCGGTCAGCGATAACGTGACGAAACAATAATATAAACTCTCAGGTGATGATCAATTAATTTTCGCTTCCAGGACTATTTTCATTCAATTTACTCTGAAATTAGCAAAAGGAAATTTATTCCAACATTTCAACGATATAAAAATAACACTCTCCTCAATGATGTGAATTGTGTCCACCTACCTTTCGACAGAAATGTGTCAGGCACATCATCACCTGATTTCTGGTTAGATGCGTGAGATGAAAATTATCAAAATTTTGTTTGGCTGAATATATGCCTCCACTCCTATTATAAGGCATCAGAACTGTAAATTTCTATGCAACGAGACGTCACGAGCAACTTGACACCACCTCGTCAAATTCGTCGTGTTGCCTGCACGAAATCTGCAGACGCACTAAAAGAAAAGAAAGAGGAGTAGACCGGTTATACAGGGGAGAGAGAGAGAGGACGAAGAATTGGTGGACAGATGAAAGGTCGAGATGAACAGGGAGATAGGGAGGAGAAGGGGGTGGACAGATGGGAACAGGAAGAGACGGAGTAATTGTAATAAATACGTAATGCAGGAATTGCTAACTCTGAATTACACTAATGTGAGAAGCACGGGACGAAGAAATGAACAGAGACATGAGCGATACATAGAGAGAATGAGGAGGAGGAGCAACAGCAGAGTAGGATGATTAGAAGGAAGGCTCACATTGATGTGGGAGAGAATGTACAGATAGCCGCAAAAGTATTTATTGTCTTTTATAGCAAATTCTGTAATTACCTACTCGTATGCATAGGAATACAGAGTGTTTCAGATGGAATATAAATAATTTAGAGGGTAATACTGTAGAAGAATTTCAGTAAAAAATGCTCTGTAATGAGTGTCCAATTTTTAATCAGTTCAGAAATAAAACTGTTAGTATTTCACCAAAACAAAGTTGAAGATATGGAAAATGATAGCATTTTCACAGATTTTTCTGCCAGTTCTTGGAATACAGGGTGTTACAAAAAGGTACAGCCAAACTTTCAGGAAACATTCCTCACATACAAAGAAAGAAAATATTTTATGCGGACATGTGTGTGGAAAAGCTGAATTTCCATGTTAGAGCTCATTTTAGTATTTCTCTTTAAATATAAATTGAAATAATTCGTGCAGACCATTGTCAAAATACCCAATTGTTTCGTTAGTATCTACTGTACTTCCTCGATTCACATCAACACAGGTTTTCTATGAACGTTTGGGCAGGAATTGTTGGTGATGTCTTGATTGGGCCTCATGTTCTTCCAGCTACTCTCACTGGAGCACGTTATCATCATTTCATACGGTGTACTCTACCTGTGCTGCTAGAACATGTGCCTTTACAAGTACGACACAACATGTGTTTCATACACAATGGAGCTCCTGCACATTTCAGTCGACGTCTTCGTACGCTTCTCAAACACAGATTCGGTGACCGATGGATTGGTAGAGGCGGACCAATTCCATAGCCTCCACGCTCTCCTGACCTCAACCCTCTTGACTTTCATTTATGGGGGCATTTAAAAGCTCTTGTCTACGCAACTCCGGTACCAAATGTAGAGACTCTACGTGCTCGTATTGTGGACGGCTGTGATACAATACGCCATTCTCCAGGGCTGCACCAGTCCATCAGGGATTCCATGCGACGGAGGGTGGATGCACGTATCCCCGCTAACGGAGGACATTTTAAACATTTCCTGTAACAAAGTATTTGAAGTCACGCTGGTACGTTCTGCTGCTGTGTGTTTCCATTGCATGATTAATGTGATTTGAAGAGAAGTAATAAAATGAGCTCTAATATGGAAATTAAACGCTTCCGGACACATGTCCACATAACATAATTTCTTTCTTTGTGTGTGAGGAATGTTTTCTGAAAGTTTGGCCGTACCTTTTTGTAACACCCTGTATAATCATCATGTAGAATTAAAAGCGGAATTTTTCTGTGTTCTTCAATATGTTTATATCAATAATTGACGGAAAAAAGTCAGTGAAAATGTCTTCCTGCAGAGTCTTCCACTGGAGTTTATCGATCATCTGCGTAACGCTCTGACGATTACCAAATGATAATGTAAAGAAGCGCGCTGCTCTCCGTTGGATCTTCTCTACTTCGTCTCTAAACCGCACTTTGTAATAACTTCTTTAAAAACAATTAATTAATTAATTAACCTATCAAATGTTACACACATGGGAGAAGCAAGGTTACCTAAGAGATTCATCAGTTCGTCAGTGGAGGGTAAGAGGAGTCGAGGTGGACCAAGAAGAAAGTACTTAGATTCGGTGCAGAATGATTTTGAAGTAAAAGGCATAACATCAGACGAGGCATCAATGTTAGCATTGAAGAGGGGATCATGGAGAAATTTTATTAGAGGTACTATGCTCCAGACTGAACGTTGAAAGGCATAATCAGTCTCTAATGATGATGATGATGATGGTGATGATGATCAGATGTTACTTGAAAGCAATAAGCACTGTTTTAAATATCCGAATATGTTTGAGTGACTTGACTCCCTAGAATTGTCTTCCAAACAACTTTGCTAACAGTTTTCACTGACACTGGAAATGCTACGATCGTAGGCTTATAACGTCCCAGGTTATGCTGGTCGACAGACAGCTGTACCGGGTTGCAGGGGTAGCCGGTCAGCTGTAGTGGGCAGGTAGGTGCCTGCGGCTGTTCTCCAGCGCTTGACTCCAGCGCGTGACTCCAGCGCCTGGCTCCAGGCGGCGTGTCCGCCCTGCCCAGGGGCCGGCCGTGATTGATAACGCGCTGGAATTTCCCCCAGGCCGCATCTCCCCCGCAAAACAACAATTTGTTTGGGTGTCAGGCAGGAGTTACAAGTTGCGATGAATACCCAGCTCTCGCGGGCCCGCCACCGTCCTCCAGAAGCTGACCACCGCCCCCGCGGTCGGAGATTTCCGTATGAAAGAACGAGGAGAAGAAGAAAAAGCAGATTTCCGTATGAGAAAAGTCTCATAGTGAGTCAGCACGTCAGGCCGCCATCACTTCTGCAAATACGTATTCCCACTCCCCTTCCAATGTACGTAAAAGTCGTTTTTTGTATTGTATCAATAGATTCTTTAATAACAAAATAATGAAAATAGCTTCAGGAACGTCTAAGCTATAGCATTTTTTCCCATTTTACCACCCATTTTGTAGGAACCGTTTCATCCCTTAAATGTGTTTCATCGCCGCTAAAAAAATAAAAAAATAAAAACAAAAAGAAAGAATAAAAGAAAAAAAGAGTCTCTTAGTTACTCATGTAGTACATCAAATTTCAGAAAAATCGGCTGAACGCGGAAGTCGTGGTGTTCAGCCATCATCATCATCATCATCATCATTAGAGACTGATTATACCTTTCAGCGTTCAGTCTGGAGCATATTACCTCTAATAAAATTCCTCCATGATGCCCTATTCAATGCTAACATTGATGCCTCTTCTGATGTTATGCCTTTTACTTCAAAATCATTCTGCACCGAATCTAAGTACTTTCTTCTTGGTCTACCTCGACACCTCTTATCCTCCGTTGCCGAGCTCTTGAGTCTCTTAGGTAAACTTGCTTCTCCCATGCGGGTAACATGACTCCACCATCTCAGTCTGTTAGTTCTAATTGCTTCATCTATGGTGTTCATTCGCATGTTAAAGCTCACTTATTACTTCTCTTCAAATCACATTAATCATGGAATGGAAACACACAGCAACAGAAAGTACCAGTGCAACTTCAAACACTTCGTTACAGGAAATGTTAAAAATGTCCTCCGTTAGCGAGGATACATGCAACCACCCTCCATCGCGTGGAATCCCTGATGCGCTGATGCAGCCCTGGAGAATGGCGTAGCCTATTGTATCGCAGCCGCCCACAATACGAGCACTAAGAGTCTCTACATTTGGTACCAAGATTGCGTAGACAAGAGCTTTTAAATGCCCCGATAAATGAAAGTCAAGAGTGTTGAGGTCAGGAGAGCGTGGAGGCCATGGAATTGGTCCGCCTCTACCAATCCATCGGTCACCGAATCTGCCGTTGAGAAGCATGCGAACACGTCGACTAACATGTGCAGGAGCTCCATCGTGTATGAATCACATGTTGTGTCGTGCTTGTAAAGGCACATGTTCTAGCAGCACAGATATGGTATCCCGTATGAAATCACGATAATGTGCTCCAGTGAGCGTAGATGGAAGAACATGAGGCCCAATCAAGACATCACCATCAATTCCTGCCCAAACGTTCACTGAATATCTGTGTTGGTGACGTGAATCGAGGAAATACTTACGAAACAATTGGGTATTTTGACAATTGTCTGCATGAATTATTTCAATTTACATTTAAATATAAATACTAAAATGAGCTCTAAGATGGAAATCAAGCGTTTCCGGACACATGTCCACATAACACATTTTCTTTCTTTGTGTATGAGGAATGTTTTCTGAAAGTTTGGCCGTACCTTTTTGTGACACCCTATATATTAAGAACAGCAAAGGACCAAAGACCGAACCTTGTGGGACCAAATTTTTGATAACTCCCCAGTTAGAAGAATTAATTGTTTCATCTATATCATGTGAACTGCTTATTACAACTTTCTGCACTCTTTAAGTATAATTTAAACCATTTGTGCTGTCCTCATACCACAATACTTAAGCTTATCTAAAAGAACCCAATGATTTACACAATCAAAGGCCTTTGAGAAATCACAAAAAATACCAACTGGCAATGTCCGGTTATTCAAAGCATTTAATATTTCCTCGGCGAGAGTATATATTGGTAACTGTTCAACTGGGGTAACGTGCGGGACAGAGCTATTATCTAAATGAATAAAAGACCGCGCCTGGTTTTTAAGGGCGATCGTGTCCGCATAGCACTTGAAACGTCGCGGCGTCGGCGTCTGGCGGGCGTGTGTGGCCGCCTCTTGGTCCGCGGCGCTGCGGTCGCCCCGCCAGCAAAGCGTGCAAAGGCTTCCGCAGCGGCCAGCGGCTTCAAAACGCGCGCATTCAATATCGCAGCCGCGCATAGCGATTCACAATTAAACGCCGCCTTTGTGCTGCTGGCCACGAGGCCGCTATTGAAGCAGCTTTTCTGAGAAGGACGCGCCGAGCTGCCGGCGCGCCCAGGGAGCAGAACCATCGCCTAGCCAGAAAGGCCAAAAGTAGTCACGTTCGCCGCGAATACGACTCTGATGCAAGGTGTAGTACAGGAAAAGAAGGTAGGCCACTCCGGTCCGTGGCGAGCAAAAAATCAACGCCTTGAAGTCTCGGAGAGGACGCGGCAGTGCTGTGCGTTCGGCTGAACGCGGAAGTCGTGGTGTTCAGCCGATAAAACAAATTCGTTTCGTGGCAGTCATGCGCTAGGGTCGCTGTACGTGTGCCGTTCGCAAGGAGGTTAAAATAAAGGGAGATGACGTTATCTATGCCGAGCACATCCGTCAGTTGAAGCCTGTCCGCCATCTTGGTCAGTCGTGGAATGCTATTTCTCCGTTGAAACTATATGTTAAGTGGCCCCTCTTACTGTCAGCCCATTGAACTAACAGTCAGTAAAAAGTATATACTTTGAAATAATACATTTTGTTGAATAAATACTCATCATAAGATATTTCAAAACTTTATTCTTAACGCTAATTTTCATTCTTTTAACACGTTGTTCATCACGGCAAAACCGCTGGACGTTTTATTGCTATTTTCAGTGACATGAAGTATCAGCTCTACAATACGAACACTCTTCGTGTATTCTAACCTCCTTGGCCGTTAGCAACCCATTAATACTGCTAGAAAGACGACGAACGTTGCTCATCACGTTTTCCCAAAGATGCAAATTTGCAACATGAATACCGTAACAATTGTGGGATTGTATTCGTGATTTAATTCATCATTATTATTATGAATTATGATTTTCTCTTCCACAGGACCCAATTGAGGAGCGAGACTCCATGGTCATGGAACAAGTCAATACATGAATTTTTACACAAGAATGGTAACAGAAAAATTTTAATTAGTCCTATGCACACGGTAATCTTAAGACAAAGTGAAAAGAATCAATGAAGGAAAAAATGAATTAGCTTAATTGTTTAACTTTTCTAAGAGTTCCTCGACAGAATAAAAGGAGTGAGCCATGAGGCAACTCTTCAATTTAGATTTGAAAGCGTGTGGGTTAGTGCTAAGATTCTTTAGTTCTTGTGCCAGCTTATTGAAAATGGATGCTGCAGAATACTGTACACCTTACTGCACAAGTGTCAAGGTGGTGTGATGCAAATGTAGATTCGACTTCTGTCTAGTGTTCACCGAGTGAAAGCTACTAACGCGTGGGAATAAGCTGATATTATTAACAACAAACGACATCAAAGAAAAAAAAAACGTATTGTTACGCCAATGTCATAATTTACAGACTACTGAAATCTGTGTGTATGTTTTTGTGTGTGTGTATACATTTCAATTACAAAAAACAAATAATTACAAAAGGTTGCATGCCGCGAGATTCGATTCGGCGACATTCGGATTACCAACCCGAGCGCTTACAGCTACGCCACGCCTCTGTACAACATTACTGATTGTAGAGATCGTGGAGGGTATTTCACCGCAACGGCTTTTTTTTTTTTTTTTTTAACTGTCGATTGAGAAGTGCATCTTGGTGCTTTGCCAAATTACACCTCTGGCCATGAGCTTTCATTGTGCGCAGTATGAATCGAATCTGAAGTTGACAATTGGCGGCCTCCCCTTGTCAGAAGTAACAAGTAATTTAGATGAAGTTATCAGCGTCACATGTGACCAGAGGCGAGGAATTTCCGTGTAGAAATACTTGTAGTCCAGGTCAGTTATCCATTGTCCAGAGCTGCTGTGGTGCTGCGCGCAACATTTAGCAACTCCGCCAGGCGCGCCGTTGTTTTGAAGAGACAGAATGACCGCATTCCGGGAGGTGTAACGGTCGATTAGTCGATGTGATTATCGCTTGCGAAACGACGGCGCGCTCGGCGCGCTGGCTTTCACAAGGCTGGCCGCTAGCCGGTCCAGAGACGCAGCTGGTATGCGGTCCCCCCGTCCCCGCTACGGCTGATCCTCGCTCTCTCCAAGTGCGCGTCCCTATCCATGTTTAAATTGTTTATTTAAATTCTTCATTGTAAATACTCATTTCTAAACTTGATAACTATGTTGCCATTTGTGTGTGTGTGTGTGTGTGTGTGTGTGTGTGTGTGTGTGTGTTTGTGTGTGTTCGGGGAGATAAAGGCCACTCGGTATACAGTGGTCAAGTGCCATACTACAAACCTAAGGGTCGTGGGTTCGAGTCCCGATTATCTGTCACTATTCACTTCTCTCACCTATGGCAGTATTGACGATGTAAAAAAAATGCAGAACTTGAAACGTGTCCATAAAAAATTTGTAAGAAAATGTCTAATATTGTGCCTTCTGTCAGGTAATTTGCTTGCAAGAAAATGTATAATATTGCTTCTACTGTGTGTATCGATGTGTGTTCATAAATATATGAAGTTTTCATCTTTGGCAAATATTATGTATCTCATAGCATTGTAGCTCGCGCAGAGAGAGAGGTGGGGGACTTGTGATTCAGCTCGCTTAGAAGTTGAGTTGTGTGTATGGCTCCGATGTAGAGCAAAGGCTGCTGTGCCAGCAAATTGGTTTGATTGTATTTGGAATATATATTGTATTTTTTATTACTATGAAAACGTTGTACCACGGCTGGAATGAAGGTAATGCATTTCATGACATTATAAAGGGTTGTATTATGTAGATAATGTAATGGTGATTATTAATAATAAGTAACAAAGTTGACATTTCTTTCCCGTTTCATTTACGTAGTCAGAAGATTAACCTACTTTCTTCAGAAAAAAAAAAGTTCAAATGTTTGTAGAACTTATGGGACTTAACTACGGGGTCATCAGTCCCTAAGCTTAGAAACTACTTATGAACTAGCTAACACTAAGGACGGCACAAATATCCATGCCCGAGGGGAGATTCGAACCCCCGACCATAGTGGCCGTGCAGACCGTGACTGGAGCGCCTCAGTCCCCTCGGCCACCGCGACCGGCCTACTTCCTTCATTTGATAATTAGTTATTTGTGGATTTAAAGTTCAGTATTGATTTTGATAATCTTGTTGAACAGATTTCGTTATTGGTGCCGTAGTAAATGATTGTAATTCAACACTGCAGTTAATTGATTATGATACTGAATTTTGATAATCAGATACTTTTCTGCCTAAAATTCTCGCGGTCAAACGTTAAGAAAGAGGTTTGTGTTTTTAATATCTTTCTCACAGTCAAATTTTTTGAGTGTAGTCAGTGTGTGTTTCATACAGGTTACTTGTCACAGTTGTTTTGTTAGAAGATCCGTTGCGCACATAATCAGTTTAATGCACTGTTTCTTATTTAACAAGAAAATACATCAATATCAGGGTCATAATTAAACCAAATTACAGTGTTAATGAACAATTTGTTGTCTGATTAAACGATAGGTTCAACATCAAACAACACATACACAACTTTTAAGCTGCACAGTGGTTCTGGATTCACGTTAAACTGTAAGTCCTCGGTACTCCGATTAAAAGTCAAATAGGTTTTCTAAGTAAGGGGAGCAGAGAGTTGAGAAGACAAAAACAAATGAGTACTCAGTGTTGCGGGAATCCTGAGCCTCTGTACATCTTACGAAAGAAAGCAAGCCATTCCAGAAATTTCTGCTTGATTCTTCGATTTCAGTTTCGACAGTTCATCATTGTCAAGTACATCTATTACTTGCAGGGCCCAGAGGTGAAACGATTGAAAACTGACACATAAAAATCCAAGACCTAACCTGAGATCGAACCCGCGACTTTTAATTTCGTAATCTACACACACACACACACACACACACACGCACGCACGCACGCACGCACGCACGCATTCACGCACACAAACTAGGAAAAGGGCTGGTCCAAACACGTACAGCATATTCAAGGACTCAATGGATTTGCGTGGTGCTTGACGCTAAGTTGCTCCACATAGTTCTCACTCAACTTTTTCACTCCAGATATCTTTGGAACTATAATAGACATTGAAAAACTACTTTTACTGTCATGAACGTACTGCAGGAGCTTATAAAAGTAAATACATGAAGACAGTGTAAAAAGTAAACAAATATTACTTTCAACAGAAACTTAAGAGAAACTGAAGGGTTGGACTTTTTTTTCTTTTTCCCTCCACAAGTCGCACTGTTTTCGAGCTATTTGCAAAAATAACGGCGATTTGACACTGCGACTTTGTTTTACGTTAAGCAGTACAGGGAAAGATAATAAGCTTGGCCGCGGTGGCCGAGCGCTCTGCGATGCGTTAGTCTCAGTCTGCACGGCCGGTACTGTCGGGGGCTCGAATCCCCTCTCGGGCATGGATATTTGTGCCGTCCTTAGTATTAGCTAGTTCATAAGTAGTTTGTAAGTTTAGGGACTGATGACCCCGTAGTTAAGTCCCATAAGCTATACGAACATTGAAGATAAAGGTGATGCAATGAATTAAAATTTGTGATGCGGCCGGGAATCGAACCCGGACCTCCATGGTTAATAGGCAGAAGTCTTACGGCATTTTATTTATTTTCTCTTCTATGGTTAGTTCTTTACGTTGCGGATGCTGGTCGTGTTTGTTCGGTGAGTTTCTGGGCTCAGCTTTTTTATTACAGAGGGCGTTTAGCCCTCTGACCGGGCGCGCTGGGCCACGGCGTCCGGCACCGTTAGACCACCACACCACTAACGATTAAGGCGCCTCTGAATTGTCTAAGTACGACTTCCGTTCACGTCACAAATTTTAATTCAGCTTCCGTGTTCCTTAGATAATTGCCACTACTGCCAACGCTTCTGCTTCATCTGCACTGTTTTGGACATATTCGAGACGAAAAACCGTCTCGGAGTTACTGGATTTATATTTAAATTGATATAAATATCATCTTAGCACGAATGTTCCACCATGTCCATTGCTGTGGTGCTATTCCGCTGCAGAGAGAGCCTTGGCAGTAGTGGCAATAATCTATGGATCACAGAAGCTGAATTAAAGTTTGTGACGTGGAGGGAAGTCAGACTATTCCGAGGCGCCTTAATTGTTAGTGATGCGGTGGTCTAACGGTAAGACGTCTGGCTAGTAAGTATGGAGATCCGGATTCGATTCCCGGCCGCATCAGAAATTTCAATTCATTGCTCCTCCTTTACTTGTAATGAATATTGTTGGTTCACGTGATTTCTGCGTGTGCCTAATGAGGCCTTTGAGCAGGGAAGGGCCGCGTGGCGCCGGCGTGTACAGTTAGGGCCGGTCGCACGCCCATGCCCGCGCTGGTGCTGGTGCTGCCCCTAACGGTGCGGCCTGACGTCAGGAACCGGTCGGTCAGGCGCGCGGCCAATTAAGAAAACACTTCCGCGCCGCAGCTGCGCCTCACGCGCCGACGCCGCGGTGGCAAAGTGGCGCTCCCACACCGGGACAGCGCCGGGGGCAGCAGCAGGGGAAGGCCACACCGTGTGGGCGAAGGTACTGCCCATACCCCATACTGCTTCAAGGCAGGTCCCACAATACTGCTGCGAAGCTGAAGTTCTTTCATGACACATGAAATTTCGGGAATGCAGCCGCGCAAAATCCACTTCTATCGATATTTCGGCCGCGTACCGTCCGGCCATCTTCAGAGTGAGTCCAAGACTGTCGACGAGGTGCCGGGCGCGGCCTTATAAACATGATCGCGGCGGCAATGCGCGTCCGCGTCACAGATGCTGGTTTACTGCATATTGAAATACTTTTACGCGTGCGCCCCCGGTGGCGGAAGCGCTCCGGTGTTCACATATCTATATATGATCTGCGGCGGTAACACCTTGACGTCTGCTCTGCAATTTCAGGACTTTTGTCTAGCCGGCCTCGGTGGCCGAGGGGACTGAGGCGCTCCAGTCACGGTCTGCAAGGCCACTACGGTCGGGGGTTCGAATCCCCCCTCGGGCATGGATATTTGTGCCGTCCGTAGTATTAGCTAGTTCATAAGTAGTTTGTAAGTTTAGGGACTGATGACCCCGTAGTTAAGTCCCATAAGCTCTACAAACATTTGAACATTTGTTGTCTAAATTAAAACCTTTATCTCTATTCATTAAGTTGTCGGCCAGTGCTGCGGTGGAGTGGCTAAGCGTATTGAGGCGCTATGCTACGATGCGCGAGGCCGTTACTCGTCTGGGGTTCGAATCCTCCCTCGGGTATGGATGTTTGTGCTATCTTTAGTATTAGTTCATAATTAGTTGGTAAATTTGGTGACTGATGACCCCGCAGTTAAGTCCCATAATTATTGTGTCAAACAAGTAGTCTAAACCACAGGTATCGTAGAAAAACACTAAAATATGAAGCGTTTCAAGGGTCAAGGCCTCATCTGTACAAGAACCTTAAAACATGAGACCACAAAAATATAAAACGTAATAAAAGAAAACGTAGTTACTTCCCTTGTAACCGTGTCTACGAAGAAAGATCCTCAGCATACTCTGCTACGTCAGAATTCAAACCAGACCCCAGCACTGGCGACGCATAACACAACCGAAATGCACCGAGTCAACAACACGACTGGGGTGCATATATGCACATGGAAATAAAGACCTCCAAATTCCAAAGATCCTCCACATTTCATGTGCATACGTGCGCCCCAGACGTGCGCCCCACGTTGCGTCAGTTTTTGTTTATGTGTATGTAGACGAGCTGAACACTTTGTCGTCACCTAAAAGGATGGTTGACTAGTTTAGCTGCTTGGAAAGCCATTAGTAGCTATGGACATGACTTTCAAAAGTCAGAGTCGTAGCTCTTCTCAAACTGAACAATCAAAGACACCGTTCCTCAACTAATAGGCCAATACCTAAAAACCTAACTTTTGTTCTTTGAATGAAACCATCATTATTAAGAACCTTTTATAAAATATAGAAAATTAAGAATAAACAAAAATCACTCTTTTTACGTAAAAATTACCATCAGATAGTGTAAGTATTCGAACACAACGGGAAAAAAACTTGTCGCCGCGGGATTCGAACCACCGACCCTATGGTTGTAAAAATGTTCAAATGTTTGTAAATCTAAGGGACTTATCTACGTTGGTCATCATTCCCTAGGCTTACAAACTACTTAAACTAACTGAAAGCAACTTATGCTAAAAATAACACAAACACCCATGCCCGATGGAGGACTCGAACCTCCGGCGGCGAATGGCCGCGCGCACCGCAGCTGGGCGCCTTAGTGCGTACGGCCATTCTGCCGCGGCTATGGTTTAAGGCCAGATCGCTACCACCTCATCTACGCCGAAAGATTTTAACAATGAAACAGTCATAATTACAAATGATAAAATTCATTTTGGCGTTGTGTGTACGTTATCAAGAAAACAAAAACGGAAAACGTAATAAAAGGAAGTTTTAACAGCATTTTCGATACTGTTTGATGTCTTTACAATTACAAATTTGTTGTGTGATTTGTTAGTATTCCCGTGGTTTGATATTTTTTTCCATTTCTGTGAAGTTACTGCTGTGTATATTTTATACAGTGTCGGTGATTCTTAGAATCCAGGTGATAAATATTTACCAATTTTTATTTTTGATGTGGAATTTTTATAATAGGTTTTGAGTTGTTTTTATTATTGTTGGATTTATTCCTGTTAATAGTAAAGCTTTCCATAAACAGTATAATGGTACACTGTCATAAACTTTTTCTATATCTATGAACATGACATGTAAAGGCTGTGCTCTAACTATTTTTCTTTTGTTTCAATTATTTGTATGATCAAATGTTGATCTTCCGCTCTAAAACCTGCTTGTTCTTCCCCTTCTTTTTCTTTATTTCTTCTTCTAAGAAATATTTAATTATTCTTCCATTTAATCTACTAAAGGATTGATCACTTATCCCTCTACAATTTTCAAATTCATCTTTGCTTCCTTTCTTATGTATCACTGAAATATATCCTACTTTCCAATCATTTGGTACAGCCTCTCCATTTAGACGTCTTTAGAAAAAAAAAAAAAATAAATAAATGTTTGTTAAGCTTTTGGGACTTAACTGCAGGGTCATCAGTCCCTAAACTTAGAAACTACTTATGAACTAATTTATACTACAGACAACACAAACATCCATGTCCGAGGGAGGCTTGGAACCTCCGACGCGGAAGGCCGCGCGATCCGCAACTGTTGCTCCAGACCACTCGACTATTCCCGCGCGCAAATATCTTTAGAAAAGGCTTCTCAGTAATTCATATAACTCCTTTGTTCCAAATTTTAATAATTCTGCGGGAAATTTCTCTAATGCCTGTAGCCTAGGGTGACCAGAATTCTCGTATTTTACGGGTCCATCCGTTATTTAGCCTCAGTGTCCCGTTATCACGACAAAGCAAATATGGGACTATGTTGTCCTGTTTTCTACTAACCGTCCATTAATTTTGAAATAACACTTTTCTAAGGAGTGTAAAGCATGAGCAAATAGAAAACAATTGTGACGATAATCAAGTAATACAGAAAACAGGCTGTAACGCAAATGAGTCACGATTTCTGAATTTCTTTGGTTGGTACTACATAATGTTTTGACATGAGATGAGCTCGTTTTCCAACTATAAAATTTTGTTATTAATTATGTCATTAGAAAATGGTGAGCTGAAAGAGTCTGATTTCTTGGGTATTTCAAGTTCATTTCATGAGACTTACCACTTCATGTGCTGAACCCAACTAACTGGGTTCAGCTCAAATAACCTCATCTTTCCAAGTCTGATCAGTAAAGTTTTAAAAATTTACCAGAATGAAAATGTATTGTAAGAAGAATGTCAGGATGAGCTTTTTGAGGATACCTGGTGCAAAAATTTGCTGTTCGTTGCTCGGTTTGTAGCGGCTCTATCTGGCACGAATGCTGCGTTCTCTATCACAAATAGTTAATGCACCGCAAAACCATATTAAGTGTGCAGAGTGTGAAGGAAATAATTATAACAAGAAATTTTCAGACCTCTAAAAAAACCTAAATTTCTATTTTAGTCCGGTTGGTTTCATATTATTTCATCAATTAAATACTTGTCGTGTCTTGGTAATTCTCTTATACTCGCGGGAAGGAAGAAATTTAGGCTTTAAAGTTCCGTCGATAGTGTGGTCGAGAATCTCACGCCCGGATTCTGAGTAAGAAAAGGGAAGAGTTTTTATACTGAAAACTCGCACTTTCTGGACACAACACACAGTACTAAAACATGGAGGAGGACGGGTAAATACAAGAACCGACAAATATGACACGCTAACTTTGGGGTGTGGGAGAAAGATGTGGTGTCGCACAAGTCTAAAGTGCGCGGCACGTACTTTCGCCGCGCGCCGCCATGCAAGCACGGCGCGGCGTTCTCACGACGACGGCCACGAGTGCCCTCTGCTGGAACTCAGCTCGTGGCCACCACTGAACTGGATCGGACACTTGGAAATCAGACAGGCACTAGGACTTGTCAGTAGGCGGGCCATTACCTAGTTCAACTGTGTGTCAGCTTTCTGCAGTCATGAAACTGGTAGAAAAGTGTTATCACATTGATACGAAATACATATCTTGTTCTAATCTAGCTTAGTGTTTCTAGTTTTCTGCTGTCCCCTGGCCGGTCACCTCGGACTCTGTACCCGCACACGCGTGCATCCTATTTCCTGTGTCGGTCTGTCTTTACTCGGCCACCGACACTTAGGACAACCGGCGGAAACGAGACACAAAAAAATAAAAAGTGGATTTTTTAGTGTACTGTGTATACATTGATTCGTGTGTTTATGTCTGCCTCAATGAGTGACACCGAGGCAATCATTTTTTGTAAGGTTTAAGAGATAACAACCATGTCGATGACGCCGCAGGTAAAGCTAACATTTACTTCGTAATCGTCGGTACCTATATGTGTCCCGTATTCTGATTTTGGAAATCTGGTCACCCGCCATTCAAATGTTTGTAAATTTATCGGACCAAACTGCGTGGTCATCAGTCCGTAGTTTACAAACTACCTAAAGCTAGGTAAACTAATCTATGGACAAAACACACACCCAATCCCCAGGAAGGACTCGAACCTCCACAGCGAGCAACCGCGCGCTCCGCAGCGCACCCTCCATTCTTTAAGGTTTTTTCTCTCTCTGTCTCTTTTGCTTATTTGTTTCTCTCTCTCTCTCTCTCTCTCTCTCTCTCTCTCTCTCTCTCTATTTTGATTTTTCTTTCTTTTTTTCTCTTTCTCTCTTTTTTGCTTTTTTCTTTCTTTTTTCCCTCTCTCTCTTTTCTGCTTTTTTCTTTCTTTTTTTCCCCCCTCTCTCTCTCTTACTTTTTTCTTTCTTTTTTTCACTCTCTCTTTTGCTTTTTTCTTTCTTTTCTCTTTCTCTCTTTTTTTCTTTTCTCTCTCTCTCTCTCTCTCTCTCTCTCTCTCTCTCTCTCTCTCTCTCTTTTTGCTTTTTTCTTTCTTTTTTTCCATCTCTCTTTTTTTACATATTCTGTCTTCAAATTCATGTAATTATCTTATTATCTGTATGTTCATTGATTATTTCACTATAATCAGGGTTCCCCTAGTATTGTTTTCGATTAATAGGTTTCAGGTTAAATGTGCCAAAAAATTCGGAGGCGTCACAGCTTGAATGCACCTCGTAGGGGGAGACGGGTGTGTGGCCGCAGACACTCTCTAGCTAGGCTGGTGCTCGGCCATCTGTTGCTACGGCTACCGGCGGCGAGGTGTGGAACAGCTAGCGCGGGGTCGCCGCCCGCCGGCCGCCTGCGCAGCGCAGCCCGAGGCGCAGAAGCGCGCAGCGCAGCGCGGCGCGGCGCTCATTTGAATATTATAATGCGCTGGCAGGCTTCGTTAGCGCGCATCTGCCTGAGAACTCGCAGCTGCCAGCCGCCTTTGTCCGCGGCTGCCCGCGGCCGCCACTGCATCCCGTATACACTGCGAGGTATGCGCACGCGACGGCGACTGTGCCGATGCCAGCACGGAATGCGTCACATCTGGGCACTGGCGGGTTTACCACTAGGATGAATAGTCTGGAGCCTAGGGCGGAACATCTGGAGGGCGAAAATTTGGGGCCAAAATTTTTAAACTGCAAGCAAGTGTAATAAAACGAACTTAATTAGTGATTCTTCAGTTTCTCCCGGCGTATTTGATAATCAACATATCCACGGGTGTACTGCCGGTCTATAGTGTCCAACGGGCACAATATTTCGGCGATCATACGTGTCGCTATCATCAGGTGAACTGACGGACTGAGCTCCTGGAAACGCGCCGGCACGGAGATCCGCACGCTACGGCTGCTCGAAGGGAGAGTTCCCTTCGAGCAGCCGTAGCGTGCGGATATCCGTGCCGCTGCATTTGCAGGAGCTCAGTCCGTCAGTTCACCTGATGATGGGGACATGTATGATCGCCGAAATATTGTGCCCGTTGGACAATATAGTCCGGCAGTACACCCGTGGATATTTCGATTAAACTTAATTAGGTTTAGCGAATGTACATTATTGTGTAAGAAGTATTATTATAATCGGCGTCACCTACGAAGGCGGCCCAGTTTTCTGTCGTTCTGCGCATCCCCCTCAATTACCGCAATGACAGCCAATGAGGTTCATTATGTAGGCACAAGGCTGGCTGCGAGTTACGCAATGTTTCACCCACTGGCGCAATTGTTGGCGCCACGTGGACGCTGGGCTCCCGCTACCTGCCAGCCACCCAGCCGCCCCTAATGAGACAATGGGCTACAACCCGGCGGTCACAACCCGCCGTTGCGCTGTGCGTGACACTCTGGCTGTGTTTATAGCTCGCGGTTTCTCCGCGGCGCAGGAATCGCGGCGGTTTGACAGTGCACTGTTTCTCATAAGGCAGCGTGCCCTCCACGCTTTGAAAAAAAAAGTTCAAATGTTTGTATGGGACTTAACTACGAGGTCATCAGTCCCTAAACTTACAAACTACTTATGAACTACTTACGAACTAGGACGGCACAAATATCCATGCCCAAGGGGGATTCGAACCCCCGACCGTAGTGGCCGTGCAGACCGTGACTGGAGCGCCTCAGTCCCCTCGGCCACCGCAGCCAGCCCACACTTTTCCTATCGCTCTGCTTACATGCACGGAAGCGCCTTCTTACATGATGCCAGCTATAGTAGTTTATCACTGTGCTTTTAGTAGCTCAGAAATATAAACAAATACGATATCTTCGGCCATCTTACCCAAATAGCTAAGTTGTAAAAATAGTCTGGGAAATGACCCTCCTGCTGCGGCGCTGCTATTCGCCAGAACACTGGCAGTCTGCACAAGTCTCCGCACCACTGCAAGAAGCGAAAAATCATTCTATGGTACTTCGATACCTCTTTGCTTGCTTCCTGCACTGGCCAATAGAAAGAAGGGAGTTCGCCTACATATTCCAGCGCACCACCTCAGCATGGGACAGTCCCATAGAGTTCTATAGTTACGGTCCAGCGGTTTGTTCAAAATGTTCAAATGTTTGTAATTCTATCGGAGCAAACTGCGTGGTCATCAGTCCGTAGCTTACAAACTACTTAAACCTAGGTAAACTAACCTACGGACAAACAGACACACTCATGCCCCAGGGAGGAATCGAACCTTCAAGGCGAGCAACCGCGTGCTCTGCAGCGAGACGCTTTAGACCGCTCGGCTACTCCGTCGCGGCCCAGCGGTTTGGAAGTGCAGCCGCTGGTATTTTGACGCCGCAGCGTACGAGCGGAGGGGCCGCCGCCGCGGCCGCCTCTATAAACAGGGCCCACGCTGCCTTATGAGAAACAGTGCACTGTCAACCCGCCGCGATTACTCCGCCGCGGAGAAACCGCGAGCTATAAACACGGCCAGTGTCACGCACGGTGCGACTGCAGGTTGAGAGCGCCGGGTTGTAGCCCGTTGGTTCGTTAGGGGCGGCTGGGTGGCTGGCAGGTAGCGGGAGCCCAGCGTCCACCTGGCAAAGTGGTCGAGCGCGCGGAGGAGGCGCAGGGCCGGCGCAGCTTTCGCCGAGGCCGGGTGTGCGGTGTGGGCGCTTGCGCAAGCCGCCAGCCAGGGCGGGGATCCGGGTTCGCAGCCTGTTAATGAGCAACCCGGGGCGCTCGGAATGACATTCCAATAAACAGCGGGCGTGATTAATGGGCGCCATCTAATTGCCGCTCCGGCCTCGCCACACCTCCTTCCCGCGCGCCAGACGGCCGACGGGCGAGCGGGCTTATTGGATCCCCGGGCAGACAGGCTGCGGCCCGCCAGACGCGGAAATGGGCTGCGGCTGCGGCCGCGGCCGGCGCCGTCTTACCAGCGCGAGCGCAGCTGCCGACAACCCACTGCACCGCCACCAGGACCGCGGCTGCCACTGACAGGTAGCCCGCGTGACGTCACGAAGCAGGTGCCGCGCAACAGAAGTTTGTGCGTGACATTTCGCGAATATGGAACTTTTGGATGTCGCGCCTCCCACTGATTCAAATTCACATGTTTGTACAGCTCATGAGACTTAACTACGGGGTCATCAGTCCCTAAGCCTACAAACTACTTATGAACTAGCTAAGACTAAAGACGGCACAAATATCCATGCCCGAGGGGGGATTCGAACCCCCGACCGTAGTGGCCGTGCTGACCGCGACTGAAGCGCCTCAGTCACCTCGGCCACCGCGGCCGGGCCAAGACTGATTTACGCCTTCCAAGTCCCTCTAAAACGCTGATTTCGTCAGGAGTGTGAGTCTGAAAGAAACTGTACCACCTTGCGTGCAAGATATATGACACAGGCTAAATACCTTCAGACGTTCATTTCCCCAAGTTTTACGCCTGCTAGGTCCAGATTTTGAAGAATGCATTCTATTAAAAATTCAATAGATATTTGTAATTTCTGCTTCTTTATGTTTAATATAACATAAAGCGTTTCGAGCATGTTCTGCTCATCATCAGGCATTGTTTGCATACGGTTGCTATTGTTTGTTGCTGGTGACAGTTGGGGGGCAAGGGAAAGGGGAGGGTAGTGAATGGCTATAAAACGAAGTGCAAAGATGTGTTCGGCTGGTCCTGGTGTCTGGTATCAGAACCTGTGTGATATGTAGACAGTATAGCGTCAGATGTTGTGATGACATGGGCGTGTGGCTTACTTTCATTAAATGTCAGTTGTAAACTGGTGAAGAAGCAGCATGCAGCAACTTCACCAATGTACCAGTATGCAGACAAAATTGTAGAACACGAAAATCGTAAGTGTACAACTGACAATTAATGAAAGTGAGCCGGCCGCGGTGGCCGAGGGGACTGAGGCGCTACAGTCACGGTCTGCACGGCCACTACGGTCGGGGGTTCGAATCCCCCTCGGGCATGGGTATTTGTGCCGTCCTTAGTCTTAGTTAGTTCATAAGTAGTTTGTAAGTTTAGGGACTGATGACCCCGTAGTTAAGACCCATAAGCCATACAAACATTTGAACATTTGATTTGAATCTTAAAGGACTGTAACATTCAGATGATATAACTCCTATGTCGAAAATAAAGCAACTGCAGACTAGTCTGATACTTATAAAACTTCCAGTTTAATAAGTCATGGTTGCAAAATATTAACACGAATTATTTAAAGACGAATGGAAAATAGTGGTAGAATCCAATCTCAGGGATCATCACTCTGAATTTTGGAGAAAGTAGCTACACTTGAGGTAATGCATTAGGACTTACCTTAGAAGATACTCTAAGGAAAGGCAAGCCATCGTTTTCCTATCTCTTGTAGATTTAGATAGTGCTTTTTAGAATGTTGACCAGAATACATTCTCTCAAATTTTGAAGGTAGCATGGGTGAAACATAGGCAACGAAAGTCAGACACAGCTTGTAAATTGACCACGGAAGATTTACAAGTGATGAAGTGCATAAAAGGGACGCTGTGATTGGAAAGGTACTATGAATGGGTTGTTGCCATTCCTTGTTATTCTATCTATACACTGAGCAACCCATGAAGGAATGCAAGGAAAAATGTGGAGGACTTAAAGATCAGGGAAGAAAAAAAAAGTAATGTGGTTTGCCAATGACATTCTAATTTTGTCAGACAGCAAAGGTCCTGAGGGGGCTACTGAACAGAGTGAACAATATCTTGAAATGAGGTATAAGATGAACAATGACAAGAGCAAACCAAGAGTAATGCATAGTGGTCTAAGAAAAGCAGGCGATGCTGAAGGATTAAAAGTAGAAAACGATTCCATAAAACTTCTGGACGATATTATTTCTCTACTAAAAAAATTATCAAGGCTGAAATACAAAAGATATAAAATACAGAAAGACTACGAGAAGAAAAGTATTTCTGCACAGTTCAATCGTGTTGGGTCTTGATTTAAAAGAATTTGCATCTGCTCATCATTTATGATATCTATAACGTGATATTATTTTAAATGAGACGTCCAATTTATATGACGTTATAAAAAGGTAAAACAGTCAGCATTCCGAAGACTAGTTTGAACACCACAGTGCTTTACCAGGCACGGTCCTCTACCCCGTTGCCTTCGTCCGACCGTCGAACTGACTTATTCAGCCAGTTATAAGAGGGACCTACAGAACGTGGATTCCGAACCACGGTGCTACTCGGTATTTTCCACATGAACAACATTGCCAGAGGCGGAAGATGTGGAAAAGGATATAACAAAATCCTAGGATTCAGAGTCTGGCACTGTGCTACTCAGCCTTTATAAACATTATCGATGAGGTACAGATGCATATTCTTTAAAATCAAGACTGTGTGTCTGTGTGTGTGTGTGTGTGTGTGTGTGTGTGTGTGTGTAGTGTAACAGCTCTAGTTATCTGAAACAAAAATTTTCAAAACAATGTTTGTATTGTAAATCTACGGAATTTAAGTATTATGATTATCAGTCCCCTATGCTTACAAACTACTTAAACTAAGTTAAACTAACCTAAGAGCAAACACGCACGTACACACACACACAGACAAGACACAAATGCCCGAGGGGAGGACTCGAACGCCGCTGCGAAGTGGCCGAGCGGTCTAAAGCACCTCGCTGCGGAGCGCGCGGTTGCTCGCCGTGGAGTTTCGAGTCCTCCCTGGGGCCTGAGTGTTTGTGTTGTCCTTAGGTTAGTTTACCTAGCTTTAAGTAGTTTGTAAGCTACGGACTGATGACCACGCAGTTTGGTCCGATAGATTTACAGACATTTGAACATTTGAGGACTCGAACCTCCAACGGCGAGCAACCGCGCGCTTCGCAGCAAGGCGCCCCAGAACGCTCGGCCACCCCACCGCGTCTAAAAATTTCCAAAAAACCATCTTGACATATACATTTCTCAACAAATAACTATTTCGATCTCCCACTTGCTTTGAATAATGTCAACTATACAGATATGTTATTTCGCTCTTACTTGCAAGTGATTTTCTCCTCCCTTCCTTGCCTCCACAGTAGGACTTCGGAAGGCACTATGTGTACATTCTGCGTCCCGCCTGGAGAGAGAGAGAGAGAGCTTCGCAGGTGCCGCAGTGACTCAGGAGTCACGCCGACACAGTAACTAAGCTATTTCACCGTCGCAATTAGCGACAGGGTTGGCGGGGAGGCCGGAACGGTTAGGCGGCCCGCAAAAAAGAGTGACAGCGGTCGAGTAGAGTAGACAGGGGTGGAGAGGAGTGTAGAGGATAGGAGAGGAGAGGAGGTCGTGTGTGGGCGGCGCGGCCTCTCATTAGTGGCCGCATAACGATTTCGTTTCGGACGCGCCCGTCACAGCCATTCACTAGCAGCGCTCTTTTCACGGCTCCGGAATGCTTTCCGGCGCACCTCCGGCCGTGCTCCGACGCCCGGCCAAAGGCGGGTTCCATTTTTGTCGCATTAGCGGGAGGTAAAATTACGTGACGCCCAAACAAGGGCCCAATTTAAGGAGATAACACGCCGCTCAATCTGCATATAAATTCGTGTCGACAATGGCGTCGTTATTACGCGGCGCGGCGCTCGCGCGCAGATGTCGCGGGTTGGCTAGCTGCAGGGGCAAATGAAATGGGACCATTACCGAAGGCCCCTGCGCTAGGAGTAGGGGGACCCCCTGCTGCAGGTGCGTCCTGTTACGCCGGAATGCGCGTTAATAATCCACGATTCATTACGCCGCCAGAGATTGCGTCCTCCAGACAAATGCGAGTTTCGAACGCAGTTTCATCTTCGGGAGCAGCGCGAACACTTATTCGAGCGGTTCGCAGCGGCACATTTGCCGTGATTGAATAAAGGTGCTTCCATTTTGTGCAGGTGACAATTACGTCGTGTTAAGAGTTTCAATGAGTCTTCCACGCGGTGAGCAGGGCTCCTACGTACAGGGGTCATTCAGGACGAATGTCACATGATTTTTTTACGTCATTCTACACGTGGAAATAAACCCAACAAGTCCTATGAACAGGTGTTTTTCGATCATTATAGATTTGCAGCAAACACCCATGAGCGATTATGTACAAAAGTGTACAACTTTAATAAAAGGGTCCGCTTCAGCTGTTTGACTTAGACAACCGGTTTCGCGACTTAAAAATTGCGTCTTCGGGTCAAATACAGTTAAAACATAAAACCAGGGAGTCGCCCATACAATCAAGGCCCTGGTTTTATGTTGTAACTGTATTTGACCCGAAGATGCGACTTTAAGACGTGAAAGCGGCCGTCTTTTTTAAAAAAAGTAGAACAGCTGAAGCGGACACTTTTATTAAAGATGTACCACCTTAGCTGTGGATGTCCATCGACAAAGGTTTTATGTTCAAAAGTGTACAAGTCTAAACATTACTTATTGAACTGCCGTGTGGGCGATCTGATGGACAGAGCAACAGCGGGACAGACGACTGATCCAGCTAACAAGAGGGTTTCAAAACATCCCCAATCCATCTCAATGCACTCGTAAACGCTCTTAAGAGGTTTTGTGTTGCATATTGATCATTAGATTGCGGATCTTTAGGTTAAAACCTATTCCTTTCCTGAGTTCCTAGTCATAGCAGCTAGGGACTATCCGAGCGGTCTGGAGCGCCACCTTGCCGATCGCGACGCCTCCCGCGTCGGAGGTTCGAATCCTCCCTCTGGCATGGATGGGTGTGTTCAAAATATTCAAGTGTTTGTAGAGCTTAGCGGAATTAACTACGGGGTCATCAGTACCTAAATATACAAACTATTTATGAGCTAGTTAAAGACGGCAAAAACATCCATGCCCAAGGGGGATTCGAACCCCGACGGGGAACGGCCTCGCGCATCGTAGCATAGCGCCTCAATGCACTCGGCCGCTCCGCCGCGGCTGGATGTGTGTGTTGTCCTTAGGTTAGTATAACTTAGTTTAAGTAGTTTGTAACTACGGACTAATAGCCTAGCAGCTGAGGTCGATAGGTTTACAAACATTTGAACATGTGAATTTGAATCCTAGTCGTAAATAAACTTGTACATATGCATTTAATGACTACTTCAACAAAACCGCAAATTTTATAGCACCTAAAATGACCTATTTCGACGTTAACGCCTATTTTCATTCATTACAGCTTTAAAAACCTAAGTTGAATTTTTTCTATTTTCAAAAGATTTGACTAGCTTTGCAGATATTATTAGCACTGAAGTCCATAAAAATAATAAACACGCATCGGTCTGTACTCTACTGAGACGATCAACGTTGCACAAAAATTTATCTGGACTCAACCTACACGGGTGCACTGCAAAGAAACTGAGAATATATTGCGAGTCTTCCACAGGATTTCTGTAGATGAAACACCGACAATATAGGACGATACGTTGCAAATCTGATTGTTCGCAAGATGGACCCAGGAACGACATCCGGAGATTATTTAACTTGTTTAAAATCAAATCAAATGTTTGTATAGCTTATGGGACTTAACTATGTGGTCATCAGCCCCTAAACTTACAAACTACTTATGAACTAGCTATTTCTAAATGTTCAAATGTTTGTAGAACTTATGGGACTTAACTATGGGGTCATCAGACCCTAAGCTTACAAACGACTTATGAACTAGCTAAGACTAAGGACGGCTCAAATATCCATGCCCGAGGGGTGATTGGAACCCCCGACCGTAGTGGCCGTGCAGACCGTGACTGGCGCGCCGCAGTCCCCTCGGCCCCTAAGACTAATGAATTCACAATCACTTGGCACATGGTTAGGTTGTATACATATAACAGCTGGATTTTTAAATCGGTAATTCAGGCTTTCACAGGTTCGAGGCGTCAACTAGACTATAACAATATCATCATGGACAGAAGAATTAAGGAGGCTGCAAAGCATGATAAAGAAAAATTACTGGAAATGCAGAAAAAACGGAAGAAACGATGCAAATTAACGCGATCCTGTAAGGAAAGAGGAAGAGAAACATGGAAACAAGTACATACTTGAAAATTCCTGGTAGATTAAAATTGGGTGCCGGAACCGGGACTCGAACCTGGGATATTTGCCTTTCGCGGGCAAGTGCTCTACCGACTGAGCTATCCCGACACGACTCACGATCCCGCCTCAAAGCTTTACTTCTGCCAGTATCTCGCCTCCTACTTTCCAAACTTCACAGAAGCTCTCCTGCGAAACTTGCAAGACTAGCACTTATGGAAGAAAAAAATATGGTGGGGACATGGCTTAGCCACAGCCTAAGGGATGTTTCCAAAATTAAACTTTCATTCTGCGGCGGAGTGTGCGCTGATATGAAACTTCCTGGCAGATTAAAATTGGTACTGGAGGAAGTAAAGTTGTGAGGCGGCATCGTAGGTGTTGTCGGGATAGGTCAGTCGGTAGAGCGCTTGCCCGTGAAAGGCAAAGGTCCCAGGTGCGAGTCCCGGTTCCGGCACTCAAAGTAAGTGGAAATGTGTGAGATATTTCATACTTATTTTTCTACGATTCGTATTGTTTCTATGCCATCCCAATGCCTTGTTATAAACCTTCCCCAACCCCTCCGCTCCACACTTAATGGGGAAGAAATCGAAGGACATTCATAACAAGCTCTTCACAAACCTTAAAGAGCAAGGTGAACAAACAGATTACAATGTTAACTTACAATTTTTGCCTTACAAAAAGCGTACTATAGAAGATTTATTCTTGCTTTTCAAAAGATTATTAGACATCGAGAACGACGGAAGTTCCACAGTAAAAGTACTTGGACTTCCACCACAATATTTTGAACCCACAGCCGATGCTAAAACATTACTGACCGTATCTCCAAGACAGTAAAAATGGGAGAAAGCTTCATAATAATTAGCTTCAAGCATGTTGCCCTGTGGGTAACTCCTCAGCAGCAAATGTGCGGCAGCGACCCGTCGCCTAGTAACGCAAGGTATCGCGGGCAGACGCTTGGCGGCGGCGGTGACGTCGGCAGAGTGGCGCGCTTCCTTGCCGGCCGCGCCGGCGGAGCCCCCTGGGGAGCGCTCGGTGTAACTACGCACTATTACCTGCGGCGCGGCGCGGCGGCACACAATTGCCGCGCCGTGCGTTTACTTACGCTAATTATTTTAACTGCCGGTGGCGCCGCGTCTCGGCAGACGCCTGCAATTTGGCTGCACTCTCATTACGCCCGCCGCCAGCCGCCCCCCATTGTCCTTTATCAAATATTCACACCTCCGCGACACCTAGACCGCCCGCCGCCAGCGCTGCCATGCGTCATACACACACAAACAGTGCGTCCAAGATGGCGGCCGCGCCTTCGCACAACAACGCTGTCAGCGGTCCGGATGGGGACCACCGTCGCGTGTAATTGCAACTGCCGGGAACTCAGCACTTGTTGCAACCGTCAGGACCACTGTTATTACGGAACACCGCAAGCCTTTCCGTAAATTACACTGTACGAAGTACTGCAATAAACTATACATTTATTAGAAACTAGCTGTAACCCCGGTGTTGCCCGAGTATGTATTTATCCTACACTCTCGGAGCCCATCTGCCCTTCCCCCTCTCTCTGCATTTATCTCTGTCTCTCCCATCTCTCTGTTCGTTTCCACCAATTGGATCATATTAATCCCAGCCGGGGTATGATCCATATTATGACAGGGCATGGCCCATACCCAACACACATGACACGAATGGGACTCAGCAACTATATATATATATATATATAATTATGTTCAAATGTTTGTATAGTCTATGGGACTTAACTACGAGGTCATCAGTCCCTAAACTTACAAACTACTTATGAACTCCTTACGAACTAAGATGGCACAAATATCCATGCTCGTGGGCGGATTCGAACCCCCGACCGTAGGGGCCGTGAAGACCGTGACTGGAGCGCCTTAGTCTCCTCGGCCACTGCGGCCGGCAGCAACTATCCAAACTGTACATGTGGAGAGACTGGGTTCTCAGAACACGCGGTATTACATTGTCAGTTATACAGAACACACACACACTGTATGTTAAACAACACGCACGACTTAAACGTACTGATAAGAAATAAGGATGGCTGGGACACACTAAATAGACTGACGAATGAGGCATCACTAAAGTGGGAAGAATACGTAAAAACCGTCAGACATAACATCGGACGTAGCACCAACACCATAACACAGGACACATGGAACGAGACCAGCAGTGTAAGTACAAGCGACATGAATAACGAAACAGATGACAACCCCAGCACAGAAGATGACTTATTCCTCAACAATTAAGCACTATAAACACTAGAGTCAAAACCCCCTTTAGCTCTTACTGTACATGAATGACTAAGACCTATGGAGGGAATTCCATGATGGCAGGACTCTATGTTCATTCCGAGGCCTTCCACCTTGGTAACCTTTCCCCAACAACTTTTACTTTACCTACGCTTCCCTATCTTCTTTTATTTATCGTTCTTAATAATAATGATTTTTGAGTTGCCCTTCCTTTTTCTTATAATTTGTTATATCCATTACTCATAGATAGTAATCGAATTAAATTTAAATCGTACAAATAACAAAATATGTAACACCATAAATTTCACCGTTAACTTATCTAATTTTTACTATCATTATTTATTTAAACTTAACGCTATTAAAATGTAAAAGACAACACAAACAATACTTGGTCTAAAGGCAGCTGGTCTGTATGAAGGACATTTATGGACACTAACGTGTTTTGGCCAATCTAAATTTTAATTGTGTATGATAAATGTATTCAGAAGAAACGTACCAATAAATGTGTGTTCGATCCCTAATAAAAGAAAAATTTCCACCTATCCCTCTCTCGGTAAAGTTTTCTGCAAGGTACCCTCTGTCGTGTACCGCCGGCCGCGGTGGCCGAGGTGACTGAGGCGCTCCAGTCACGGTCAGCACGGCCACTACAGTCGGGGGTTCGAATCCCCCCTCGGGCATGGATATTTGTGCCGTCCTAGTTCGTAAGTAGTTCATAAGTAGTTTGTAAGTTTAGGGACTGATGATCCCGTAGTTAAGTCCCATAAGCTTTACAAACATTTGAACATTTTGTCGTGTACCACACAAACATTTACATACCCAGTGATCTTTCTCTTGGTTTAAAGGTCACGTGTACAAAAATTAATAAATATTGAAGCAAATCTATGCATTTTCTCAAAGTTCGTAAGTTAAGTACCCTCCACAACGCACCGAACGAAATTTTGTACATTTCTTTTGTTTTTATGGTAGAGTGTGCAGAATTTCATCAATATCGGAACGACTCTGTAGATTTCTATGCAATAGAAACGTAGGGTCACATTGAAAAACGCACTTTGTTATTCTCAAATATTCCACTGTGTTTCATACAACCCTTTTCTGAGAACAAAAAAAAAAAAAAAAATAAAAAAATAAAAAAATAAAAAAAATAAAAAAAAAAGAGGATCTGTGAAATCGGTCGAGCCGTTCTCGAGTTATGGCGCGACCAAGGTATTTAGGGATCCATTTTTATGTTGCAAATACCCTCCCCCACGCATCGTATGAAAAGTAAGATACACGCTGACCTTCCTCTTCTTTTGAAGGTCAAGCGTCCGAAATATCGTGAAGATAGGAATGAAACTGTTAAATTCGTGAGTCTGTACGAGAAGTATGCTCCGCCATGCACCTATCACAAAATATTTTCTTAGCTGACGTTTTATACCTATAAACTACATTCCTATCAAATTTCAGATTCATAGGTGAAATAGTTTTCGAGATTTCGTGTTTAGTCAGTGAGTGCGTGAGTGGGTGTCTTTTCGCTTTTATATAGATAGAGATAGGGAGACAAACATAAATAGTAAAATACAGATCTGTAATGCTAACTTTATATGATACAAGCTCATGCCTGATGCGAAACTTCTCTGAGCGGTAAACTTCTTTTCGTTTCATCACTTTGTGTAGGGAGGGGGGGGGGGGTGTGACGGGGGTTCAGTTACAAAAAGTTTCATAAACGTCCACCAAAATTACATGCAAATTATGTTGCAGGTCCCTAACTACTTCCATTCTCCAATAATTGACGGATAAATCTGGGTATTCCCATGCGGTGGCCTCTCATTATTTTTGATGTCATATCTCCTGAGCTATGTGTCGTGCTCTTTTGTTTTTGGGTCAGGAACCTTCGTGGGCGTACAGTGAACAGTTCACCAAAGTTTCATTGCAATCGAATGAATGGTTTATGAACACATAGTGGACATAGAGACAAACATTCATTTTTGTATGTATAGATTATTTTATACACACAAAGAATTTACAAAATTAAACCTGCAGTGGTCGCGTGGATTACATGTGCAATCCACCTGTGGGAATTTGAATAAATCTGGAAGTGCAAAAGCGACAAAGCTTCTACCGTCTGTGTACTTTAAGAACGTTTGCTGGGGGACCCTATCGCAATTGTGTGAGCGCCGGTTACGTGTGGTCGCCTCACAAGACGTCGTCAAAGTCGGCGGTCCATCACTTTAATCCGAGCGACCCGTTGTTATGTAAGTATTCTCGTAAAACATTTTGCTCTTCTTCGTCAGTTTTTTTCACTTGTTTTTTGGAATACATGTTACATATTTCATACTGTTTTACAATGTATAAATATTTGAAGTAATAGTAGAATTTCATTGAGATTATGGATCAGAGGCAAGAAGGTCGAATTCTGGCACGAAACCTCTGGCTCAGTGGAGATTACACAATAAAATGTTGCCAAGAAGTCAGTCGTTCAAAATAAAGAACTTTCCTGACATTGCTCTGGTGGAAAAATCAAGCCTAAACTACGCCAATGACACACACGAGTTCTGTGCTATGATTGCAGAAAAGTGTGTAATTTGTTTGCCCCGATCATCCCAAGATCGTCTGTATGACTTGTTCAGAAAATGATGATTAGATTTGTTTCTACACAAATGTGTTTTTTTTTAAGTAACTCAAAGCCAATGAGGTTATCTTACTGGTAAAAAGTTCATTGTTTTCTCAAATATGAGGTGATGTATTAACTTTTTGTTGATAGTTTTTAATCAATATTACTATGGGCAATATTAAGTGTAAAAAAGTCTTCCCTGAAGGCAATTTGTTTGGAGCGTTGCCTTATGTGATAGTGAAACTTGGACGGTAAGTAGTAAACACAGGAAGAGGCCAGAGGCTTTTGAAACGTGGTGCCATGGATGTAGAATTGTGGGTTACGGGACATTAGAATGCTGAAAGATTAAATGAGTAGATCGTGTAACTAACGGAACGTAAATGGGGAGAAAACGAATTTTTGGCATATCTTGACTAAAAAAGGGGTTCGATTGGTAGGAGACATTCTGAGACATCAAGGAATCTTAAAGTTAGGTGCGATGAAGAAAAATCGCTGTGGGAGACCAAGAGACAAATACAGTAATCAGATTCATATGGATGTGGCTTGCCGTTCTTGTGAGATGATGAAGAGGCTCGCTCAAGGTAGAGTAGGGTGGCGTGATGCAGCAAACCAGTCTCCGGACTGAAGGCCACAACCAGAACAATATCATGTGCAGCCGCTGTACAATGGTCGAGTGCTCTAAGGCACCTTACTGTGGAGCGTACAGTTGGTCCCTGTCGAAAGGTTCGAGTCCTCTCTCAGGTTGATGACGATGAAGATGAATGGAAGGGGCTCAACAACGATGTTTTCAGCGCCCGGGCACAATGTAGTTGAGGCGAGTGTCAGGAACGTTCTTTTCAAGATGAGAAAAACACAATATAAAATGCAGAATTCAGCAAATGGAGATAAAACCTGGGTGCAGCATGAATCAAGGTAGGTAACTCAAGAGCCACCATCATACTTTGTCTTAAACGTAGAACGTGGAAGAAGCAGTAAAAATGACAGGATGAAAGCTGACTGCCTGCAGGAAGAAAAGATATCAATCTACCAATCTACAATACACTAAAACCCTCAGCCTAAAAGTTTTGGCCAGAATCCAGAAATTTCACAAAAGTGTAAAAGTTTGAACACACTCGCCTAGTCATCGCCTAAAATCTGTGGCAAATCTGCACCAAGATCTGCCTCTGTTCTCTGTGCCCGGTATACGGTACACTCTATTAAGATGTGGCGGACGGTTATATGTACGCCACTCCTCTGTCAGGCATGGGTGTGTTGTTCTTATGTTAATTTCGGTAGTTGCTAAGCCTAGGGATTGGTAACGTCAGTTGTTTGCTGATGGTGCTGTGGTGTATGGGAGGGTGTCGTCTGTAACTGACTGCAATAGCATACAGGATGACTTAGACAAAATTTCTAGTTGATGCGAAGAATCAACTCTCAATGTAGAAAAGCGTAAGGTGATGCGCTTGAGTAGTGAAAAACAATCCTATAATGTTCGAATACAGCATTAGCAGTGAGCTTCTTGATGCTATCGCGTCGATCAAATATCTAGGCGTAACATTGCAGAGCGCTATGAAATGGAACGAACATGTAAGGACAGTTGTGAGTAAGGCGGACAGCCGACTTTAGTTTATTGGGAGAATTTTGGAAAGATGTGCTTCACCTGTAAAGGAAACCGCGTATAAAAATGTTCAAATGTTTGTAGAACTTATGGGACTTAACTACGGGTCATCAGTCCCTACACTTACAAACTACTTATGAACTAATACTAAGGACGACGCAAATATCCATGCCCGAGGAGGGATTCTAACGCCCGATCATGGTGGCCGTGGAGACCGTGACTGGAGCGGCTCAGTCCCCTCGGCCACCGCGGTCGGCGAATAGGAAAGGAAATGCCTAGTAGTGGTAAAGTGGACCCTCCGCCACGCACCTTACGGTGAATTGCGGATTATGTATGTAGATGTAGCTTCGGTAGTTGCTAAGCCTGGGAATTGGTAACGTCAGTAGTGAAGTCCCATAGATTTACAGACATTTGAACACAAGTGCGATGAAGGGTCTGTACCTACTGGCACTTCTGAGGCCAGATCGGTGAAGCTCACCTCTCTGGAATAGGTGGCGTATCGGCGACGTGAGGTAGGAGTCGGCAGACACCTGCGTTCCCACGTCAACTGGCCGCCCCATTAGCGGTCGGCGGCCGTCGTTAACATTTCCTAAATTCTCATTAAACGGCGGCTGGAGCTGTGGCCGCGGCCAGTGCCGGCGGGCAGATAATCAAAGCTAAAAACGGCCCGCGAGCGCGAGCCTCGCTATCGGCCGATTCCATCTGGCGGCGCGCGCACAATTAAAGCCGTAACGAGCGGCCGCGCACAAGACGCCACGCCATCGATTAATCTCGCTGCCGGTGCAGCCGCCATAACTACAGCCGGCCGCGGCTTTGTCCGAGCCACCGCCTCATTACCGAGCCGTTCACGCCCCCGCGGGGGCGGAGGGCCGCACCGCGCCACGCCGCGCAGTGCCGCCCCTCAGAGCAGGTGGCGGGCTCACTGCCCGATACACTCGCTACCGCTCCGGTCAGGCGATGCCACCTCGCGGGCAATTGAATACCACCACCTACAGGACACCGAGTTGACCCTTTCGGACCCATTGGCTACAAAAGTGTACATAACTTCTACGATGACTAAGATTAGTTTTTTTTTTTTTTTTTGCATAAACGATTTAGGGGAAAATCTAAGTAGCTCTCTTAGGTTCTTTGCTGCTGATGCCGTCATTTACCGCCTAGTAAAATAAAAAAAAAAAAAAAAATGTTCAAATCTTTGTAGAGTCTATGGGACTTAACTACGGTGTCATCAGTCCCTAAATTTACAAACTACTTAGGAACTAGCTAATACTAAGGACGGCACAAATATCCATACCCGAGGGGGGATGTGAACCCCCGACCGTAGTAGCCGTTCAGACCGTGGCTGGAGCGCCTCAGTCCCCTCGGCCACCGCGGCCGGCTAGTAAAATCATCTGAAGATCAAAACCAACTGCAGAACGATTTGAATAAGATATCTGTATGGTCTAAGAATTGGCAATTGACTCTAAATAATGAGAAGTGTGAAATCGTCCGCATGAGTACGAAAAGAACAAAGTTTAACGGTAAACTTTGTTTACATGATAAATCAATCAAATGTGAAGCCCGTAAACTCCACAAAATACTTAGGAATTCCTATTACTTCTGACTTAAATTGCAAAGAACACGTAGATAGTGTCGTCGGAAAGGCGAACCAGAGACTGCGTTTTATAGGCAGAACGCTTAAAACACGCAACAGAACTACTAAAGAAACTGCGTACACTACGCTTGTCCGTCCTTTTGTGGAATATTGCTGCCCAGTGTGGGATCCTTATCAGGTGGGTTTGACGGAGAACATCGAAAGAGTAAAAAGAAGGCCAGGTCGTTTCGTATTGTCACGATACACGGGAGACAGCGTTACGGAAATGATACAGGATCTGGGATGGCAATCATTACAACAACGACGCTTATCGCTGCGGCGTGCGCTGCTTACGAAACTACAATCGCCAACATTCTCCTCCGAATTCGAAAATATATTGTTGACTCCCACTTGTATAGGTAGAAATGATCATCAGAATAAAATACGAGAAATCAGAGCCCGAATGGAGAAATTCAGGTGTTCATTCTTCTCGCGCGCTATTCGAGAATGGAATGGGAGATAAAGTAGTATAACGGTGGTTCGATGAACCCTCTTCCAAGCACTTAAATGTGATTTGCAGAGTATCCCATGTAGATGCAGATGTAGATGATGGTTCAGAAGCATTTTTTGTCAATGGAAAGAACATGTATACGACACCTGTGTGTTCAATCATTTCATTGCGCACAATTACCCGTAACTGCGGAAGGTCACTATAAAAATATTAAGAAGCGAGTGTTGCACTGCGCAGCATTTTACGAACTCGAAAGAACACGGAAAGTGTGGCTTATTTGTATTCCACTGTATAACTCTAATTTTCAAATGTTTGTATAGCTTATGGGACTTAACTACGGAGTCATCAGTCCCTAAACTTACAAACTACTTACGAACTAGCTAACACTAAGGACGGCACAAATATCCATGCCCGAGGGGGGATTCGAACCCCCGACCGTAGTAGCCGTGCAGACCGCGACTGACGCGCCGCAGTCCCCTCGGCCACAGCGGCCGGCACTGTATAACTGAAAGTACAAATTGTTACTTCGCGATGTAGTTATTGAACGATCAGTTTAGTTAGTTCAACAGTTGGTACTACAAAATTAATTAATTTAGTCCGTAAAGAAAATGCCTTGATTTTCAGTATACGCAGTGTTGTAGTTTGAAAATGGTTGCATACAATTGCATAAAGCTTGCTTCTTAAATCGTTGAAAATTTAACTTAAGAGTATTACAGCATTAAAAATAACTTCCTTGATAGAGAAAAAAATCATATATTGTGTTTAGGATAGCAGACGAGGAAGTAATGCAACACATTTATTTTCTCTGCCGAAAACAATGTTGCGAAATTATGCGTACTAGTATCGCCTGTAGTCCATTTTGACCAGTTGTGTTTCGAAAGTCATGAAAATTAAAAAAAAAAAAAAAAAAAAAAAAAAAATCTAAAATGATTTCCGGTACATGGTGTACAGCAATCAGTGGGAGTAAATATTCCTTCAGTAAAAAACCGTTTTGATTGCAAATTGTTTTATTAATTAATGACGCGTTTCGTCCTTTAGCAGGGCATCTTCAGATTATCTGCGTGACAATTTACACAAAATTACAAGGCGGAATTACAAAACGGGGATAATGGAGCCGGCCGCGGTGGCCGAGGGGACTAAGGCGCTCCAGTCACGGTCAGCACGGTCACTACGGTCGGGGGTTCGAATCCCCCCTCGGGCATGGATATTTGTGCCGTCCTAGTTCGTAAGTAGTTCATAAGTAGTTTGTAAGTTTAGGGACTGATGACCCCGTAGTTAAGTCCCATAAGCTTAACAAACATTTGAACTTTTTTTTTTTTTGGATAATGGAACATGGGCTTATTTTGTGTTTAGAAGACAGTATAAATGGTAACCAAAGCTTAAAATGCGCTCTCCGTGGTGTGACACCGTTAGTTGTTTTCCTGTGTTTCTATTTTTCTGGAATTTTTTCATTTCCTTGTAGCCCTACAAATGATCCGATAACAACGAATTACATTTGGAACATACATCTTTGCCGAGTATGTTCCAACTGTAATTCGTTGTGAAACGTCTTCTTCAAGGCATGTTTGAATCACATTGACCTCACAAGACCAGATTTAGACGATAATTGACGCTCACATGTAACGCACTAATTATTTATATTAAACGTGAGATGTCACGTCCTATCACTAACACCATCATTCTTCGAGTGTCAAAGAATTGAGTGGCGAACTAACACAACTGTTCTTGGGTATTTTAAGTTTATTTTCCACCTGACTTGATGCTGTGTAACACTAACAGTAAATAACTGATATTCATTAAGGAAAAGCCTGCACAGTATATGAACTGAGGAACCTTCGGCTGCACTTCAAATCGTTGGACGTACTCCCCACGTGCAGTACTTTGCTGTGCTAGCGTTCGTGAAACTTGCTTCTCTAAAAGCTAGTGAAATGCAAATTAGTTTTCGTTTGTTCGTAGGCACAAATATGCAGCCCGCCCACGTATCGAAATCTCCGCACCACAAAATCGCAACAAGCGTCTAAAGGAGACGAAAAAGTATTGAGCAGTCTACTGGTAAACTGTAGACAGACCGAACCATTACGTTTTGGCTCCTCGAGCAGTGTGCTGCGGCACTTTGCCAATGGACTTACATGTCTCTCCGGACTGCGGACTCGTACCTGCAAACAAAAGAAAAATTACGTTACTTTATATTTCGTAAGTGACATTAAAATATTTACAACTAGCTAGTAAAAGTTCGTAAGTTGAAATTGTTGTTTACCTAAACTGCTGATGCTATTTAGAGAAAATATCAAACATGGCCACTAAATTATACATATTTAGTACGATTGCATTATCTTTTAAGACCAACCAACAGTACTTACTGTTTTCCACCAGCTGTAATCAATTTCAAAGGATACACTTTCCTTCTCACGCACATGAATATCAACATAAAATCATCAACAAACCGTTAATATTAATTTATAGTTTGGAAATAAGAACATTTTTGTGAATATGAAAAAACTACCTAGATCGCTAGAACGGCTTTTCTTTATTACGACGTTTCGACATCTGTTACCAGCAGATCTAAAAACTTCTGAACTTTCGAAGCAAGGATCAGTGACTATGATAAAACTTGTACCTATTAGGGGTGTTACCTAAAATACTAGTTATAGATTTTGCATTGCAAGTGAACTTTGCTTCGCAAGTTCAGAGGTTTTTAGAGCTGATGAATAAACGGAGTATCAGAGACCTGTAGGGCTTTCAAATTCAAATGTTCAAATGTTTGTAAAGCTTATGGGACTTAACTACGGGGTCATCAGTCCCTAAACTTACAAACTACTTATGAACTAGCTACAACTAAGGACGGCACAAATATCCATGCCCGAGGGGGGATTCGAACCCCCGACCGTAGTGGCCTGTAGGGCTTTAATCATGTTTGAAACTGTTTGTAATAATTTATCAGTCAACAACTAAAACAGTTTTTTAAAATATTTTGCATGTTTCGATCATTCAAGATCATCAGAATCTTTGTAGTTGCGACTGCAATACGTCACATCTATGTACTTGTCGTAACATAAACCAGACGTGTTTTAAATGATCCTAAAGGCTCGAAAACACACACGGTATAGACTATGAAGAAGTGTTCATATGTCTTAAGGTACAAATTTTAGAGCCTATTTTATCAGACTTTCTTGATTCGAATGACTGTTCTTGTAATATCACTGAATATTGACTATTTCACCTGGAATGACGTATAGTCTTTGTTTCTCCTCTGATTTGTATGTCTCATTTCTGAAAACATTTTTTTCAAGAGGTTATAAATTTGATATTATAATTACACAACTACACCCAAAATTTATTTTATTGTAGACGATCGATTTTGGACCAAACGAGACCATCTTCGGGTGTCAAAGTGGATATCACTTGTAAATTTCATTAGTGGCGACCATAATGACACTTTGTTAGCAACTGATAGAACAGCTTATAAGGTGCTGCTATGATCACCAGTATTGAAATGTACAACTGTTACCCATTTTTGAGACAGAATGATGGCACGATTTGAGCCGAAATTTGGGTAATTTCGTAGAAGCCGCGTGCATCGAATGAAAAGGCAGTGCTATCGATATATATCAGACGTCGACTCTCGCTCCAGTAAGAGTGACAAGACGCTAAGATGGCGGAACAGCTGTTTTGTGTAGCTAATACCGACGTTGATTCTTGGCGTGATAATTCTATGAAATCTCTTGGCCAATAAGAATTGCAACCAGATCGGGAACGGAAAAATTACATCATATCCAGCCACAGCAGGGGTTTAACAGTTTGTTTTACGCAATGTATATTGACAGCATTCACTTAATAAACAACTTATATTCGTTGTCAATGAAAACAGACTTTTCAGCCAAAGCTATGTAATTAGAATAAACTAAAAGGTATCGAACAAGCGAATGATGTGAGTTTTACGAAGGATGTGATAAGGCAAGGTCCTAAGAGTACAACTTGTTCACTCACAAGTTAAGCTGTATTCTTAGGTTCCTGCTTAACCACACCATTTAATATCATATATATTTTTTTCACTGGTGGTTTTTTTTGTGGGTACGCCTTATCTCCCGTATTACTTACGCAAAATTAATGATTGAGGTATCATGTTCAAGGTTTTGTTCTCCACTAATGACGAAAAATACACAGATAGCTAATGGTTATTGTTTTCGGAAAAAATTGAAAAATCATCTTATATATTAAAAGAATATACGAAAACTAAGTCAGCCGGCCAGACCAAACTACCCGGCCGATTTCCTTCCATTTTTTTCACGAAAGGTATTCATTCGCAGACTTATCACCAAGAATCAGAATTAACTTAAGTCTCTCCATCCTTTATTTTTATTTAAACGCGGTACCCTTCTGTCCTTGTATTAAATATTTTAATCGGTTTGATTTGGTCATTCCACTAACGGTACAAAGTATTCACACGGGTCCTCTACTCATTACATGTTGGTAAAAGTCATATCATTAGCTTTTTCACTCGCAAGTTTAAGGTATACTCTTAGGTTCCTGCTTAACCATATCCCTTACAAATGACATATTCGGAAAAAAACATAACATTCGATTAATCTATACCTATCATTTCTATATGAAACGCCGCCGATATATATCGATCGCACTGCCGTTTCATTCGATGTACACGGCTCCTAGGAAATTACCGAAATTTGTCTATAATAAAAATTTTAGGTGCAGCTGTGTAATCTCCATGAGCAATTCATGACCTATATGATAGCTGCCCAGAAACACCTACACAAAATGTGTTCTCGAGATGGTTATCACAGACCGGAGAGGAAAATTCCTGTGACGACTTAAATGGTATAATGGTCTATTCGATTTCCTGTTGCCGCCACTAGCATAATGGCGCAATAACATGTGCAACCGTAGTACAGTGGTCGAGAGAATAACTCGTAAAACTCGGCAAAATTCTGTATCGAGAGGTCGCTCCGTCCATTTTCTGGCAACACAGGAGCTGTCGCTGTGCAGTCGCAGTAGAGACAGACAGCACTCTCGAAGATTGGTATCGATTCCTCCGAAATGAGCTCGAAGCGGTAATGGCGTAATAACGTTATGAAAACAGAATTGCAGCTCCTCCTGACGAGACAGGGGGGCGGGAGGTTGCACAGTGCGAGGTGTCCCCCCACACTAGCAGATCCCTATCGGCGCGGACGTCGACGGCGCCGCGTTTAGCATAATGCGTCGCCAAACAGGCGCACAATGGGCGCTAAGTAATGGAGGCGCCCCGTTCTCTATTGCCAACACTTTTATGTGTGTACACACACACACACACAGACACACCGCCGCCGCGGACATCCCAAATTGCTTTCTGTAAGATTCAATCTCTATAATTATTGTGAGTGGTGCGGCCAATTTAAGAGATTGTTTTCCGGCATTGTGCACTTTTACTTCTTTCTGCAGCCTGCATCACTTTACCTCCTGCTCCCCCTCTTCCCGTTTTACCCCTCCTCACTACCGGCCGCAACCCTCGCCCCTTTTTGAATCCGCGTTGATATAAAAAGTCGTCTCCATACGGGAACCAAAAAACAAGCGCCAGTGGCGAGTGGCAGGCGCCTCTGCTGCGCATGCGCGGGCCGCCTGTTTCATTAGCTAATGCAGCCGCCCCTAGCGCCGGGCCAAGGCGAAGCCGCGGCCGCGCGCACTGCCGAGGATTGAGGCGGCGGTCACCAAGTTTGTTGCGTCTGGCGAACCTCACTGCCCCGAAGGCCAAGGTGGCTGCATACAATTCCGTCACGTCGCGAGCCTGATCAGCACCGTCGCGAAATCGCTACACCGAGATGAAGTCTTCTGACGTGAAAGAACTTTCTGGGAATGTTACAAAAGAAGGAAGCTGGATTATTGTTGAAAGTCCCGTCGACATCGTGGTCATTAAAGGTAGAGCACAGGCTCGGATTGAGTTTTGTTAGGGAGGGGGGGGGGGGAACCGACCTTGTCCTAGTAGCCTGAATCCTGAGGAAAGTAAGTGTAGCTGCAATCTCTTGAGTTACCGCTCTGAATGAATAACAGATGGAAGCAGTGGTGCAGCCACGAGAGGGGGACAGGCTAATGGGGTTGAAGCCTCCCACCCAGCTCCCCGGCACCTCCAAAAAGAATTTTAATTTTATTATTTTGTATTTTTTTAATTTTTTTTAACCGGTTGTGTTGTTGTTGTGGTCTTCAGTCCGCAGACTGGTTTGATGCAGCTCTCCGCAATACCCTATCCTGAGCAAGCCTCTTCAACTCCACATAAGAATGGCAACCTACATCTATCTGAATCTGCTTACTATATCCATCTCTTGGTCTTCCTCTGCGGTTTTTACCGCAAAACCGTCCCTCTGACCCTAAATTCACAATTCCCTGTTGTCTAAGAATGTGTCCTACCAATCGATCCCTTCTTTTGGTCAAGGTATGCCAGAAATTCCATTTCTCCCCAATTCTGTTCAGTACCTCTTCATTAGTTACGCGATCCACCCATCTAATCTTCAGCATTCTTCTGTAACACGACATTTCAAAAGCCTCTATCCTCTTCTGTCCGCATTGTTTATCGCCCATGTTTCCATCCCTTACAAGGCAACACACTACACAAATGCTTTTAGAAAGAACTTTCTTCGGCTTAAATTAATATTCGATGTTAACCAATTTCTCTTTTTCAAAAATGCTTTTCTTTCCATTGCCATTTTGCATTTTATACTCTCTTTTCGGCGACCTTCCTATGTACTTTTACTGCACAAGTAACAAAACTGATCCCCCTCCTTTATTGTTTCGTTGCCTAATCTAATTCCTTCAGCATCGCCTGATTTTTTTTTATTTTTTTTTTAATTTTTTTTTATAGACTGCACTCCATTACCCTTATTTTGCTGTTGTTAATTTTCATCCTGTAAGCACCTTTCAAGACAGTGTCTATCCCGTTCAACTGTTCTACCAGGTCTTTTCCTGTCTCCGACAAAATTACGGTACCATCGGCAAAACGCAACGTTTTTATTTCTTCACCTTGAACTTTAATTCATTCTCCAAATTTCTCCTTGGTTTCCTTTATAGCTTGCTCAATCTATAAAATGAATAACATTGGAGAAAGGCTACAAACCGTGTTACTCCCTTCCCAAGCTCTGCCTCCCTTTCATTCCCTTCAACTGTGATAAATGCTATCTGGTTTTTGTAAAAGTTGTAAATAAACTTCCGTTCCCTATATTTTACTCCTGTTGATTTCAAAATTTCAAACAATTTATTCCAATTAACAATGTCAAAGGCTGTCTGCTAATCTACAAAAGCTAACATAAGCCGTGGAATGAGGATTGCCTCCTGTGTTCCTATATTTCTCTTAAATCCAATCTTCTCCAAGGTCGGATTCCACCAGTTTTACCATTCGTCTTTAAATAGTTCGTGTTGGAATCTGGCAAACATGACTTGTTAAACTGATAGTTCTGTAATTTTCACATTTGTTGGAACTTGCTTTCTTCGTAATTTGAATCACTATATTCTTCTTGAAGTCTGAGGCTATTTTTCCTGTTTCATACTTCTTGCATACTAGCTGGAAAAATTTCTTCATGAGTGTTTCTCCTAACGAAAATAGTAGTTCTGATGTGACATGATCTACTCCAGGGGCCTTGTTTCTACTCAAAACTTTCAGTGCTCTTTCAAACACAGCACATAATACGAATTATATTGCAGTTTTGGTTGATACTTTATCGATATGCGATGTTTGTTAGCGACCTGACTGTCTGGCATGTGAAAGTTTGGTTGGCAGCACTGGGTAGCGGGTCTGTAAAAAACTAGGATGAGAGGGTAGTCGCGGTAAGACCTCGTCCGGGTATTGGGAGATCAGACTGACACTGTCTCTGCAACCAACTTCGGGCCGGCCGTGGTGGCCGAGGAGACTGAGGCGCTTCAGTCACGGTCTTCACAGCAACTACAGTCGGGGGTTCGAATCCCCCCTCGGGCATGGATATTTGTGCCGTCCTAGTTTGTAAGTAGTTCATAAGTAGTTTGTAAGTTTAGGGACTGATGACCCCGTAGTTAAGTCCCATAAGCTTTACAAACATTTGAACATTTTTTTTTTTTTTTTTTTTTTTTTTGGAACCAACTTTGGAAAGCCGCGGTGGAGTAGCCGAACGGTATGCCGGGCGCCATGGCTCAGCGCGCCCGGTCAGAGGGCTGAACGCCCTCTGTAATAAAAAAATTGAGCCAAATATTGAGCGAACAGCAAACAACGAACTGAATCAACGAACGGAAACCAAAGATCTACCTGAAGAAAAAAAAAAGCGGCCTAAAGCGTCTCGCAGTGGAGGTTTAAAAAAAAAAAATTATTTAAAAAATCTGTAAATATGTCGAACCAAACTGCGTGGTCATCAATCCGTAGCTTACAAACTACTTACACCTAGGTAAACTAACCTAAGGACAACACACACACACCCATGCCCCAGGGAGGACTCGAACCTCCTCGGCGAGCAACCACGCGCCTGCAGCGAGGCGCTTTAGACCGCTCGGCTACTCCAACGCGGCGTGGAGGTTCGAGTCCTCCCTGGGGCATGGGTGTGTATGTTGTCCTTAGGTTACTTTACCTTAGTTTAAGTAGTTTGTAAGCTATGGACTGATGACCACCCGGTTTGGTCCGATAGATTTACAGACATTTTATCATGAACTGTGGAAACATTGTGGTGGACATCGCTCTGAGACTGGTTCTACACCAAAATTACAGCGTTTGATATAACGCTGAAACCAATGCTGGTGATAAAATTGCTCCATAGAATTTGTGTCGGGCCGTGCCTCGCTGGCTGTTAAGCACGATCGGGCGCCGACGGCCAGTGCGGGCCTGTGTTCTGCCGCCTCGTCTGCGGAGAGCCGCCAATTGGCAACGCAACGAGACGTGCGCGCCCCATCGGCCGGGGCTGGCGTTCCCACCCTCAATCAATAGGCGCCTGGAAACGGCCGTCTGGCCCGGAAGAGGGTGTTAGGGGGCGGTGGAAGGGGGGGGGGGGAGCCGTGGGTGCGCCGCGCCGCGCCGGGCCACGCGCCAATTACACGCCCACTTTCCCTCTAACGCCGTTTGCATACATTTGCAAAGTAGCGCCCGCCGACGGCGGCGGTGGCGGCAGCGGCGGAGCGCTAGCCGCACGTCGCCGACCAGAAGACAATATCGGGGGCGGCGGGCAGCGCAATCGCCGCAATAAAATACGGCCGAAACTGGGGGTGCGAGCGGGGGTGGGGGAGGCCATCCCGGTTCGGCGCAAGATTTATATACGCGCCCCTCCCGTCCCGTCTCGTCGCACAGTCACCGGAAACCTCCCGCGAGACGCTCGCACAGTGGATTTATTCATTCGCGACAAACGGCAGTCACATCAGCTGACGAGCATCCCGAGTACCCACTCGGCCGTATACCTGCGAACGTGATAGGGGAATGTCACGAACGTGACGTCGTATCTCGAGGAGGAAGAAAATAAAAATTGGTCGGTAGCAGCTCTTGCAACTGATTCCGGTAAAAAATTTCGGTCGTAATTCGAACGGAACCCAGTCACGACCTTCGGAATTACAATTTAAATCTGACGTAGCCAAAATGTTACTTTTATATATATTTTTGACGAATTACAGCGTTCAAATGAATGAAATAAATCGCAGTTTGCGATGTTACGGGTTCACTGAATTAGGTTTAGATGAAATACCAAACTGTGGCGAATGAAAATTTGTGCCCGGCCCTTAGTGACACTAAGTATATTACTGTCAGTTTTACTGACATGGACATTTTAACCACAATGACATAGAGCATCTATGCATTTTAATTTATTTTAAACAACGAATATTGACACTACAAGATGACGGTTTTATAAAACTTTTATAGACTAGAAGATTATGGCAGAGAGAATCGAAACCGGTCGCTGAAATAAAATTATAAATTTGCGATCTTAGCATTATCCTTTTAGGAACCTTTTGTAATATGAGAAGTAAAAGCCACTCAAACCCAAAAACTGTAAAAAACAATTCTGCAAGATGTTAAAAAGGAAGACCAACAGAATTAAGATTTAAACAAGTAACATTTTGAAATAAATCGCAATTTGCGATGTTATGGCTTCACTGTATTAGGTTTAGACGAAATACCAAACTGTGGCGAATGAAAATTTGTGCCCGGCCGGGATTCGAACCCGGGATCTCCTGCTTACTAGGCAGATGCGTTGACCACTCCGCCACCGAGGACACAGTAATCAGCACGACTGCAGAGGACTTTTCCCTGCACTTCTCCCGCCACACACAAATCTCAATTCGCCACGCTGTCTTTCCTATACCACAGCCTATTTATTCTATAATGCTCGCAGCTGTGGTATAGGAAAGAGACAGCGTGGCGAATTGAGATTTGTGCGTGTGGCGGGAGAAGTGCAGGGAAGAGTCCTCTGCAGTGGGGCTGATCACTGTCTCCTCGGTGGCGGAGTGGTCAACGCGTCTGCCTAGTAAGCAGGAGATTCCTAGGTTCGAATCCCGGTCAGGCACAAATTTTCATTCGCCACAGTTTGGTATTTCATCTAAACTTAATACAGTGAAGCCATAACATCGCAAATTGCGATTTATTTCAAAATGTTACTTGTTTAAATCTTAATTCTGTTGGTCTTCCTTTTTAACAACTTGCAGAATTCTTTTTTACAGGTTTTGGGCTTGAGTGGCTTTTACTTCTCAGTTTATAAAAGGTTCCTAAAAGGATGATGCCAAGATCGCCAATTTATAATTTTATTTCGTCGACTGGTTTCGATGTTCTCTAGCATCATTTTCTGGTCTATAAAAGTTTTATAAAGCCGTCATCTTGTGGTGTCAATATTTGTTGTTTAAAATAATTTAAAATGCATAGATGCACTATGTCATTGTGGTTAAAATGTCCATGTCAGTACAACTGACAGTAATATACTTAGTGTCACATATACTAACAAGTACATTTTAATTATATCCATAATGGATCTGAGGTCGGGTTGTATTACTTAATTATTTTGTCAAGTAGGCTCAACCACATATATCGTGTAAAAACACTAAAAAATGACGCGTTTCATGGGTCATATTTTAATGTTTTTATACGATATCCGTGTTTGAGCCTAATTGAAAAAATAATTATGTACATTTTAACCACAATGACATAGTGCATTTATGCACTTTAAATTATTGACATCACAAGTTAAAATTTTTATACACCAGAAAATGATGGCAGAGTCCATCGAACTCGGTCGTCGAAATAAAATAATAAATTTGCGATATTGGCATTATCCTTTTAGGAACCTTTTATAATATTGCATCGACTCCATGCATTATAAACGGATAAAGACACTTCTCAGTTTGTCGCTTGCAATTATACGTGACGCTACTTTACATCGAAATTTGGTGCACTCGTATTTATAAGGTTAGGCTAATATTATTTGCTTCTGTTTTAAGGGGTTCTACATCTACGTGGGATACTCTGCAAATTACATTTAAGAGCCTGGCAGTGGGTTCATCGAGCCACCTTATACTATTCATCTCCCATTCCACTCTCGAATAGTGCATGGGAAGAAAGAACATCTGAACCTCTCCGTTCGAGCTGTGATTTCTCGTATTTTATTCTGATGATCATTTCTACCTATGTAGGTGTGAGTCAACAATATATTTCCGCATTCGGAGGAGAATGTTGGTGATTGGAGTTTCGTAAGTAGACCACGCCGCAGCGATAAACGCAGTTGTTGCAGTGATTCCCATCCCAGGCCCTGTATCATTTCCGTGACGCTGTCTCCTCAGTAACGTGTGTGTGTGTGTGTGTGTGTGTGTGTGTGTGTGTGTGTGTGTGTGTGTCAAACGAAATGTTTGTAAACCAATTGGACCAAACTGGTGTGGTCATCACTTCCTAGCCTTACAAACTAAACTAACTTACACCAAGGACAATACACACACACACACACACACACACACACACACACACACACACACACATGCCCAGGTGAGGACTCTAACCTCCGACAGGGACAGCCGCACAGTACGTAGCGTGACGCCTTCCACATGCGGCCATTTCGCGCGGCTAGGGCGTGTGTGTGTGTGTGTGTGTGTGTGTGTGTGTGTGTGTGTGTGTGTTTAACCTACGCATTATGGTTTACTTATGTTTGATACTGATTTCGTTATTTCAGAGTGAAGGAAATTGCATTGTGAAGCAAATACATAGTATTATGCAGTAACAGCTAATACACGAAAAAAAAAAAAAAACTACCAAATGCATGAAAATCATAGTTGAACGAAGACAGGTAATAAATGAGTACACAGATCTATGCAATGGAACTATATTCTCTGCTCTCAAAGAACTTTCAGATAACACTACTCGATGTACCGCCTCAAGCTTTTATTGATCTTCTTTGCGCAGAGGAATTGGAAACTTATATTATCGTAACGCTTACGTTAGAGCTCTACTGCTTTTTGTGTCATACAGCTTTTTTAAATACGAAAAGCCTTTAAACGCCGATATGCAATTTCCTGTCATTTTTTTACAGCAAATAATCTCCATATTGATATGTTTCTCAGTGATCTTCGATTTGGTGATGATCTGATACAGCATATACAGTGTATGCCATTTATCTTTATCACCCAATATACCTCTGGAACAAAAACAGCTATTCTAAAACGACTCTTACTGGTATCAGTGTAAGGCAGGGACTCATGAATGTAAATATTTTGAAACATAACGAAAGCATATGTATTTTTAACACAAACTTATGGCTTTTTAAATTGACCCCTTATATTATTTCATCAACAATCTATAGCGTGCCAAATGACAAACAATAAAGTTGATTGCATCGCAATACGCCTATTATATCCCGAGATATTGCGAACCGAAGCTGACGCTTGAAATACAAGAAACGCACGGCTTGCGTACGTCCTGAGACTCGGGCGATAACCTCACGCGGCTTTCAAAATATTTACATTCATGAGGCCCTGCGTTACAGCGACACCAGTGAAAGTTGTTTTACAATTGCGTTGTTGTTCCAGAGATATTTTCGGTGGTCAAGAAAAATGGGACAACCAGTATTCACATCCAGTACCATGTAAAATCTCATAAGAACATTAATCCATTGCATTTCGTGCGAAGTCAGTTCCTGCGATTCTGGCTGGTAGTGAAGCTGGTTCTTTTACCAGGGCAAAAGCACACGCCACACGACGCGAAGTTTCCAGTGGATCGTGTTTCACTGAATAAACTCCGTGATTTAAAATCAACATTGGGTGTCAGGACGTTATCGCGTACATCAGAACAATTGTTTCCTTCCATGTAATTACAAACTTAAGCAAGCCTGATAGGAACAGAAATACTGTAGTGTCTTGTTATCAAAAGGACGCACGAAAGTTTGGACAAACACCAATCTTACATCCGTTGCGCCTGAATCTTGCGGCCGATACAAACAAGAACTGAGCCCTCCATTTTCGATTTCACATGTTCAAATTGTGTCAAAAACCGGAACCAAATAATTACTCCACCTAAGCTTTTAACTACTCTAGGTGAATGAAACAAATATTAATGTGAAATGTACTATATCCGATGTAATTTGTTTAGGGTCCTAGACCGTAAGTATTAAATCATTAAAAAAATTATCAAAATTCTTACAAAAATCGCAACATAAAACAGAAAAATTCCAAGCAGAAAAATAGCACACTAATGTCTAAATCACAATACGTGCGCACTAGTGATGAATGAAGCTTGCAAGATAACCTCCTAACTCACATTATACGCTTCGGGAGTGGTAGACCACTTCTGGGCCATCCAAGCGAGACGGGTGTCAACTGATGGCTTGATAAGTGACACACGTACCATCTTTTGGCTGAGAATCGTATGGAAATTGCCCTTCGAGATTTATGCGGCTACGCCTGGTTCTCACGGGAGCGAGTGTTAATCACATCAAGAGCCTATACGCCTGGGAAATTTAGCGGCCGTAAAATGGGTGGGTCCGCCACTATAAGCGCCTAGATTAAGCGGTCAGTTGCCTAATCTGGCAGCCGAACCGGATCTGGACCAGACTCCCCTCTGACAGGTCGGTCCGTCACGGCCAGGACTTCGGACGACTTCAGACTCTGTGGAAGAGATTAACGCCACAGGCCAACACTACAACGCACTGAAAAGCTTTTCCATAATGTCTTTGACTTCACTTTCTTGCAGTACCGAGTACAACAAGTGTAATACGAGGCGCGTCCAGAAAGTAAGTTCCGTTTGGCAATAAAATCAAATTGTCCATAGATACAGAAGAAATTTTTATTGGACTAAATTCTACAACTCTTAAACCACTTTCCCACATAACTACCGAAATTTTGCAGGCATTTTTCATAGTGTGGCACCAGGTTTTGTATACCTTCTTCATAGAAATCTGCCGCCTGTGTCTTCAACCAGTTGGAAACAATTTCTTTCACCTCGTCATCATTGGTGAAGTGATGACCGCCAAGGAAAGACTTGAGATGTCCTGGATCTTGTCACCAATCGCGTGAACCAGTTCTTCTGTATCCAAAGGTGGACGCCCACTTTGTTCTTCATCGTGCACATCAATACGCCCACCATTGAACTGTCGGACCCATCTTCACCATCGAATCACTCATGGCATTTGGTCCGTAAACATCGCAAATTTGCCGATAAATTTCACTTGGTTTCACTTTCCTCGCATTCAGAAAACCGAATCACCGACCTGATATCACAGGCGGCGGGATTTTCAATCAACGCCGACATTTCAAACGAGCACAAGGAAGCGTACGTAACTGACAGCGATCTCCAAATGGCGCAGGTTCTTCTCCTTGATACACATCGTCTACAGCGCATGTGCGGAACTGCAGTCGCAGCGCTGCAGCGGAGATAAATTAAAACGGAACTTACTTTCTGGACGCGCCTCGTAAGTCTTCCGGATCTCAAGTATTTCAGACAGTGGTGGTTTTCGACTGTTTTGAGTATAGTTTAGTAGGTATGTGCAAGAAAACGAGCTTCTGTTACGAATGATATTGACGGAGAAGACTCAGATCATGCGAAAATTATTGTTGTTGTGTAAACTGACTGCGATTTTAGTCGCAAGTAGCGACTGAAAGAAGCAATTAAAATTAAACCTCATTTCTGCACAGATATGTCAGGCTAAAAAGCTAGATTGTGACACTGGACACCCCTCCTAAAATGCTGATTCTGTAACACAACACGTGGTCAAGTGTTGGTGCAGTAACCGAATCTGAATGCCACAACGCTGAGTTAAAAGAACCAAATTGTGGGTCATCAGTCCCAAAGATTATGATAAAAATCTCTTCTGTAACATACCCAATGTTCGCTCCACGTTATCACACAATTTTCATAATAAAAACCAAAACTGTCAGGTAAAAATCAGAAAACTATATTACGTAATGGACAAGGCCCTCACAAGTATTATGAAGCTAGAAAAAATAAAGGGGGCGGGATGACTTACATAACTTTTACCACATATTTAACTGCGATGTATTTCCAAGGTCGATATGCAGGTAAAGTTTTCCGCGAACCTTCAAGTATTTCACTTCAACTATTCCCGACGTCGACTTTTCACTGGAAAATCTCTACTTTCCGCGGTGGAGTAGCCGAGCGGTCTAAAGCGTCTCGCTGCGGAGCACGCGGGTGCTCGCTCTGGAGGTTCGAGTCCTCCCAGGGGCATGGGTGTGTGTGTGTGTTTGTCCTTAGGTTAGTTTACCTAGGTTTAAGTAGTTTGTAAGCAATGGACTGATAACCACGCAGTTTGGTCTGGTAGATTAACAAATATTTGAAATTTCGATCTCTATTTTACAATCCGTTCATTTGCCTAGCATCAACCTCAAAACACTCAATTTTCCATCGGGAAGTATTTCACATAACGTATAGGAGAATGGAGCTTCTTTAACAAGTTGTGAACAGTTCTGAATATTCACGCAAAGTGCATTTCACAATTAATTTTGCCCCTTTTCCAATTCCATAGTGATTTCAACGACAAACAGTTAAATATTCTGGTTGCTCACGTCACAAGGCAGTAAGTATCACTTCAATTCACCTAGTAAGGAATACCAATTAGTAGACTTACTTGTCAGTTCCAATCCGATGCTACTTGAAACTAACCATAGTGCTTAGGCTACAGTGTGATAAATCGCAGAAGGCGCACTTTGTATAATGCCGAGATATACATGATGAACTGCGATTGTAAATTGTGACAAATGCAACTAAACATGGCAATTACCGAAGAGTGAATATTGACATAAATAACTGTTGTCGTCAATTCATAGTTTAGATCACCGTTACAGCGGACTATTTCGGCCAGTGTCCTCTTTTGCAATAACGCCGTCGCATTTTTGCGCCAATAGCATAGAAGCATATTGCTGATTTAGAGGTAAAATATTTATTACAAGAGTATTCGAGTTATCAATTAATATAGATTATTACGCAATTCGTAAAACTGCCTGTTTTCACTCTAATGCTTTGGAACAGTAATTTTCTACCACCGAAATTGAAATGTACACCTAGTGTGGATCCTACAAAACGTATCAGTACACCAAAATAGGACGCACAGGTGTACTGCAGGCAGTTTCTTTAGTAGAACTGTTGCATCTTCTAAGTGTTGTGCCAATGAAAAGTAGAAATTTAGAAATTGGTTAGCTTTCGCTACAAAATGTTCCATGTGTTCTTTCGAATTTTAGTTGTTCGTAATTGTTATTCCTAGGTATTTAGTTCAATAGACGTCCTGCAGATTTGACTAGTTTATCATGTAAAGTTTAACGGAATTTTTAGTGGTCATATGGAGTACTTATCATTAATAAGGGTCAATTGCCAGTTTTTACACCATAATGATATCTAAATCATTTTCCAGTTGATTTCGATCTTCTGGACTCTCTACTTAACGATAAAAGACAGCATCATCCGGGAACAGTCTGCTTCACCGATTGACTGTAGGATGTTTGCAATATCTGGTAAGAGTCAAATGATAACTTGCAATATTTATTTAATGTACTTTCCGGGTGCCGAAATGTCCTAAATTAGTACCCAGTATACCAGATTTCTTAATTTTCAGAATGACTGAAGCACAAAATCTTGCCACACTCAGTCGAAGAATGGCTACGAGTGTGGCTTGGGCTGTAAAAAATATTTCCTACTTGGAAAACACGTTCCTTCTATTAGAGCAAGTTTATTTTGTGATTGATGCATAACATAATTAATTATCTGAGTTCCTTTAATTTCGATGCACGCGACTCATGAGAAACTGCTAGATAATTCAGTATTAACGATAAATGACAGCATCATCCGGGAACAGTCTGCTTCACCGATTGACTGTAGGATGTTTGCAATATCTGGTAAGAGTCAAACGATAACTTGCAATATTTATTTAATGTTCTTGCCGGGTGCCGAAATGTCCTAAATTAGTACCCAGTATACCAGATTTCTTAATTTTCAAAATGACTGAAGCACAAAATCTTGCCACACTCAGTCGTAGAATGGCTACAAGTGTGGCTTGAGCTGTAAAAATTATTTCCTACTTGAAAAACACGTTCCTTCTATTAGAGCAAGTTTATTTTGTGATTGATGCGTAACTTAATTAATTATCTGAGTTCCTTTAATTTCGATGTACGCGACTCATGAGAAACTGCTAGGTAATACAGTATAATAGAAACTTGAATGATACTAAAATTTCACTATCGCCGTACTCAAGTCAAGCTCATGCCTCTGATAAATTTGAAAAATTATTATTAAAACGAAAAAGGGATAATTAAATCCCTGGTAGTTTCCTCAACAAAAGCTAATAAAGTGTCGTGTCTGGAGAACGCGAATCACGGATCTTAGTGCTCAAGACTAAAGGCGTGAGTTACGGCGCCTACGGGCCCAGCGCAGGACTCATTAAAAACGACAGGTAGCAAATGAGTAACGAGAACTCGCGCGGCATAAACACCTTCCTGTCGGCGAAGGCTTAGGAAATTACCTTCCATATACGCCGTATCTAATTACCTTTGTCTCCAGTGTGCAAGTGTGCATTTACCATTCTGACACCAGCTGTGATGCAAACAAGAAGATGATGAGTGGTTTCGGAACACTTATTGTTTCTTTATTCATAACTGCAGAGTCTCAAACACTCCACACTTAAATTACCGCCTTTCATAGTCACACACCTAAGCTGGTAACAAAACCTGATTTGTGCATTTTAATTTCTTCTTACCAACACATGCTTTAGAACAAGCTTATTAACAGAATCTTTTCTCGACCAGTTACTGGCCCATTAACGTGTACGAATTTACTATAAGGACACTTCCCGAAGAATTTTAGCCGTTTTCAAAACCATGGTGGGCCAACTATTACTATTAAATGAATATTGAGTCTGTGTTAGGTGCTAATAGTATATTCGGCAACCCTGTATCTTGTCTAGATCATTTTGTAATTATTATTAATTTTCTGATAAGTTTACTTGACGGTTAAGTTATAGCATCTTCTGCAAACAGTCTCAAATAATTGCTCCGGTGACCTAAATCATTTATATAGACAAGAAAACAGCATAGGGGCTATGATAATTCATTGTCGAATATCGGATATTAGTTCAGTATTACTGGATGATTTTCTGCCCGTTGCTACGTACTGTGACAGGGAATGACGAATCCAGTCCCATAATTGAAACAACACTTCAAAGGCTTGATTATAAGTCGCTTGTGAGAAAAGGTGAAAAAGGCTTCCGCAAATCTAAACACATGGAATAAATCTAAGATACCCTGACGACAGCACTCATTACTTCATGAGAAAAAGAGCCGGTTGTGTATCAACGATATTTTCTGAACCCGTGTTGCTTATACAGGGTGGACAAAAAGTCAGTATAAATTTGAAAATTTATTAAATCACGGAATAATGTAGATAGAGAGGTAAAAGTAAAAATTGACACACATGCTTAGAATGACATGAGGTTTAATTAGAAAAAAAAGTTCAAAAAATGTCCTACAGATGGCGCTTCATCTGATCATAAAAGCAATAATTGGCATAACAAATTAAGACACAGCAAAGACGATGTTCTTTACAGGAAATGCTCAATATGTTCACCATCATTCAATAGCTGTAGTCGAGGAATAATGTTGTGAATAGCACTGTAAAGAATGTCCGGAGTTATGGTGAAGCACTGGCGTCGGATGTTGTCTTTCAGCATCCCTAGAGATGTCGGTCGATCACGATACACTTGCGATTTCAGGTAACCCAAAGCCAATAATCACACGGACTGAAGTCTGGGGACCCGGGAGGCCAAGCATGACGAAAGCGGCGGCTAAGCAGACGATCATCAGCAAACGACGCCCACAACAGATCTTTCACGCGTCTAGCAATTTTTTTTTTTTTTTTTTTTTTTTTTTTTTTTTTTTTTTTTTTTTTTGTTCTAATAAAACCCCATGTCATTACAAGCCTGTGTGTCAATGTTTACCTCTCTATCTACATTATTCCGTGATTTATTAAGTTTTTAAATTTATACTGACTTTTTGATCACCCGTTTCAAAGTTTTCTTAAAGCTGTTTCATAGTGTACACATATGGTATACGCTACAAAAGTCACTGCAGATCGGTGTCCGTGATATGAATTTGTAATTCAGTGGATTAATCCTGTTCCCCTTTTCGACTCTAGTAAAGGATAAAAAATGTTCAAATATTTATAGACCTAACTACTGTAGTCTTCAGTCCCTGGATTTACAAACTACTTAAGCTTCTGTGAAGTTTGGAAAGTAGGAAGCGAGGTACTGGCGGAAGTAAAGTTGTGAGGCGGCATCGTGAGTCGTGTCGGGATAGCATAGTCGGCAGTGCGCTTGCACGCGAAAGGCAAAGGTCCCAGGTTCGAGTCCCGGTTCCGGCACACAATTTTAATCTGCCAGGAAGTTTCATATCAGCGCACACTCCGCTGCAGAGTGAAAGATTAATTCTACTTAAACTTACACCACGGACAACACACACATACACACACACACACACACACACACACACACACACACACACACATATATATATATATATATATATATATATATATATATATATATATATATATATATATATATATATATATCGACGGAGGGATCGAACTTCCGGCAGGAATGGCAGCCCACTCCGTAGCATGATTCTTAAGACCACGCGGCTGCCCCTCGTACACTAGTGCCATACGTCGATGAAGTTCCGTCCCACGAACTCCACCGCCCTGCTGTTCTATGCTGTTCTTCTGAAACGTCCATGACTCATCGCTCGTTCAGCAGTGAGTATGGGTCCACCAAGCGCTTGCAGGAGCTACAAATTCTTCTTGAAGCACTGACTTTACGATCCCTTCGGCGGTGTTGATTTTACAGCCTCCAGCTGGTCGCTTTTTGAATCCGTCTTTGTCACATACGCAACTGTTTTGCAAAATCAGACAGTCGCAACTGCTTAGCAATAAATTCTTTTGAAAAGGGTGTATATCATACAGAAAGGTCATCTAGTCAATAAGTTGCAAATGTAAGCTAAGCTGATGGTAACTGAACACTTAGAGAATTGTCATTAACATGATTTATACCACTGCTTTGGAAGTATTCTTGTGCTGTAACTGATTTTCCTCAGCCCAGGGTCAACAAGTCAGTGTACTTGGAGCTAATGATCTAGCCGTAAATTACGAGTAGACTTATCCTCAGACCGAAGGCCGTAGTCGTCTGGTTGCAAAACCTCCAGCTTATGCTTTTTGATCTCTTCTTTGTACGTCTGGGCAACCGGTCACGAGCACTAATAGCCGTATACCACGTTCTTAACGAACTTCGTTCTTCGTTGTATTTCTCCTCAGGAAGTTCAATAATACACAGCGATGGCGGTAAACTCGGCCCACTGCGACTTTCACTTCTTCGCAGCTTTCAGAAACGCCCAAGATCCGCGCAGATACGGGGCGTAGACTGCATCCACTTAACTGCTTCTTAATTACCTACCAGACAGACACACTTTACTCAGTTAATACGGCAGGCTACAATATTTTATTGCGATGACGTGTATACCTGATATAGAAGCATCAAACAACTAGCAGATATCTTAGTAAATCATAATTAGTTAATAATATTCCGTCATTATTGTCCACCGTAATTCACAGCTTCATATTTATTTTCTAGGACGGTGTGGATAAAATGAGATATACATCTTCTGTTTCAGTTGTCCACCAGAAAGCAAATAAACAAAACAGTCGTTAGATTTAATGTGGCAAACTGTACTTCAGGCGGCATTAATAACAGAATACTAGCGAATGACAGAAATAAAGAATAGTAACACATTACCTGTGTGACAACATATCTCTGATCTTCTGTATTGGTGAAATACTTGCAGATTTTGTAATTATTGGACTTGATTACTATCGCAGTAAGTGACGTAAATGGTGCATATTTAAATCGCTGTTACAATAATGTCATGCATTTCTGAATTTGCTGTAGTATTCTTTCCATGTACATCTTTATATATAATGCAATGTGTCCGTATCTTTGTGTGTACATACTGCATACAAATCTACAGTTTTGTTACAATCTTTTTTCAAGTTTTGTACACGTAAGCTTCAATCTATGAGGACAGTCGTCGTAAGTGTAAGAATTACGTACAACACATAGTTCACTAGATATGACGTCATAAACAATTAGATGCTCGGAAAACTGCTGCATTAGGCGACAATACTGCTTATTTTCTTCTAAACCACTAGACCGATTTCAACCAAATTTGGTTCACATCTTCCTTACATGAGATAACAATTTCTGTAGGAGGACGAACGACATACAACGCATGGTTCAGGAGATGTAACGTCATAAACAATAAGAGCTGAAAGAAACTGCCACGTAATGCGACGAAACTTTATAAATACACTTTATGAGAATGGCAGTACTTAGCGACTTGCAACAAAGTTTAAACATAATTTCAAACCTTTATTAAACTTTTTCTCTCGGACAATCACATTAAAATACTGAAAGGAAAGAAGTTTATCGCTTACTATTTTTCCGCTGATTATGAAGTAAAACTACGACATTCGGTACGACGATACAATTTATAATTTCTACACTACAAAGTGTAGCCGCAGGAAATTTAACAGACGTTATACACACATGCAGCTAAATGTACCTTCGAAATTGTATCAAAGTACGACACGTAGTTTATGAGATATGAGTACATAAACAGTAACATTTATGGAAAATCGCCCCATCATGCACCAAGTTCTAATCTATTACTTCTTTACTACTAATATCGTATTCGCAACAGATTTTACAGACATATAGCACTTACACAAATGAATACATACCTGAACAATTATACAATTGTACAACATATAGCTCAATAAATATGTGATCGTACGCATTTTATATGTCATTTGTATTTTGATTACTATCTTTCTTTGCTTGGATACTGCACTTATAATTCTGTACATTATGCAAGACAGCCTTATTTCTTATATTTTTTCCATTAAACATGTTTCTAGAAAAAAAAAGGAGCTGAAATGAAAGAGAAGGGATAGAGGAAGTACTAATTCAAGATAGGAATAAATAAATATCCGGGCAATGCCGGGTTTTCAGCCAGTAACTGATAAAATAAGAATTTAAAACAATTGCTGGAGTAGTATTAAGTCCCTGAGCAGTCCCTGGACTGTTAATTACAGGTGGAACTTCGTCACCTCCAAAGATCTGATGCGTTTTGCTCTGTTTGTTACCAGCAAGATATCGAAGTACCTGGGAACCAGGTTGCTACCCTTACTTGCCCAGGTTCCCACCCCTATCGGTTGAGAGACTAACCGGTGGATTTGGTAGTGTTTTCCGTCTGAGCACAAAGGGGGCCACGACTCAGAATATGTCCGAAATGCATAACCTTATTCCAAAGCAAATGGTATCCCAACAGTCAGGACCACTTACTTGGCATCTCATACGTTGCCCGTGATTCATGAACTAGGACATGACTACAAGAACCCACACCATGACCTAGACCTAGAAAAGGCTTATGACCGTATTTCTAGGAGGAAGCTGTTGACAAGATTATGAAATAAGAGGCAAACTCCTGCAAGCAATTAAAGGTCTTTACGTAGACTGTCAGGCAGCAGTTAGAGTAGACAGTAAATTTAGTTCATGGTTCATGGTAGTTTCAGGGTTAAGACAATGTTGTTGCCATTGTTGTTCCTACTATTCATGGATCATATGTTGAAAACAGTAGACTGGTAGGGCGGGATTAAAATACGTGAAAACAAAGTAAGCAATCTTTCATACGCAGATGACTTAATTGTGATGGCAGATTCGATTGAAATGTTGCAATCTAATATTTCAGACCTCGATCAGTAACGTAAGGGTTATGAGATGAAGATCAGCATCTCCAAATCGGAAGTAATGTCTGTGGGAAAGAGATTTAAACAGATTGAGTGCAAATAGGAGGCACAAAGTTAGAACAGGTACACAGTGGTAAGTACCTGGGATGTATTTTCTCACAGGATGGCAACATGGTGAAAGAACTGGAATCAAGGTGTAGCAAAGCTAATGCAGTGAGTGTTCAGCTAAGATCCACTCCCTTCTGCAAGAATAAAGACAATACCAAGACTAAGTTAGCTGTGCACCGCTGTATCTATCGACCAAGTTTGTTGTATGGGTGTGAAAGCTGGGTGGATACAGGGTACTTTTTTTAAATAAGGTTGACGTTACAGATATGAAAGTAACGAGGATAATTACAGGTACTAAAACATTGGAAAAATGGCAGGAAGATGCCCATAAAGGAGAAAATCAAAGAAAAACTATGAATGAACACAATATCTGAAGCAGTTAGAGCGAACACACTGAGATGGTGGGGTCATGTTACATGCATAGGAGCAGCAAGGTTACCTAAGAGGGCCATGTGTTCGGCAGCTGAGGGTGAGAGGTGCCGAGGTAGATTCGCTAAAGAATGATTCTGAAGTAAAAGGTTTAAAATCAGACGGGGCAGCAGTGTTAGAACTGAATAGGGGATAATGAAGGAATTTTGATAGGGGGCTATGCTCCATACTGAACGCTGACAGGCAAAATCAGTCTCTAATGATGATGATAATAATGATGACTGGAGGAGTGACAGTAACACAATTACAGTGTAACATGATTGCATAATGAACATGAAATTTCACTTGATTATTTTCATGCAATGTGACTTAATACTCGTTTCAGTTTGCTGCTTCTCTTGTTTATTATTTTGTTTCTTGAAATGAGATATACGCACCCACTTTATCTATACTGTACTTGAAAATAGAGATGAAGCCACGAAGGCGCTCCAGTCACGGTCTGCACGGCCACTACGGTCGAGGGTTCGAATCCCCCCTCGGGCATGTATATTTGTGCCGTCCGTAGTATTAGCTAGTTCGTAAGTAGTTTGTAAGTTTAGGGACTGATCACCCCGTAGTTAAGTCCCATAAGCTATACAAACATTAGAACTTCATGAAGCCACGAATCGCTTTGGCCAATAATTGGGATATAAATATTTGTAACTGATAATGGAATATTGCTGATCAGTAATTCTCTAACCTATAAATTACGGTCACCGTTAATATCTATTAATAGGTATCATAGTGCCCATAATTACTGGACAACAGAGTTCGCATTGGAAGGCGAAGTTCCTAATGTGATTCCATTAGAGCCATTTGCTTAATTGCATGTAGCTTAATTCGCTGACTGCAGTGTACATGCACGTATGAGCTGCACGCCAACTATACTAATGTTATATGTGTATTTCTAAACAATTAAGTATTGTTGTGCAACGCCTGCGGGATCCACCGATAGTTTTTCAACGTAACGTATTTCAAACCCCTTACTGTAATAGCAATCAAGTATTCTAACTGATACATAATCATGATTAAGTTTGTGTACAATACAGAAAACGCAGGAGATGTTTCATTAGGAAATTGTTATTTGATGTCCTTGCAATTACGCTAAACACTTCGCAGCAATATGTGGAAAAAATATAAGAGCATTTTATTTAAATTAAATAATGAATCTTAAACACAACTATTATAGGCGTTACAATGAAGCAATTAATAAGTGAGAAAAAAGGCAACCAAACTAATTATTAACCAAATGAATGCTGTTGCACATGATAGCACCTACTATCAGACTATCTTTTTTTATCGGAGCACTGAAGGAGGATACCGACAAATACATCTGTCCAAAAATAGCTGTATTCCAAAGGGCAACGAAGAATTCAGAGATACTTGATCATTTGCGGGATTGTAACTATATGAGGGTAGGAAAGGGCTGTGACACTTTTAAACAATCTTTCAAGCATTCACTTGATGTGCTGAGAAAATACCTTTCCTTTCTATGCCCGCTGAAACTAACATGTCTCAACTGGAGTTTGCCTGAAGATAATGATATTTTTTTTTTTTTAAGGCTTGAAACGATACGCTGAATCGGCGGAGAACCGAAGATACACGGAGTGATTTTCTCTCCCACGTTCATCTTTCATGCTGTATAAACCTTCGTTTATTTATTTATTTCTGGCCGAGACTAAATACAGCTTTCGACTTCTTCTGTCTGATTATTCTCCGTCCTAGACGGACGAATCTGTGAGGGTTTATATTGAAATAAATCAGGATGAGGTTTTTTTAAGGTTAACAAGGTGTATTTATTTTTCAGTTCCAGGAAACATCGGCTGCCTGATCGGTCCCCAAGGCGTAAATCATGTAATGGGTATGGACGCAATTACGGCTAACTTTTATTTCGTGCAGTCACTGTTGCGAATTAGCAAACTTTTATTGAAATCAGTCCTTTGTAATTATCATAAAATGCTTAAGACCTACAAGAACGTCTCTTTTTCCATTTTCTTTCAAACTGAAGTCCGAGAATTAACAGTTTGAATTTTTTCCCCGAATTTTTCGGTGGCGACCCATACTAGACTTCAGCCCATGGTCAACTGTACATAAGTCGATAGTGCAACTGGTCCAAATGGTTTATCTATCAAAATTTGTTCTTTCTACAGCTAAACCATCTGTCCAGTCGCCGAGTACGGCGAAAAATTGTAAGTTATAATATTTGCTAATTTCCACCAATTCCCGACAAATAATTTCTAAACTGCTCTGAATATGATATTTATTCACCTTACGCTCTTCCATTCTGTTTAGCAGAACACTTAGCGGATTTTTCACCAATTTTATCCGAAAGTAGACTTCGTAATTCTTCACCCGATCAGATCATAATTAAACGATTAAAGTCTAGTCACCAGCAGTCAAAACGGCTGTAGCACTATAGGCTGCTACACGGAAAGTGAATTCAGAAGAAGTGTACATCGCTGACTCATAAGGTCTCCCTGACACAACACCTGACGAATAGCGAGGCAAGAGACGTCCCAGTTGCCTTGCGGGAAAGGCCTTGCGCTTCGAGGCGCCGTGTCAAGGACCGAGTGCCCACTACCACCTGAGATGCGCGTCCCTCGTCGGGCAGGGGTGTGTGTCTTGCCTTTAGCGCTAGTTGAAATAGTTCGTAAGTCTACGGACTGATGACCTTCGCCGCTTGGTCGCTTACACCAAAACCTTTAGACGTCTGACAGATTGGTACCAACCGTTGTACATCAAAAGAGTATCAACAAAAAATTCTATATAATTGGTGCTAGATGGTGTCGTCCAGGTGAGTACGTACATAAACTATAATAATAAGTAACACCTGAGCTACGGTGTAGAGCAAAAGAAAAACTTTGAAATCATATCATATTAAGCTCCACAGGAGCTTGGTAAAGCGTTAGTATGTTATACAGCCGCGGTGGAGTAGCCGAGCGGTCTAAAGCATCTCGCTGCCGAGCACGCGGTTGCTCGCCGTGGAGGTTCGAGTCCTCCCTAGGGCATGTTCAAAAATGTTCAAATGTTTGTAAAGTCTATGGGACTTAACTACGGGGTCATCAGTCCCTAAACTTACAAACTACTTACGAACTAGGACGGCACAAATATCCATGCCCGAGGGGGGATTCGAACCCCCGACCGTAGTGGCCGTGGAGACCGTGACTGGAGCGCCTTAGTCTCCTCGGTCACCCCCTAGGGCATGGGTGTGTGTATTGTCCTTAGGTTGGTTTACCTAGGTTTAAGTAGTTTGTAAGCTACGGACTGATGACCACGAAGTTTGGTCCGATAGATTTACAAACATTTGAACATTTTATGTTATACATGGGGTCCTGGGTGCAAACCCCGATCATAACACTTTTCTATTTTTTTTCAGTCGTACGTTGTCAATAGTTAGATAGAGCAACGGGTTCCGGACTTGTAAAAGAAGTGGTCGGATATTATAGTAGTGCCTTATCGGCAGTCTGGTTTTGCTTCGTTTATTTGAAAGTAACAAACTTGTAGAGGTATCGGAACAGAAGAATAAAGAAACAGTTGCTTATTATTATACTATTATTATTATTACTGTTACTATTATTACTATTAATACTGCTGCACGTGAAATGCAGTTGTTTGTTTATTCTTATGTTCGGATTGTGTTTATTCTTTGAAACCATAAATGAACCCTACAGGTTTGTTTCTTTCAAGTAAACGAAGCGAAAGCAAACTGCCGATAACACACTGCTACAAATTCCGAACAGTCCTTTTACATGTCAGGACCACGTTGCCCCGTATAACAGCTACCTATGTACTGCAGAATATATATATATATAATGTGTGTGTGTGTGTGTGCGCGCGCGCAGGGCAGGATTGCAACGGAGGACCCTCGGTGTACCAAACTAACGCTCTACCGACTTGCCCACAGGATTTCAGTAGTTCAGTATGGTATGCTATCAAAGTTTCGCTTCTCCTCAACTCCGTAGGTCAGGTGTTGGACTTATTCCGAGCGAGAGCCAGTAAATAAATCGCTAACTGAGGTAGACAAGCCAGTACTGCGCACTGTGTAGGGGTGTTTACCATTACGACACATCTGTCTTGTGTGTTGCAGAATTATAAGGAAACAAATATATTTACTTCTCAAAAGCGTTGTTTATAGGATACAAACGCTGTCACAAAAATTTCAACCTCTAGGCTTATAAAGTCTTCTCGAACGATTGGAGAAGTGTTTAAATTTACAGGTGGAGTCACGTGAAAAGTAAGGCAATTTTCAGGTTTGTAAACGCAATAATGGCGTATCTGCCTTAAAAAAATGTTCAAATGTTTGTAAATCTATCGGACCAAACTGCGTGCTCATTAGTCCGTAGCCTACAAACTATTTAAAGTAAGTTAAACTAACCTAAGGTCAAACACACACACACACACACCCTTGCCCCAGGGAGGACTCGAACCTCCGACGACGAGCAACCGCCCGCTCCGCGGCGAGGCGCCTTAGACCGCTCGGCTTTAAGCAAATCAAATGTTTGTAATCCTATGGGAAACAACGTTGGTCATCAGTCCCTAGTCTTACAAACTACTTAGACTAACTTAAACTAAACTGAGGACAATACATACATCCATGCCCGAGGGTGGATACGAACCTCCGATGCGGGAGGCCGCGCGATCCGTAACGTGGCGCTCCTGACCACTCGGCTACTCCCGCGCGGCTACCTTACTTTGCCACTTATTTACTGAATCACCCTCGTATTACGGTTTCTACACATTATCCTGGATGACAGCATATAACACGAATTGTATCGATATGCAACGTTTCATACAGATTTGACCACCAAAGAGACTGCCTACATCACACTTGTGCGTCCTCTCCTGGAGTACTGTTGTCCCTTGTGGGACCCTCACCAGGTAGGACTGACGGAAGATATTGAGAAGGTTCACAGAAGGGCAGCTCGTTTTGTTTTATCACGTTACGGAGGGAAGGCGTCACGGAAATGTTGCACGAATTGGGGTGGAAATCATTAAAAGAAAGACGTTATTCACTGCGGCGTGATCTGTTTCCGAAGTTTCAATCACCGACTTTTACTTCTGAATTTGAAAATATTTTGCTAGCACCCAACTACTTAGGGAGACATGACCATGCCAATAAAATAAGAGATATCAGATCGAAAACGGAACGATTTAGGTGTTCTTTCTTCCCGTGCGCTATCAGAGAATGGAACGGTAGAGAAAAGTTATGAAAGTGGTTAATGAACCGTCTGCCAGACACTTAAATGTGATTTGCAGAATATCTATGTAGATGTAGATGAACAGTTTCTGTTTAGTCTCTGTCTCTCTCTCACTCTCTCTCTCTCTCTCTCTCTCTCTCTCTCTCTCTCTCTCTCTCTCTCTCTCTCTCTCTCTCTTTCATACTTCCGGTTTCCATGTCCCACTGCGCCATCTTCCCGCTAAACCTCAGAGGGGTGCGACGGAGAGATTCCTTTGTTATAACTTCCTAGGGGAGATTCATTGGTTTCAGGAAAAACATTTCGCCCGAAGGCTGAAGTAAAGCTGTCCGTGACACCGATTTTTTTAAAGCTTTCTTCAGAATTATCTTATTGTGTGCTGCATTATAAAAGGCATAAAATAAAGCATTTTGCTACGGCGTACTACCTTATCGCCATAGCTTGACTCCCAGCGACCTACTTGCCTGGTGTCTGAGTGGGGTAGTTCAAAAATGTAGATGTAGATGACTGTCTGACATCTGGAGGTCTGGCTGTTAGATTCACAAACATTTGAGCTCTATATGTCCCAAATTTTTTATGGAGAAACGACGTCGGTTCCGCGTCGGAAGTAGTACATAAGCTAAAAGAGCGTGAGAAAGAGCAAGAAAAACCCACGCGTCTGCGTAATGAAGGCACCTCTAGCGGAGCAATCAATTAAACGGCTCGCATCAGTCAGCGGCTGTCTTGGCGAGATAAAATTGTCAGCGGGACGCTCCATTTTTTAACGGCGCGGCGCCAAGATCGAGTGGCGAGTGAGTGGCAGCCGGTGTCGCTACAAGCGCCCCAAAAACAAAATTGATGCCGCACCTGCGCCGCCATGATTTACGCGGCTCGTTTGATGTACGGCTTTATGGCTGCAAATTTGTGCTCTCGCCGAGCGCCGGCCGACGCCCACATCTGTAAATTACGACACGCGCATCACCGATAAAACAAAACGGCCGCGGCCGCCGCTGTCACTGTTATAGACTGCGCTTTAATAGCGACACGCCGGCGGCCACTTTACTGCAAACAGTATTTAATTTATGCTCCTTACGGCGCCCGCCGACAAAGCGCGTGTGTTTCCAGCACGTGTGTGCGGGTCGACAACGCGAAATTTCTGTCAGAACTATATGCTCATTGTACGAGTTCGCGTGTTTTTATTCCATTGTATCAGTTTGCTGACGACAGACCACACGATATAGCGCTCACTTTCCTGTTGCGTACCAGTTGTTTCAAATGAAATTTCAAAGAGGGTCACATAATTCTACAGGAGATATAGTACTGATCAGAGCTACATAAAAGTTCTGACGGTTATACTGTACCAGTAAAATGAAAGTGTGGTGTCGCACAAGTCCAAAGTGCGCGCCACCTACTTTCGCCGCGCGCCGCCATGCACCCACGGCGCGGCGTTCTTACGACGTCAGCCACGAGCGCCCTCTGCTACAACTCCGCTCGTGGCCACCACTGAACGACATCGTTCTCTTGGGACTGAGATAGGAACCAGTTAACACTTCGGAATCAGATAGGCACCAGTGAAGACTTGGCTATCGGACAGGCACTAGGCAGGCCTCTAGCTCAACTATGTATCAGCATTCTGCAGTACTGAGCTATGTAAAAGTTAAGTACTACTAAGTCTATAAGAAATATATATCTCGTTACTAATTTACTCTAGTGTTTCAAGTTTCTGCTGTCCCACTGGCTGGTCACCTCCATACCGCACAAGCGTGCATCCTTTATTCCTGAGTCGGTCTCTTTCTACCCGGCCACCGACACCTACGACGGAAACGAGACACAAAAGCGGCGACGAGGCTGCGACACAAAAGAAAGTTAGTACTCCCACTTAGAGTTTTCCAATTCACTCATGATTTATTCTTGAAACGAATGATGCTTAGGGTTTAACGTCCCGTCGACAGCGTGGTCATTTGAGACAGAGCTTACGCTCGGAATTTCGGGGAAGGATGTGGGAGGAAATCCCTATGAAAGGAACCATCCCGGCATTTGCCAGGAGTGATTTAGGGAAATCACAGAAAACCTAAATCTGGATGACCAGAGCTGGATTTGAACCACCATCCTTCCAGTATATTACCACTGCGCCACATCGCTCAGTCATTCTTGAAACGGTGCCTATGGAGTACATGCAATGATTGTCTATAAATATAAACAGCTCAGGAGGTAATGAGGAACTGGGTGTCGATCCATGCTGGAAAATGTTCAAATGTTTGTAAAACTATTGAACCAAATGGCAGTGGTCATCAATCCCTAGACTTACAAACTACTTCAACTTATGCTAAGAAGAACATACACACCCATCCACGAGGGCCAATTTGAACCTCCCATGGCGAGCAGCCATGCACTCCCCAGCAAAGCGCTTTAGAACACACGGCCATTATTGTGCAGCTATCCATGCTGATGCTCCCATATTACTATGTGGTGTAGCTTTCACAAGCAGTATCCATTCGATCAAACAGAGAGCGAATGCACTCTTGAGGAACATTATTTTCCACCTGCCCACATACTTAGGCAAGAGTTGTTGCTTAATGAGTTGGACTTGTCAGTTGCCATACCATCATACCCCACACGTGCTCAATTGGAGGAAAGTATGCACCTCTGCGGCGCGCCAGTCACAGTCCGCACGGCCACTACGGTTGGGGGTTCGGATCCCTCCTCGGGCATGGATATTTGTGCCGTCCTTAGTATTAGCTAGTTGATAAGTAGTTTGTAAGTTTAGGGACTGATGACCCCGTAGTTAAGTTCCATAAGCTCTACAAACATCTGAACATTTGATTTTGATTTGAAAGTATGCACATTGTCCTGGCTAGGGAAATTAAGTGATTGTCTTGCAGAGCATGTCGGGCTTCATTCACAGTGTGTGGACGAGCATTATCTTTTTGGAACAACACATCACTTTCCTGATGTAACAAACACGGAAAAAAAATCGGCCTTACTACATTTTGTACGTATCGAGCACCTGGTCAGCATTCGCCCCGCAAACACCAAAGCTTGACGAGAGTTAAGGGCATGTTGGTATAAGATGGTGCATATCAGAAAAATTTGTACTGAAGACCCAAAGCAGATCATTGTGTGGGTACAAAATTTTTGAAAATAAATTTATTGTCGTTTTGAAATTAATTACTGTATTTATTTTGTATCTTAAACGTCCCGTTCTATATAAATGTCACATCGCTTGCAACCTTGGGTCTCAAAGGGATAAGAAAACTTGTGTTTTTGTTGTGGCGAAATTCAGGCCTAGATTACATGTTTGACGCGCGGGAGTGGTCGTACGCTCTACAGCGGCTTGCTGCGCAGTGCGCGTCTGCTCCCGGTCGGAGGTTCGAGTCCTGCCTCGAGCATGGGAGTCCCTGTCGTCCTTAGTCTAAGTCAGGATTTCCCAGACTTTTTGTCACTGCGTACCACTTTTCATTTTTAGATATTTCGGCGTACCACTGTAGCTCATTTAACTTAAACGACCCCTGAGGTGGTGGATAGGGCTATAGAGGGGGCAGTGCAGAAGGTAGAACGACAAATTACGACTGCCGCATTGGTGAAGATTTCACAACCTTGCTCAGTGCTGACAACATACAATTGTTTTGTGTCGTGCCGATTAACTATTATGCATAGCAGATTCCTTTTGTTCGCATTTGCTACTTGTTTGTAGCAAACAATATGTCGGGAGAAGGAACGTCCAGGCTTAAAAATAACTTCAACGTTAACTGAAAACACAATCACGTATAACTCACGCAATCACACTTCACACCATTGTTACAGTGGTCAAGAATCAGTTTTTTGCAATATTCGCTCTGCGCTTGCGGACGCAAAATTTCTCCGTATCACGATAACATTTAACGTAACGTCGAAGAATGCGGTAATAACAATAAACCATTCACTGCGTAAGTATTATTTCAACGGCACGCATAAATGTACATCGCCTGAGTTGACAGCAGTTGCAAAGGGTCACGAAAAACGCCGCAATAACAACCAACAAGTCCCGATTGAAATATCGCTACGACAAAACAAAATGAATCACTTCCGGCAAAGGCAGGGACAACTAATGAGGGAGGGTTGTTATAAACCGATGTTCCTGTGTTGTGCATACTGTTCGATCAAACAAGTGCTGTGGTGGTCTAACGGTAAGACGTCTGCCTAGTAAGCATGGAGGTCGGGGTTCGATTCCAAGTCGCATCACAATTTTTTTTACACGGGACGATACATGTGCTAGTACAATTATTTGTCTGTGGCAGGTCCCACTTTATGTGCGTGTGCGTCTGGTGCAGAGCTAAACATTGTTTTATTCTTAGTTTTCGGTTATGTTGACACGTTTTACAAGTGTATAGTGCTTCGAAGATCTGCCTTCCAATCTTCAGTAGTGAGAATGATCTTGATTTCCGAAAAGAAAATTACCTTTTTCTTCATGCCTATAATTGGATTATCTATCAGCACTTGGTCGTTTAGTTGAATCTTGAAGATTAAAGTGCATCACTGAAGAGGACAAAGCACTGTACAGCGGAGCTGTTTATTTGATTTCTACATCGGAGTGTTTACGTTCACCAGCTATACTATAGCTTGGAAGCTCGCCGAAGAAAGAGGAAAATGAAGAGCGCAAGGACGGGGTGTAGAGAAGGAGGAAGCCCCGAAAAAAAAAAAAAAAATAAAAAAAAAAATAAATAAATAAATAAAAAAGATTAAAAAATGAAAAGTACCGTTTCTTTAACATTATACAGACGTTATAGGTAATTTTATCAATCGTCTTTCTCCGTCCATTTAAAAATAACATAATAATTATATCTATATAAGTACCACAAGCAAAATGTTCAAATGATTGTATAGCTTATGGGACCTAACTACGGGGTTGTCAGTCCCTAAAGTTACAAACTATTTATGAACTAACTAAGACTAAGGACGGCACAAATATCCATGCCTGAGGGGGCTTCGAAACCCCGACCGTATTGGCCGTGCAGACCGTGACTAGAGCACCTTAGTCTCCTCGGCGACCGCGGCCGACATACCACAAGCGATACGCATACCATAGTCTGGGAACTGCTGGCCTAAGTTAAATGATCAAATGTTTGTAAATCTGTCGGACCAAACTGCGTGGTCATCAGCCCTTAGCTTACAAACTGCTTGAACCTAGGTAAACTAACCTAAGGACGACACACACACCCATGCCCCAGGGAGGACTCGAAGCTCCACGGCGAGCAACAGCGCGCTCCGCAACGAGACGCTTTAGACAGCTCGGCTACTCCACCGCGGCGCTTGAGTTAAATTAGTTTGCAAATCTAGGAGCTGATGACAACTGTAGTTTGATGCCACAGCTTTACAAACATTTTAATATTTGAATTCGATACATGTTTGGAGATATTAGGCATTTTTCCATGTTTTGCACATATTTTACATTATACGTAAACAGGTACGTTGGGAGGGATATTTGTCTGCAAACTGTTTGCAAGTTCGACATCGGCTTTTCTGTACCCAAAAGAATCCCGCGCACATTAAACAGAAGGGAAGGCGAGTGTACGCACGTGGCAGTGGCAGCGGCAGCCAAACCCCGGGCGCGGTGCCGGTGGGATTCGCCGCCGCAGAGGTGCAAAAAGCGGCCGCGAGCTGCCGCCAGCTCCGGCGACGTCTTCCGTGTTGGCGCCTGCCGCGCCAGAGTTAATGAATTAAAGCTTTTAGTCTGATTGTAAGGCGCTAAAAGAGTTAGCACAATTAGCATTTTATACGTCGGCGGCGGCGGCGGCGGCAACAGAAGGCGTGCTAATTGTCTCCTGCAGGAGACACCCCCGCGACGCCTTCCTCCCTCCCCCCCCCCCCCTCTTCCCCACTCTTCCCGCCTCCAGCCGGCACCTCACTCACTCTTCCTCCAGTTCCAGCTCCAGGCTGCTGGAGAAGCTCTTTACCTCTGCGGCTGTTCCGCCACGCCCCGTCGCTTCCACTGCAATCAGTCGTGGCAGCGCGCCGTCGCAGCTGAGAAAGACTCTATGGATATTCGGTACAGGAAATATATGTATACAAACCCTGTATTTATGTAAAAAAATAAAGAAGACATTTTCGCACTCGCTGTAGGAAGCTACAGTAAACGAATCTGTGTTCGCTACAATAACAAAAACAGATAAAGTTGTTTTTATTTAGGTTGCGCCTCATGAAAACGAAATTTTTTCGTCTTTCTCGTATACAGACAAGTTTCGCTGAAGGCATGACATTATCAGTGTTATTTTTTAAATTTTCTTCCTGTCAAATAACAGGAATATTAGCTTTTTCTTCCTGTACAAGAGTCGCGAGGGAATGGCAAAACGCTTTAGGCCGCGTTGAGGCACGCGTGTATCTCGCGGTTTTAACCGCAAAACGACGGCTTGAGTGTTCAGACAGGCGCCGTCCGGCCGCGGTTAGTAAGCGGTTGTCGTTCGCGGTGTGTAGCGGGAATTGACAGTGTCAAAAAGTAAGTCGAAGAAGAAATATTGTCTTTACTCTGGTTGCTTAAAAGAAGAGAGCGAGATTAAGAAAAAGGCAGTACTGGGTGCATCCTATACTAAGTTATGGGCTTGTACCTGCCCAATTCGTAATGTTGTATCCTACATTAAGAATGTATGGAGAAAAATTCCTTTACTGTTTGAAAATGTCAATAAATTCTTTTGATGATCTACTTCAATTAGTCAGGGAAGATATTTCAAGTTCTGAAACACACGAGGCAAACAATATGATTCTATATAAATTGATTTTTGTTCAGTAAACACCTATGCGTTCTTACCAGAAATATTCTTCTTTTACAACTATCTTAATCGTTTCCAAATATATCCAGCAACTCTTACCAAGCTCAGTTTTTGGGAGTTCTATCAGAATAATCATCGCTCTGAAAATCCCATAATACACGTCATTTCTCAGCTTCATCAATAAATAATTCAATATCAGATCAATAGCATTGCAGAGCTTGTGGCACTGAGACGTCCGAACCGCGCGGTGCCCGCAGCCATCCCAAACGCTCCTACAGGATTCCACAGAAGTAGAACCGTGCGGGCGCCGCGCGACTGTATTTTCCGACGGTTGGAATGCGACTACCGCGCGATTGGACTAGCCGCGCGGTCACGTGTGAACAGTTACGACCGCACTCAAGTAAACTAAACCAGCGCGGGCACCGTGCGATTCTGTAACCGAGCGGTTATCGCCGTGTCTGAACACGGCCTTAACATATCTTGCTGCGGAGTAAGCGGCTGCTTCCTGTCGGAGATTCGAGATGCAGTTTACATTACTGTTCTAACAGTTTACCAACTGCAAACAGAGAGAAATTAATGAATAAAACTTATTCACCACCGCCGTGGAGTAGGCGAGCGGTCTAAAGCGTTTCGCTGGGGAGCGCGCGGTTGCTCGCCGTGGAGGTTCGAGTCCTCCCTGGGGCATGGGTGTGTGTTTTTGTCCTTAGGTTAGTTTACCTAGATTTAAGTAGTTTGTAAGCTACGGACTGATGACCACGCAGTTTGGTCCGAGAGATTTACAAACATTTGAACATTTTTTGAACTTATTCACATCGAATATCGTGTCCGCAGTGTTAAAATATTCAGGTTTATATGATTTTACTTCATATGAAATATTTTTGTGTGTGTGTCTGTTGTGTTTCGTGCGATTGCAATATGTTTACACTAACGTAATGTCTCCCTGTTTAGAAGGTAGAAACCAATATTTGAAGAAAACTACCTGTAAGCCACAATAACTAGAAAAGAGCTAATAAACGAATTGCGATGGAAATTTGTTCCCTGCCGTTTAAGAACTGTCGGACAACCGAAACCAATATATTATACAAACCCAAAAAGAAAGAAAGACGGTATTTCACATATAGAAAAAGAATGCAAAACACAACATTCGATGTAAATTAGGTTTCTATATCTAGTGTTCTACTGTTTCAGATGCCCACCTACAAAATAATATTAGTGATTTTAACCGTAAAAATACCGTCGTACGAGTCGTGTCACGTATGTGTTTTGAATATGGCAAGACATCGGTGCCTCAGGTGTTGCGATCTCTCCTCATTTGGATTAGTTAGAAGACTGAGTCTGCAGTTTTCTCATCTTTCCATCCATGTGAACAAATTCAACATATTCTCTGGGAGTCGAGTGAGGGACGTCCGGGTTGGTGACTGATGATACTAGACCATAAAGAATGAAACTTAAAAACTAATCCGGCCTGATAATGTAAACACAAAGACAGCGACAGTAATCAATACGAGCCGGCCGCTGTGGCCAGGCGGACTGCGACGCGCCAGTCACGGTCTGCACGACCACTACTGTCGTGGGTTCGAATCCCCCCTCGGGCATGGATATTTGTGCCGTCCTTAGTCTTAGCTAATTGATAAGTAGTTTGTAAGCTTAGGGACTGATGACCCCGTAGTTAAGTCCCATAAGTTCTACAAACATTTGAACATTTTGGCTATTTTCATACTTCCAGACTCTTGTATGTTCTTTATAGCTGTTTTTGAAGTTTTTGTCAGTCATTCCCAGAAACGAGTGCACAGAGAAGGGATGATATAAATTTGTTCATCAAGAACCAAAATATACATCCATCTGGAGAACACATAGAGATCTCCACTAAGACATACAGGGTGTAACACAAATAACCATAAGTAATACTGAAAATTTAAATTCGGAGAAGCATGTGCTACAGAAGTTGTTTATCACGTAGAAAGGGCTGCATTTAAGAAATTGTAACACAGCAAAGGTCGATAACTGTCATACTATGAAACATAGCAAAATATTGTTTATATCAGAACTGCAATATTATACAAAAAAGAACAAACTTGTATTACATGCCACTGATGATGCTTCACAAATAAAGAAGCGAAACGCGTATGGCACGTAAAACAAAACGCCTTCTAATGCTAAGTTGACAATTCCTTGATGTCGCAGAATGTGTCCAGCCAATCTATCCTTTCTCTTAGCAGGATATGTCAGAAACTCCTTTTGTCAAAAATTTTCAAATGTTTGTAAAGTCTACGGGACTTAACTACGGGGTCATCAGTCCCTAAACTTACAAACTACTTATGAACTACCTAATCCTAATGACGGCACAAATATCCATGCCCGAGGGGGGATTCGAACCCCCGACCGTAGTGGCCGTACAGACCGTGACTTGAGCGCCTCATTCCCCTCGGCCACCGCGGCCGGCTCCTTTTGTCCCAGATACGGATAAGCACCTTCTCATCAGTTACGTGATCTTCCCATCTAATTTTCATCATTCGTCTGTAGCGCCACTTTTCAAAAGCTTCTATCGTCTTTTTATCTGAACTCCTTATCGTCCACGTTTCACTCCCATACAATGCTACACTCCAGACAAATGCTTTCAGAAAGGACTTCTTAACATTCAGTGCGAATTTACTGCCTTCAGATTTTTACTGACACGTTGGTGAAGAGCCCAAACCTAGTCTCCAGACCTTCCACGGAACAGTTCCCTGTCAGAAAATCAGCCGTCACTTTAATTTCAATTACGCCAGCCCGTCGCCCTGCCAGCGGCTCGGTGTTTCGACAGTATGCGGCGGGCACACACGTCGCGGGAGAGCGGCCGTTTTTAATTAGTTCCTCCCAGATGTGTCATACGCCGATACCGATAAGTGCCGCGCTGTATCTGAAAGTCTAATTAAAACAATTAATTCTGTGTTGACGGTTGACGGATAATATGCAGAGCTTCATCCGCAGCAAAGGAAAGTTACGGGAACAATAGCTGCCCGATGGCATTTTTAAACGACAGAGTAAGCGTTGCAGTTACTTTCATACGCAGTCTATCAAATATTCTAACACATTCCATAAAAAATATGGATTCTGAAACAAAAGGAATATTATTTTTTAGCTGTCTACGTTACTTCTTGTATTTGTTTACTTTGTGGTGAGTTTAAGTAGTGAGTTTTTAAGTAATTTTCAGAAGGTATTAAGTAATAAGTTCGATGGGAAATGTGTAATCAATGTCGTCTTCTCCTTCACCGCTCTGGAATAATATATATTTCATTATCTGACAATGCGGCTTCATTGTTATAGTTTTACAGTTTTCATCTGTCTCGTGGAATGTAAGTAAATGTCCGCCATAAGCAGTTAATAAGACTTTTACATCGTTGATTGTAGTTATTTGACAGTAAAAGTCTCTTCCTTATCAACTAGATCGTATGTTCAAATGTTTGTAAACCTATTGGACCAAACTGATATGGTCATGAGATCCTAGACTTACAAACTAATTAAACGAACTTTCACTAAAGACAACACAAACACCCATGCCCGAGTGAGGACTCGAACCTCCGACGGGGAGCAACCGCACGCTCCGTATCAAGGAGCCTTAGAACGCTCGACCACTCCACCGCTGCTATCAGCTCGAAAACTATTCGTAATACTGTTCACTGGGATACCGGTGAGACGTTGATGCACTGAGGAGTGTTGTTAAGCGAAATGTCGCATGTTAAAATGACCGCTATGCAAGTTGTCGGCTAAGGCTAACGAAAAGTGACATTTGTCAATTTACAAAAAATCTGTACCATGTAAATGGTTACATCGATCTTGATACAGGAGTTATTAAAGATTTTTTTCACTGCAAGGACATTCGTTTTTGCCACGCGTTTGACAGCAATCAGTGAAAGAAGTACAGTTTGAAGAATATTCAACCAGTCAAAAATAAAAGAAAACAGAAAAATAATTATACCTTCACCCTGCCCAGAAAAGCTACAGTTCGATGTAACAAACACAAAAAAAAAAAAAAATTATGTAAACGTAGGATACGAGTATGGCATCAAACTTCTGCAATAGATGTTCAATATATTACCATTTTGAGTCTATTCTTTAGCTATGCCGGACCACCGGTTTACAGAATTAAATATCATGGCTTTTAAGCTAGAAAGTTTGACTTAGCAGTTTTGAATCTATTTTTTCCTTCACTGTCATCACATACACGTTCTTGGAATGCAAGAAAAACATTACAGATCATGAAAATTTCGAAAAAAGTATCTACTTGTTTACATATTGATTATACAGTGGGACCTCTCTTGATCATAATTCGCTTCTGAGCCTTGTCTGAAATGCGAAACACTCGTTAAGCAAAACATATTTTTCTTTCATAAATCATATAAAAATAGGATAATGTGTTCCATTCCGAAAAATACACAAAAGTGCGTCCAAAAGAAAGCTGAAGCAAGTCAAAGAAGATTAAATTTACTTCGTTTGAGATAACATAGTTTTATTCCAGTTGTTTAAATGTAAGTCGCAGAATAATTTTATTTGGAAGGGTGTCAGCAGAATATTTTTATCTGGAAAGGGGTCGCAGGTCCAAAAACACTGTGGTATACTACCTGCTAAAGTGTTCCAACACCGTAAGAGCACGCGGGGCTTCCTTCATGGTCGTCACCTCTGTTGCTTTCCTAATCTATTCTGAAGAAATTTTGAAAAGTTTATGGTAATGATGTACCAAGACATCTTCATGATGTGGTTTCTACGTTTCTAGTAAAGGGAACGTAAATTATAAAGGCTGACGTCAGCAGACGAATATCCAGTTAAAGGTGCGAGTTATGTATCAATTAAAAGTGGTATAAATATCATTATTTACAAGTCCTGAGGGTATTTTTCGTCCCGAATATGTCAAAGACATTGAAGAGAAAGGTGAAGCATTGAATTAAAATTTGTAAGGCTGCCGGGAATCGAACCCAGACCTGCGTGCTTACTAGGCGGTAGTCTCACTAGTAGCCCACCACAACACTCGTAAGTACGGCGCCTTGGAACCAGCCTCTCAATGAGATATAAAGGCCCGTCATATGCAAAAAGATGGCGGATCATTACCATGAGTAGCAGCAGTGCAAAAAAGTCTAAGCACGACTTCCCTGCACGTCACAAACTCTATTTCAGCTTCTGTGTTCCAAGAAATATTGCCACAATTATACAGAATCTGAATTAGAATTTGTGACGTGGAGAGAAGTCGTGCTTAGACTATTCCAAGGCGCCTTAATTACTAATGGTAAGACGTCTGCCTACAAAGCGTGAAGGTCCGTGTTCGATTCCCGGCCGCTTCATAAATTTTAATGCAATGATTCACCTTTATCTATAATTAAAACTGGCTTGTAATACCCGCGGATGTGGGTGAAGAACTTACGTCGATGGTAAGAGACAGGGAGTATTTGTCACACTCGCGAACACAGACATATCCAATTTTCGCGTATTCATAATGCGTATTCGCTGGCGGTCTACACGTGTGAAGAACACGTACGGGTCTTCGGCGCTCCACGTGTGGGAGGGCGGGCAGGTGGCGCCCTCCCCTGGCCCCTCCTCCCTCTCCTCCCCCTCCCCCCACCACTTCCCCGAGGCCCCGCCAACCCCACCCCCTCCCCCCCCACCCCTTCCTACGGATGCATAATTCATCGGCCGCCGACCGTGCTGCCTCTCCCGGCGCATTAATTAACCAATTTGTGAACGTCCCGGCCGGCTCCCGCTCTTTCATTCGGCGGGTTTCGTACCGACCGAGCACAGAATACCGAGCCAAATATTTTCTGCGCCCGAAGTAAAGGACACGCGCAAGCCCGCCGGTACTTCTGCGGTACAAGTTTTGCCGTTCCACTTGGCGTTCGATAAGTGATCGCGCACAGTTGGGCCATTGTGCGCGGCGGAGCTCAAATTGGTCATCGTGATAAAGCATTGTATGATGAACTCACGTCGGTTCTTAAGAAGCGGAATTGATTCCTGAATTTATCGGTGATCGGAATGAAATACATATAACACTGTTGTCTGAGAAGGATGTAAGTGATATTGACTACGATGTGAAAGACCAGGACAGTGATATGAGTAAAATAATACGCCACAACGCGAGGCAGTGGGAAAATTCCTTGATAATTCCTCACTTTGATAAGAAATACAAACAGATCTATGCAAAGATGAATAAATAAATATTAATACTCTAGAGAACGTTGATTACGAAATTTTTAAAAGAACAAAGGAAGCACTAGGAATAAGTTACAGCTAACAAGGGAACATCATCAACTCGATCTCATATTTTCTTCAGAAAAAATACATGATCTAGGTATCAACCACAGAAATCAATATCACGTGAAAATTTGGGCCATTTTTTTCAGATACTACGCAGTTACGGTCTCGACAAAGTACAGCTTTTAAACAGCAAAGCAGCTTTCACCATCACTGACGATCACAACTCCACGCCCAAGCCCCGTTGAAGCAATGGAAGTGCACGACGAATGTGACGGTGGTGAAATGGCAGCGTCGTTATCGTCGACGTCATCCTCTTGTAAATCTGCACCGAAAGTCATCCCGCTGTTTTCTTCTATATCCATCACAACGTCATCAGTGGAACTATCTATGATATCTGCAACGCAGTTGAAAGATATAAGGAGAAGCTTAAAGAAAGCGTTATGTATTATCTTTTGCCGTGTATAGTTCGTCTAATAACTGCAAAAAATTATGCTTACCGGTGACGACTGTAAAGAGCTCTAATCCTTTGACATTTCACAGTTGCAAATTAGTCATCATTCCATACCGCTCCTGAAGGTGTCGCACGACAGCCTATGGGTTAACTTACATCGTGAACACAAACATTTCACTGTACTAGACGTTCGGGCATTAAGCGGCCGCAGTGAAGCCGGCTGAGTGAGCAACAACACGAGCGCGCGAATGTTTAAAAGCTGTACTTTGAGGAGGCCGTAACTGCGTGGTATCTGAATAATGGCTCAAATTTTCACGTGACATCGATTTCTGGGTTGATATCTAGCTCATGTATTTTTTTCTCAAGAAAATATGAGGTCGAGTTGATGATGTTCCCTTGTCTAGACAGTTATATCTACAGGGCGTAAATTCCACCAGATTACCTGTGAATTACGATGAGGAACAACTTTAAATGGAAAGAACACATAGATAATACTGTATACTGTATGGAAGGCGAACCAAAGGTTACGTTTCATTGGCAGAACACTTAGAAGATGCAACAGTTCTATTAAAGAACCACACTTGGGCGTCCTATTTTGGAGTACTTCAGCGCATTATGTGATCCAAACCAAGTGGGACTGGGGGATGACATAGAGAAAGTTCAGAGAAGGGCAGCTCGTTTTGTATTGTCGCGATATAGGGGAGAGAGTGTCGCGGAAATGATGCTCGCGTTGGGGTGGAAATCACTACACGACAGGCGTTATTTGTTGTTGCGAGGTGTATTTGAGAAATTTGTTGTTGTTGTTGTTGTTGTTGTGGTCTTCAGTCCGGAGACTGGTTTGATGCAGGTCTCCACAATACCCTATCCTGAGCAAGCCTCTTCATCTCCACATAAGAACGGCAACCTACATCTGTCTGAATCTGCTTACTATATCCATCCCTTGGTCTTCCTCTGCGATTTTTACCCCACACACTTCCCTCTAATGCTAAATTCACTATTCCTTGATGTCTAAGTATGTGTCCTACCAATCGATCCCTTCTTTTAGTCAAGGTGTGCCAGAAATTTCTTTTCTCCCCAATTCTGTTCAGTACCTCCTCATTAGTTACGCAATCCACCCACCTAATCTTCAGCATTCTTCTGTAGCACTATATTTCAAAAGCCTCTATCCTCTTCCTGTCCGCACTGTTTATCGTCCATGTCTCACTCCCATACAAGGCAACACTCTATACAAATGCCTTCAGAAAGGACTTCCTTAGGCTTAAATCAATATTCGATGTTAACAAATTTCTCTTTTTCAATAACGCTTTTCTACCCATTGCCATTCTGCTTTTTATATCCTCTGTACTGCGACCATCATTTGTTATTTTACTGCCCAAGTAACAAAACTCATCTACCTCCTTTATTGCTTCGTTTCCCAATCTAATTCCTTCAGCATCACCTGATTTTCTTACCTGATTTTTCCTAGGAATGTGTACATATATTATTAGCAACACCCCAGATAGGAAGACATGGTCATGATAAAACAATAAGAGAAATCACATAGAAGAAGGAAAGATTTAGTGTTCCTTTTCTGCGCGCTATTAGAGAATGTAACGTCAGAGATATGTTATGAAAGTGGTTCGATGAACCCTCTGCCATGCACTTAAATGTGATTTGCAAAGTAAATAAGCAGTAGTAGGAGATTAATTATCAACAATAAACTAAAATGCAGATACATTAATTAAAGCAAAACTTGGATTGGCACAGAAGAACATGTAGAAGTTTTGAGAGGAATGAAAACGATATATACCTCATAAAAATACCAATTAGTACATAAATAGAAGATCGGATATTTTAGTAACATAACTGAACAGAATTGGGGAGAAAAGGAATTTCTGGCATACTTTGACTAAAAGAAGGGATATATTGGTAGGACACATTCTTAGACATCAAGGAATTGTGAATTTATCGTTGGAGGGAAGTGTGTAGGGAAAAAATCGCAGGGGAAGACCAAGAGATGGATACAGTAAGCAGATTCAGACAGATGTAGGTTGTCGTTCTTATGTGGAAATGAAGAGGCTTGCTCAGGATAGGGTATTGTGGAGAGCTGCATCAAACCAGTCTCCGGACTGAAGGCCACAACAACAACAACAACTCGGGGGCAAAATGCAACTGTTTGTTTTTGTTTAATTTTTAAATCTTTGTAATGAAAGGAAGCGCCAAGGAACAATCGCCACAAGGTGAAAAGGGGGTTTATGAAAACCGCAGTATAGTAAGTTCCTCTGACAAATTGTGTAAGCGCGTAAACGAGCGTCAATATGTGGAGGAAGATATTAGAAACTAACATTTGCATGACATAATCTTTTAGTTTTACAGTTTATCACTTCCAAGCACTGTCTGTAGAGTTATCTTTCTGTTGCTCTTACCAGTATGCATATTGTGACGTTAAACACAGATAACAAAAGAAAGATTACAGTTTTGGAAATATTTATTAAATATAATTATCGCACAACATACTTGTTTTATTTTAAATGATACAACAAAATCATCTATTCTCCCCTGTATTAAGATTCAGGTACGCAACTGTAACAATGGGAACGTGAATTCACTTTATGTTCGGTTTCTGATAATTGCAACAAATTCTAGAAAACATAAATCTACTTTAATTTTTTATTTATTTATTTATTTTTACTTTAAGATGAAACGAATACACCGTGATACAAAAGCTTAATACTTTCCGTTGCGAACAAATGGTATAGGACGATTTTATGTATGCTACATTTCAGTAATATCTGTGGCTGTCGCTTGTGATTTTGTGTGTGCTTGCGACTTACAATTAAACATGACAGTTGCTTAAGGTGCCAAAGGTATTTTAAGATCTAATAAATAATATTTTGCAGAAAATCTAGAAATGGTTCCCTTTTTAATGTCATGGTCTGTCAACTTAAGTAAGGTTGAAGTATTATCAGTTACCTCCACAAGTGCAATACTAGATATATAAGCAACATTTCATTGCCTTTGAGTCGAATGTAGCTATCTTATATCAGTTCCACAGTGTTAGCCCAGTACCTTTTCGACATACATGCATTTACGTACGAATCACTCCGTTTTTAAAGCGGGAAATGCAGCTGTTACTGTTTACGAAATATTTCTTAGCTACACAATGTCATCTATTTTGTAGATGCCCAGTGCTTTTTGCTTGTAACAATAGATAGTGCGGTTAAAAAAAATTGTTCAAATGTTTATAATTCTACGGGACCAAACTACTGTGGTCATCATTCAGACAAGTAACTCCGCGCTATGAAATTTGACCTGAAGTTACAGCCAGAATTTACTTTTGACCCTTAGCATCACTCCTAACAGTGTTTTGTAGCTGTGAAAATAAACAAACGTGCGCCATGGTTACTATTCCAACGCGAAAGCTTAAGCAAGACGGTCCCCGCCAAACAGTCCCAGGACCACACTAATTGTAAACGTTCCACGCCGGTATTCACGACATGAGACCTCAAAATAATTGCCCAGCAGTCTGTTATTACTGTAAGTGCCGGCTAAATAGTCGGCAGGTGCACGGGAGAGCCACAAATCAGTGGTTGTTAAAGGAATTTATGCATGAAATAATTTGCATGCCGTCTCCGGGGACCAGACAGGTGGTTTTTTCCGTCTCCCGGGCTAGATGGCTCTTTAAATTCAGAAACACTCATGACGGCTGATTGCTGTAGTGGTCTCGTATGACGTGTCATTAACAGCAGCTGACTCCTGTCGTGTCGTCTCCCGAGGACAATTATAAGGGACAGGGGACTATTAGGATTTTTTTAAGCTTATTTCTCCTCCACCAGGTGCTGGAGTATCGTCCAACACTCCTACTCTCAAACCCTTCTGCCCGTCAGGAAAACTGTACTGCCCGACTATACCGCAAACATGAAGAAAATTACTTTCCTTTATCATGAACCCGATACCTAAATCTGCAGGGTCTAATCCTACAACCTAAAAGCGAATACAATGTTAAGAAGAAAACAAGTTTTCCATGGACCTAAACAAGACAAATATTCCCAGTAAACATAGGCTCTAAAATATTTTCCTTAGGAGATGTGAGCACTCGCTCGTCTTCACTACTTTCAATTCCGTAATTACAGAGGGTCCAAAATTAAAATATTGAAACATGATTTAGATTATTTAAAGAGACACGTGGGCCGTGCGGAATATTTTATAAAAATATTGCGTAGATCACATACATCTGTTTAAACGATCTAACTCACATTCGTTTTCTTAGGCACTTAGATACTTTGTAATTTATGGTTTTCATTTATTCTGTTGCAAGTATTTGGGCATTACCAACGGCCTACAGAGTTCGTCATTCCTTTGTTATTGTCTTTGCATATAGTATGCAATTAACACCTGTCAGTGAAGCTTGTGGTGCCTCATTCATGATTTTCTGCCTAATAAAAATGATTATGTAAAAAATATATATCGTTCTTTTAAAAGTGACACAGACAGCCAAAAAGTAGATTAGATTATTACTTGTTCCATAGACCATAAATACGAAATTTTGCTATCATGTGGACCGTGTGAGTCTAATAAACGGTGTCTACAAATGTGTACATTTTCAGGATTTTTAATTTTTTGTTTTTGTTTTTGTTTTTCATGTCCTTTCTTAGTGATATTTCATGTCCTTTCTTATTCATCTATAATGTAGAAGGAGTTGCCATTCAGAAATTCTTCTAATCTCTATTTAAATACTAGTTGGCTATGTGTCAGACTTTCGGTACTACTTGGTAAGTGTCCGAAGACTTTTGTTGCAGCATCATTCATCCCTTTCTGGTCCAAAGTTAGATTTAACGTTGAATAATGAATATCACCCTTTCTCCTTGTTTTGTTGCTATGAACACTGCTATTGCTTTTGAATTCGATTGGAGTATAATCGTCATGCAAATTTAATTATGATAGTTACAACAAAATCAGTGATACAGTATTTGTTTGTCTAAGGTTTGTTTATAAAAGGGAGTAACGTCATATTATAGACCAACTTCATTGTCTGATCCAGTTCCGAATTTAAGTTCTTATGTACTTGATGTGGTGTTTATCTTAATAATCATCGATTTAAACTTAGTTCTTTGATGAACGTATTCATGTACCTCTCCAGTTATTTTTAGATAATTATCTACCTACATAGTATTTACTCTTACGTACTATTTAGCTTGTGAGGACAACAGTCAGGATTGGTGCGTCGCGAAGTTTAATAAAATGGCTTCACCTATTTATCGGCTTTTGAGAACCTACAGTTTTTTAGATATCTAATATTTTTGTCTGATGCTTTTTCAATCTATTAGTTACGCGGAATTTTACAATGTCACATATTTTAAACAGCTTTACTAACCGCCATTTTGTTTCATCAAGACGAACTATTGCTCCGGCTTCGAATCAAGCAAAATAAATGCAGTAATCAGGTTTAACTTATACTCTCATTGCAATAACAGAAATATTTATTTACATTAACAGTTAAGTTAATGAAATATTACTTTCACATTAAAACCAGTGTATTCAGGGAGGAGAGATTATTACTAAAAGATTGTTTAATATCTCTTTTGATAAAAATCTTGGAATTAAAAGGTTTTCAAATGTTAATTTGAAATTAACTTTTCATAATTATTGATTTTAACAGTAGCAGTTCAAACTGTTAGTGAACGCGTGTTGGTAGAATTTATTCACAATTCTGGGAAGCTGCAGGACGTACACTTGTCTTAATGCGACAAGTGTTTGCTTGGTAAAGCTTTTACTTTATATTTTTTATCTCTGTACTTAACACCATAAAGGAATCCCACTGTTCCAGAAAGAAAACCATTAGGCATTATCTTTTTTTACGGTGGAACAGACCGAAGCAACAGTCAAGCCATTTTCTGGGTAATTTTATGCGGTGTTCAATAAGCAGGAAGTATATTGAAACGTAAGAGTGTGACCTATGACCCTAATTTTGCGAGGATGACCCCACTAATAAAGAAAACAAACATCAGTGGCGACGTAGAGCGCAGAAACGCCCTGGAGACGTTTATTTTCCATTAAATGCTTTAATACTGTATGACATACAGAAATTACTAACTGACGCATAAAACACGCGGCAAATGATTGTACGGAGGCCACCGCACTCTCACTGCTAACTGAGGAACTGATTCTTACTCTGCAAGTACGGCAGTTCTAGAAAAAAAAAAAAAAAAAAAAAAAAAAAAAACTAGTGCTTACTATGATCTGTCTGTGAATCCAGTCAAACTACAGCTTCCGACATGATGTTTCAATTTATTCATTATTAGTCACTCACACTATCGGCATGTACCGGGTGATCAAAAGTCAGTATACATTGGATAATTTAATAAATCACGGAATAATGTAGATAGAGAGGTAAAAATTAACACACATGCTTCGAATGACATTCGGTTTTATTAGAACAAAAATAAGAAAAAAGTTCAAACAATGTCTGACAGATGGCGCTGGACAACAAAACGTCAGTGACTGCTACCGTGACGGGTTAGAGGTACTCCGATATGTTACACAATCGCATCATCCCCAGCCTGGCTGATAAACACCTGCTGGAATTTACGAGTTGGCACTCCTCCCCATATTGCTAGACGCATGAAAGGCCGCGGTGGAGTAGCCGAGCGGTCTAAAGCGTCTCGCTACGGAGCGCCCGGTTGCTCGCCGTGGAGGTTCGAGTCCTCCCTGGGGCATGGGTGTGTGTGTTGTCCTTAGATTAGTTTACCTAGGTTTAAGTAGTTTGTAAGGTACGGACTGATGACCACGCAGTTTGGTCCGATAGATTTACAAACATTTGAACATTTGAACGCATGAAAGACCTCTTGCGCGCGTCGTTTGGTGATGATCGTGTGCTCAGCCGCCAGTTTCGTCATGCTTGGCCTCCCAGGTCCCCAAACCTCATTCCGTGCTATTATTGGCTTTGGGGTTACCTGAAGTCGCAAGAGTATCGTGATCGACCGGCATCACTAGGGATGCTGAAAGACAACATCCGACGCCAGTGTCTCACCATAACTCCGGAGATGCTTTACAGTGCTATTCACATTATTCCTCGACTACAGCTATTGAATGATGGTGAACGTATTGAGAATTTTCTGTACAGAACATCGTCTTTGCTTTGTCTTAATTTGTTATGCTAACTATTGCTTTTCTGATCAGATGAAGCGCCATCTGTCAGACGTTTTTTGAACTTTTATTTTGGTTCTAATAAAACCCCACCCCATGTCATTCCAAGCATATGTCTCAATTTTTACCTCTCTAACTAGATTAGCCGGCCGCGGTGGCCGAGGAGACTGAGGCGCTTCAGTCACGGTCTGCACGGCGACTACAGTCGGGGTTCGAATCCCCCCTCGGGCATGGATATTTGTGCCGTCCTAGTTCGTAAGTAGTTCATAAGTAACTTCCTGGCAGATTAAAATTGTGTGCCGGAACCGGGACTCGAACCTGGGACCTTTGCCTTTCGCGGGCAAGCGCACTACCGACTGTGCTATCCCGACACGACTCACGATGCCGCCTCACAACTTTACTTCCGCCAGTACCTCGCCTCCTACTTTCCAAACTTCACAGAAGTTCTCTTGCAAACACGCAAGACTAGCACTCCTGGAAGAAAGGATATGGTGGAGACATGGCTTAGCCACAGCCTAAGGGATGTTTCCAGAATGAAACTTTCACTCTACAGCGGAGTGTGCGCTGATATGAAACTTCCTGGCAGATTAAAATTGTGTGCCGGAACCGGGACTCGAACCTGGGACCTTTGCCTTTCGCGGGCAAGCGCACTACCGACTGTGCTATCCCGACACGACTCACGATGCCGCCTCACAACTTTACTTCCGCCAGTACCTCGCCTCCTGCTTTCCAAACTTATAGTATAGTTTGTAAGTTTAGGGACTGATGACCACGTAGTTAAGTCCCATAACTTAAAAAAAAAATAAAAATAAAATATCTAGATTAATCCCTGATTTATTAAGTTTTCAAATTTATACTGACTTCTTGATCACCAGGTACAATTCCATGAATGCACATCAAAATAGTTTTGAAAAGTTTTGCACGACATGGACACGTCCCTCCTTGACCTACGTTGACATGATACAAAAAACATGCTCGTTTGATCAGTAAAAAAAAAAGTAAGCAAACTTGACTATACCTATTCAATTTATCTCAATGCCCTGAAACGGGCGAGATGTTTCAATATTTCTAATTTTAGTACTGCGTAAGGAATGACCGATCAGCATCGCGCCGAATTAACAGCCCTACAATTTCGCGCGTCAGCCGGCAGGAAGGACGACCGCAGCAGTAGCGATGCGACAGCCGGCAGCCGGCAGCTGATAGCTCTGGAAAAAGGCATTAACGCGCGTTACCATCGGCATATTGGCCGCGCCGATGCTGAATCGCCGCCGCCGGTATGAATTAAACATGTAGTCTGGGCCCGTTAAGGACACGCGCACACACGGTGCGCGCGCGTGGGCAGCTAATAGCCTTCGCTTCCGCGGCGATGACGAATGGCCGAAGCAGCCGCGCGCCGGGACGCCGTCTGAACAAACAGCCGCGCATCGGCAGGTGGATTCCGCCGCCAGACCGAGGCTACAATTAACACGCGCAGAGACGGGGGAAACAACACGGTTTATGGAGCGCGGGCGAAGGAAAAGCGGCGCCGGTAAGAGATTCGCAAATTCAATGAGCAACAATTTTGACTGCGACGGCTGGCGGAGGCGGTTGCATTCTTTCTTTTTTCCTTTTTGCGTTTTAATTTGTCCGCTACGTAAGGTATAGGAAGCTAAATGTAGGAACTAAATGGTTCTTTTATCTTTTTCCCTCCGTCTCGCGCTGTCTCTTTTTCGGGATATCCCCTCTTTTTTTTAGGGGGGTGTTCTCTCTCTCTCTTTTTCGTTTCTCCCTCCCCTCTTTTTTTTATTATTTGCGCCCCACACGGGGCTAGCCGCAGCGGCTCGCCTCATTGCAATTGCTAAACGGCGCGGCGGGCAGCTGGCCAGAGGTTTCACATTCGCGGCTGCTTTTGTGTCCGGGAGGCGGCGCCGTGTGCGGGGGCGGCTGTCCGCCGCGGTGACCAAGTGCAAATTGAATTAAAAATGGTGGCGGCGGCGGCGGTGGTGGTGAGGGCGTCGGAGGCGACGGCGTCGGTGGCGCTGGCGACCGCCTCAACCCCCCCGGCCGCTCCCAATTTGGACATTTCGACGGCGCGGTCCCCCTACCCCCTCCCTCTGACTCTCTGTGTGTGCGAGTCCGTGTTAATTCGCGCCCGTCCTGATTGGGGACGGAATCTGCAGCAGAATGGACGGCCCGCCGGACGGACAGGTTTTTCATGCTGCCCCCCCCCCACTCCCCCTTTTTTTTTTTATTTTACCCCACCGGCGCCGTCGCCGCCACCGCTTTTTTGAAGGAGCGCGTTGGAGCCGGCTGGGAGTGGCAGCCGACCAGGGGGTAGTGGGAGCTGGCCGCGTTGGAGGGTGAGGGGGTGGAATAGGAGGAGGAGGAGGTGTTGCCAGCCGCCTGTCGTACGCGTGTATGCCGGTACGCGGACGCGCGACGAGCAACTGCCAGTGGCAGCTTTAGAAACCTAAATTGATGACATTACCGGACGCGAGGGGGCGGGGCAGGAGGAGGTGTGGAGTGGGGGAAAAAAATAAAGGGAAGGAAATGAACGCGCGGCCGCGAAACGAATTGGCAGGCCGCGGCGTTTTCGCGCGGTGTTTGTGAACGGAAATCGCAGCCCGCCGTGCCCGCACTAATTCGTGTCGCCCCGTGCCGCGTCGACGGCTGGGCCGCGGCGCTGCGTCGCTGCGCAGTGATTGTAACCGCCGATTTTGTTTCCTCGATAAAGCGCGCCGAGGAGAGACGTGCCGAAATCTCTGCTGCAGTTGCCGCGCTGAAATTTCGTCTTTGTTCTGTCGTCCTGTGACTGATTTAGCGATGCTTGCGACGGTACAGGCGTAAGGCGCCTACACACGTTCCGATTTATCGTACGACCGACAAGATGTTCAACGAACCAACCAATTGGTAGCAGCCTGTACACGTTCCGACCAACTGCACGCAGCGCCACCCTGTTCTGGTGTCTGTTTCTCGAACTGTTTTTATTTTCGCGTGTTCGCTGTGCAGACGACCTCTGGCATGGAAGTTGGTCGGGAAGCGCCTGTACACGGTACAATTTGTCGGGTGAAGTGGTGAGGGAATCGGAAATCGGGTGTTCAGGCACAACCAACCGACCGACAAGGAAAACAGTCCAATTTATCGGGTGACCAACGAATTCGTCCAATAAATCGCGTCGTGTGTAGGGGCTTAAGGCGCTTTCACACGCTCCGATTTATCGTACGACCAACAAGATGTCCAACGAACCAACCAATTCTTAGAAGCCTTCACACGTTCCGACCAACTGCACGCAGTGCCACCCTGTTCTAATGTCTGTTTCTCGAGCTGTTTTGGTTTTCGCGTGTTAGCTGTGCAGACGACCTCTGACATGGAAATTGGTCGGGAAGCGCCTATACACGGTACAATTTGTCGGGTGAAGTGGTGGGGGAATCGGAAATAGTGTGGTCAGGCACAACCAACCGACCGACAAGGAAAGTTGGTCGGGTAGCGGCTAAAATCGCCCAATTTATCGGATGACCGCCGCGGTGAAGTAGCCGAGCGGTCTAAAGCACCTCGCTGCGGAGCGCGCGGTCGCTCGCCGTGGAGGTTCGAGTCCTCCCTGTGGCATGGGTGTGTGTGTTTGTCCGTGGGTTAGTTTACCTAGGTTTAAGTAGTTTGTAAGCTACGGACTGATGACCACGCAGTTGGGTCCGATAGATTTACAGACATTTGAACATTTTTTTCGGGTAACCAACGAATTGGTCCAATAAATCGCGTCGTGTGTAGGGGCCTTTAAGAGACACGTTCGGGGACACTGAACAGCTCTGAGATAGCTGGAGAAGGATCGGTTGTGTTACGGCGTCAGGCAGTGCTGGACGTCGTGAATGGAGCTATGCTCCGAGCGAGGTGATGCAGTGGTAACACACTGGACTTGCATTCAGGAGGACGTTGGTTCAAGTCCACCTCTGGCCATCCAGATTTAGGTTTCCCGTGATTTTCTTAAGAGGACCTGGACGTGAACGGCCCACATATTCATAGCTAGCTTTCGGTGCACATTACTTTTGATCTATAATACGCTAGGAAGTTGCTATTTTGTACCAACACTGAACGACATAAACTCAAGCTGTAATAGGAAATTTATTTAAATATCTGTTACATTGAAGATGAAAGTGAAGCAACGAATTAAAATTTGTGATGCGACCTCGAATCGAACCCGGATCTCCATGCTTACTAAGCATACGTCTTACCGTTAGACCACCGCACCACTAACGATTAAGGCGCCTCGGAATAGTCTAATTACGACTTCCCTCCTAGTCACAAACTTTATTTCAGCATAATTGCCACTATTTCCAAGGCTCTCCATGCAACGGAATCGCACCCAGGCAATGGACATAGTGGAACATTCATTCTAAGATGATATAAATGACAGTAGTGACAATTATCTATGGAACAAGGAAGCTGAATTAAAGTTTGTGACGTGGAGGGAAGTCGTACTTAGACTATTCCGAGGAGCCTCCATCGTTAGTGGTGCGGTGGTTTAACGGTAAGACGTCTGCCTAGTAACCATGGAGGTCCAAGTTCGATTCCCGGCCGCATCACAAATTGTAATTCATTGCCTCACCTTCATCTTGAATGTCATCGATATATTTGAGACGAAAAACCGTCTCAAGGTTTCTTAATTTATATTTAAATTTATATTTACATCTGTTACAGTTTAAGAATTACAATATTTTGCCTAATACATGTTTTTACGACACACGTTTTGACATTCTGGAACCATTTTCTGGTGCATCGTCAGTCTAATAGCATTTACACTGTGTTCGGCTGCTGTCTCAGAAACACATTATGCCTCTTGTTTTGGAGTATATATGACAAAATAAAACAACCGTTATTACACTTCATCGCTATTTTATCCAAAAGCTGCCGTTAAAATTATATACAGAGTGACAAACATAGATCATTTCTGCAATGTATTATGCATAATTTAAGATACTGTACCATTCTTCAATTGGGCGAAATTTGGTGAACATTGCTAAAACAATTAAACAGATATACGTAACTAATTTTCTGAAAACGTAGTTTCGAGAAAATGGAAAAGATTGCTCAAGTGCTTTTTACTCACTGTATGCTTCTTTCAGAACATTCCAGGGGCATAATCTTGCTGGCCAGCTGCTTCTTTACCCTCTGCAGACTGTTTCGGAAGTCTTTTTCTTACTCTGTACTCTTTCGTGGTGGCTACCGTAGCCATTTGAGCTTCAACTAGTCGCTGACAATCTATCGCTGTCAGAGCAGCTATAATATTATTTGCTGGATGGATGCCTAATTTGTTCATTACTAATTTGTCCTGCTAATTACGTCATCATTGAAACAGATAACAGCATCCATCACACCTATTTTTAGAACTGTCCATACAACAAATACGGTTTTCGGTACTCGTTGTTACACGGAGCTGTTCCAAATCTCATTAGGATTTGGTATAGCGTCATACGGACATTTGGTATTTAATTTTTTTCATCTGCGAGGTCCCTGTATATTGACTTTATTTTTCCCATGATTCAAATGTTCAAATGTTTGTTAAGCTTATGGGACTTAACTACGGGGTCATCAGTCCCTAAACTTACAAACTACTTATGAACTACTTACGAACTACGACGGCACAAATATCCATGCCCGAGGGGGGATTCGAACCCCCGACCGTAGTGGCCGTGCTGACTGTGACTGGAGCGCCTCCGTCACTTCGGCCACCGCGGCCGGCTTTTCCATGATTGTGGCAGGCTAGAAATGTTTATGGTGATATTCCTTGCGCTAAGCATCAGCGTGGCCAGTGTGCAGACACTTCTTCAAAGTGCGTTTAAGACTATAATAACTATTTAGAAGTAAATAAACTATATATCTTTCGAAAAGGGGGAAATTTTTCTTTCAGATGGGAGCATAATTTTTTTCGCTATTTCAGTCATTTTCACGTCCAGGTCCCCTTAAATCTCCATGCAAATGCTGGTATGTTTCCCATGAAAGGGCACGGCCGATTTCCTTCGACATCCATACCCAAAAATCCGAGAGTGAGATCCGTCTCTAATGTCCACGCTGTCGATTGGACTTGAACCCTAATCTTCCTCCCTTCCTCGCTTAATTGAGCTATAAAACAAATACTGTTGTGAGACAAACAGTAGTTCACAGTTTGGTTGCAGTGGACTCAGTCCTGAAATAGGTTACCATAACATTTGTGCGAATGATCGCAGTTGTGCCACCTTACCCTACTGCAGTCATATTATGAAGAAGTGGTTAAGCATTAACGATTCTGATTAAAAGCTGAAGTTTGGAAGGAAATGAACTGTTAAAATATAACTAACGACCGTCAGTGAACAGTAGTTATTCGTAACATTACTTTGTTACTTCTCGGCATCCTTTGCAATTGAAAGAATTGCGGATTATACCTTTCACTTCTGCTACAATTCTAGCGGCATAAAATCTTCTAAGCACGGCAGTATTTTGAATGTGCTCCTCCGCTCCAAATACACATTCAATACACAATCGTTTTGAAGAATGTTTTTACTACCCAGCAGCTCGGCGACGCTGCAGTTGCCGAGTTGTTGAAAATCACTGGGATACAGGATGATTCTTACAATGAAGAAAAGAGCAACCAAACACATTTCAAATGTGGTCGGTTGCTGTTTTCTTCATTGTAAGACTCATCCTGTATTTCATTAACACAACCACGGGCTCGAAACGTCAGTTTTTGACGAAAAAGCAAATCAGTGTGAGTTTGTCGACTCTGGCGCTGGCCTCTGGTGTGAGAGAGCCCCGGTGTCGGAGCTGATCGATGGCCGGGACACGGATTCATCTGGCGACCGCGGCCGCGACCGCGCCAGGCGCCATAAAGACACGCGCTGCCGATTAACGCGCGCTGCCTGATTAAAGCGGCCAGCGAACCTGTCTCCCCACCCCCCACCAGCCAACACGCTGCCAACGCCCCCGCGGGAGACAACGCTGGCCGAGCGGCGTCACGCGAAGACGGGCTGTGCGCCTAAATTGTGTGCACTTATTGTACCTTGACTATACTTCCACTTAGTAAAATAGTTTAACTTCCACCTGAAACATTCGGTATACTAACTTACTTGCCACGCGGGAGTAGTCGAGTGGTATGGGGCGCCACGTTGCGGGTCGCGCGGCCTTCCGTGTCGGAGGTTCGAATCCTCCCCCGCTCATGGTTGTTTGTGCTGTCTTTGGTATAAGGTAGTTCATAAGTAATTTGTAAGTTTAGGGACTGATGACCCCACAGTTAAGTCCCATACGCTTTACGAAGATTTGAACTTTCTTGGCTGGGGTGTGGTTGAAAAACTGTCGTAATTCTTCAAATTCAAATTTCTGTAAATCTATCGGACCAAACTCCGTAGTCATTAGTCCGTAGCTTACAAACTGCTTAAGCCTAGGTACACTAGGTATACCCATGCCCCAGGGAGGACTCTAACCTCCACGGCGAGCAACCGCGCGCTCTGCAGCGAGGTGCTTTAGACGGCTCGGCTACTCCACCGCGGCTTCTGGTTGTCCAACAGTTTTACGTATTGAGCTCAGAAAGTACCAAATTACATCGCATTTTGTATGTGAGCAAATGGACATAGCTAAGCAGGGAGACGTAAGAAGAGGAGAGGAGTTGAGAAACGAAGAGAAAAAGTTGTGTGCAATGTATGTGAGATTCATGTACATAGGCGAATACATACATAAAGGGCAAATATACAGGGTGAATCACCTAACACTGGAACCGCAAATATTGTCGACACGGAAAGTGCGATTGATGTGCAGATTTCACAGAATAGATTGGTAGTAAAGGACTCGTATTGGAAGCCAATAAACGGATTGTAAAAGTACCAAGAAAGTGTATTTTTATGCAAACATACACTTTTTCAAATGGAACAATGGTTGTTTCTATCACGCACTGGAATTTTTGACACCAGCTGTGTACAAAGAATTTTGAATGACAATTTTACCATGTTTAGTTTGGCAGCTACAACCATTCAAAGTTTAGGGGGCGGAGGCTATGACAGCGTAGCTGACTGGTTGGTGCTCCTGAGACAGTGGTCCGTGCCCCAGGGGCTAGCCACTCGGCCAGTGAGCTACGCTATCGCAGCCTCTGCCCCCAAACCTTTGAACGGTTGTAGCTGCCAAACTAAACGTGATAAAAATGTCATTCAAAATTCTTCGTACACAGCTGGTGTGAAACATTGCAATGCATGATAGAAACAACCATTGTTAAAAACTGTATGTCTGCATAAAAATTACACTTTCTGAGTAATAGTACAATCAGTTTGTTGTCTAAAAATACGTGCCCCCCGAGTACCAGTCCATTCTGTGAAAACCGCATAATATATGTATGAGTGTATGTGTGAATTACTCGGATCTCTTTCCATATATTATGTCGAAAGATTTGAACCGAATTGAAGGTAGTCGCGCGTACTGGAGCGCCGTGTTGCGGTGCGCGCGGCCGTCCGCCGTCGGGAGTTCGTATCCCCCCTCGGGCATGGATGTTTGTGTCGTCTTTAGTGTAAGGTAGTTCATAAGTAGTTTGTAAGTTTAGGGACTGATGACCCCACAGTTAAGCCCATTAAGCTTTACAAACATTGAACATTGATTGAATTGAACGTAAACTGTTTGTCTCATTGAAATGAACACTGTGTGTTTGTATGCATTTATCTTATATCGAAGTGGCTATAAGACAATGAAATATTTTCCAGGAATCGCCATATAGGCTGCCCTATAAGACAGACCTGTTGTGTGGGAAAAGTATCGGCCTACAATATAAACCTGATTTACAAGGAAGTCTTTACGTCAGGGGTCAATAACTAACTTTTCCAACGCCTAACATGTAGCATGCCCTGCATGACAAGTGTGTTGTGTGTAGGATTAATACCACCCTGATATCCAAGATCACTTGCCTGGTTCAAATATTTGTATAGCTTATGGGACTTAACTACGGGTTCATCAGTCCCTAAACTTATAAACTACTTATGAACTAGCTTAACTAAAGACGGCACAAACATCGATGCCCGAGGGGGGATTCGAACCCCCGACCGCAGCAAATTATGATAGGTAGAGAAGGGCATGGATGGTATTAGAAATAGAACGGATAGAAGAAGGAAGGAATGAAACTTTGAGTTTAATGTCCCGTCGGCAGCGTGGTCATTAGAGACGGACGGACAAAAGAGAAGGGTGCAGGAGGGCAAGGACACACACACACACACACACACACACACACACACACAGAGAGAGAGAGAGAGAGAGAGAGAGAGAGAGAGAGAGAGAGAGAGAGAGAGAGAGAAAGGGGGGGGGGGAGACTGTTGGGGTGGTTGGAATGTATGAGCATGTGGATGAACAGAGATGTGTGCAATACATTTACAGGGATTAAATCAGTATAAACATAACCCATCAAAATGCATAAGATCAATTAAAAAATTTCACACACGCAAGGATAAAAGGAAGAAATAATTATAAAAAAATAACGTCTTCCATTATCTGCTCGTTTAATCTTTCAGCTCTCTTTTCAGGTTTCCCTATTTTTCTAAACCACCCCTGTATAATAGCACAAAGAGTTAATAATTAGAGCCGGCCGCGGTGGCCGAGGGGACTGAGGCGCTCCAGTCACGGTCTGCACAGCCACTGCGGTCGAGGGGTTCGAATCCCCCCTCGGGCATGGATATTTGTGCCGTCCTAGTTCGTAAGTAGTTCATAAGTAGTTTGTAAGTTTAGGGACTGATGACCCCGTAGTTAAGTCCCATAAGCTTAACAAACAGTTGAGCAGTTGAGTAATAATTAGAAACAGGACATTCATTTCTGAGTTTTAGCGAGACTAACGCAGCGCTGTTCATTTTTATACGGGGTGAAGCGGCAAGTGGAGGCGGCCGAAATGAAGGGATTTCGTGTTGGAATGTGTGATCGGTAATGACGTATTACCCCACTGTCGTGTCCAGAAGTATACAGAATGTAAGTGTAAACTTCTCCCTTATGTAAAAAAAAAAAAAAAAAAAAAAAAAAAAAAAAAAAAAAAAAAAAAAAAAAACAATCTTAAACTTTTTTCAGTTTACAATCTGAAAGCAATACATCTCAAAAAAATTATACTTTTAGGTCCCACTGAAGATGCTTTTAAATTAAAAAGTGAAACACATCTGGGAGAAATAAAATCAATTGCAGTAAACACAAGTTTTTTTTTTTCTCCATCTTCACAAACAAAGATTTCCGGCGCTTGCTGCGGAATGTGGCCACCGAAACAAACTTATTAGCAGAAACTATTTTTATATTTTTCGCACAATTTTAAATATGGCCATTTTAAAACTCTTTTAACAGTTATTTTCATATTCCGGTTGACGAATGACTTCCATTACATGGCACCCACTGAGCTGAGGAGGGGCAGCTGCACGTCAGCTGCGAGAAGCGCCCTCCGTCCCGCACATAACAATGACTTGGTGAGTGTCGATGCAGCCGTGCGGATGGGACACAAGTAAAAGCGCGCGGCCGCAGTTGCTGGAAGAGGGGAGGGGAGGGGAGAGGGGGTCGTGTGGACGCAGGCAGCCCCTTGCAGCCGCCTCTCCTCTCGCCAGGCGGCAGCACCAGCGGCAAAAGACGGCGCGCGGCGGTAAACACACGCCGACGTAATGGCAATTCATTAAGCGCCGCCGCTGCTGCTCCAACGCTCCCCCCACCCCCGCCTCTCCTCTTGCTCCCCCCACCCCTCCGCCCCGCCTCACCCTCTAGCACGTGCTCGCCACGGCTCCCCTTTTCCTTCTCTTCTCGTCTCGTCTCCGGGATACCTCTGATTGTCGACTGCAGAGAAAAAAAAAAGAGGCACCGTCAAATGCTGCGCCGGAGCAGGCATTTGCGTACCCACCTTTGATGCCCACGTCTTCTCTCCCTCCGACGCAGGGGTTGCGTGTAGTATTAGTACGCATTTATATCGACTTATTCTTCCTACCATTGCACCCTTCTCTCAAAACACTTCTACGCAGCGACGTTTTACAACCTTCCTGGCACTGAGCTAATCGTCGCTTTTGTGGACACTCACTTCATCCTCCACAAATTCTTCTTCGGTTCCTTTCACACTCAGTAGAATTTTTTCATTAAAATAACACTATCCCGCTCAGACACAAGGTTGTAGAGAGGGACGTTTAAGCTACAAAATACATACAGTAATTCATTACAAAACAGAAAATTAATTTATTAAATAACCGTGTACACTATACACAGAATATATGACATCAACAGCGAAAGGGCAAAGTTGAAAATGTGTACCCAGCCGGGATTAGAACCCGAGTCTCGCGCTTTCTAGGCAGTTGCGCTGACCTCTACACCACTGAGGACACAGTGATCACCGCACCTGCAAGGACTAGCTAATCACGCCTCCCGTCAGATACAAATTCCCAGCTTTACCCAGCCCACAGTACTCAAACTCGTAGTCACTATGTACTAATTCCCGTAAGAGTAAGGGCTTCAAATTTTGTTCACCCCTCGCCACTAGCCATTAGTCTTATGGGAATTAGTACATAGTGACTACGAGTTTGATTACTGTGGGCAGGGTAAAGCTGGGAATTTGTATCTGACGGGAGGCGTGCTTATGTAGTCCTTGCAGGTACGGTACTCACTGTGTCCACAATGGTGTAGAGGTCAGCAAAACTGTGTAAAAAGAGGGAGACCCGGGTTCGAATCCCAGCTGGGTACACATTTTCAGCTTAGCCCATTCGCAGTTGATGTCATATAATCAGTGAATATGACAAATCAGAACGAAATTATAGAGAATTTTCCCCTCTACCAATTAGGTTATTCAATTTTCGTGTCAGATGAACGGTTCGTTTGCAATTACAATAATATTACAAACGTCTTTTTTTATATTACTACCGTATATTTTATGTCCGAAAAATTTGAAAAAGAGAGATTCTGGTCTCTGGCGGCCTACAATGATGTCTCTAAAATTTGGTGCTGATCGGTTGAACGATTCGTCTTAAAAACAGGGAACACGTTGCGGACAGACAGACAGATATCCGTAAATCGCCGTTATTTTTGCAACTATGTCTCAAACTATACGAGATGTGAAAAAAAACCATAAGAGAGCAAAGTTGTAGAGAATGTCCTCCTCTATAAATTCGGTTATTCAGTTTTCGTGTCAGATGAATGGTTAACCGGTTATTTTCAATTAAATTTTGAGCTGTCAAAAGACGATCGCAAAGACCAAAAAAATTGAAAATATTGAAATAAAATTTTATGAAAAATCATAATGCCTCCTAAGGCCACAACAGCATAAATTCTATAAACAAAATGTATAATTTTTCTTATGTCAGGAAACAGAGGGTTAAGGCAAAGGTAGGGAGGGAGTGAGGGAGAGTAAAGGAAAAAGCACAGCACGGAAACGCAGCCCTTGTCCAGGGGCCAGTAACGAGCGCACGCAGGGTGGCAGCCTGCAGTTGCGTCACACAATTTGCGAGCGCGCGGCGCGGCGCGGCTGTCGTGCCTTTGGCGGTGGCCGTGCCTGCCTTTGGCCACTCGTGTCGGCGAATCAGCGCCGGCCATCGTGGAGTGGCGCGCACTCAGCGCGAGTGGCGCGCCAGTAAAAGAGACGCGCCGGTGACAGATAGTGGCGTGCCCGCGCCCGCGCCCGGCCGCCACTGGCGCCATTAACGGCGCGTGATAAGCCGCCAGCGATACGCATCTGCCGCGCGACAGCCCGAGCGCTAATGAGCGCCGCGCAGCGCCGCGCCCTCTGCTCCACTCTGCACCGTCCAGCCGCCACTGCTGGCCGACGGGCTCCTCTCGTGACGCAACTAGCTCCCCACACCTTTCCAGAGGCGTTATATTCCAATAGTTTTAGTTGTTAAGTCTACACCTTCCAGTTTGAGAGTGCGCAAATTGTGTATACAGGCTGTTCCAACAGGCTGCTGCGAGCACGCGCGCGCACGAGCGCTCACTACGCCAGATGGGAGCTGCGGTGCTGGGGCAAGCTGACGTCACGCAAGCCACAACTTGGCTGGTATAAGCAACACCACCTCGAGCCACAGTACTGTCTAAAATATTATATGGCAGCTGCGTTTGGGGCCTAACTAGTGCAACACAGGTTGCAAGAATACAAGTAGTCCGAAACAAGACCCTGCGTTGGATTCTAAGGGCAGTCCGCTACACCAGGAATGTAGTCATCCATGAAGCACTCCGTATGGATACCATTATGGAGGCAATAGGTAAGAGGGCGACTAGGATTCACAACAAAGTGGACCGCCTTCGGCATACCGTCCACAACATTCAAACACTAGGAAGGACCATTTCATTACCCTGGCACAGATATAAAGTGTCACGATCCTTAACTAATTAAATGAAAAAAAAAACTTTTTTCGGCGATGTCGATATTTAAATTATTAATGTATTGTATCATGTACTTGAAATTGTAAAGTTTTAATACATCATTTGGGATATCTTACGAACCAAGATAAAGTCCCACACGAGTCGACCCCCAAAGTTTATTGTGAAATAAAGTAAATAAAGTTATTATGTCCCAAATAAATTGTAACCACATGAAGTGGAAATCGTCAGCTGACGATGGGACTTTTTTTTACCTTGTTCCATAAAAAACACGTCGAGAGAAGCCCGTACCACGTCACAATGATCAGGCCGCGGCCTCCAGCTGAATGGCAGACCCCTGGGGCAGAGCCGTCACCACCTAGAGCAGCGGTCAGCAACTGGCGGACCGCGGTCCAGGTCAAGACCGCGGAAGGTCAAAAACAGAACCGCCAAAATATTTTGAAATTGAAAGTTACATACTCAAAATTATTTAAATAAAACGTTTCTGTAGATAACAATTCGTTTGAGAGATACCCATATACATTTTTTAAATAGAATTTTACTATTAACTGCTGAATAATTAGAATCCTTTATTATAGGCAGATTAAATAGTTGTCACGAGCGGCTGCGCAAGCTGGCCGGTGATCCGCATAAAAGCTCTGTACACACGAATGCAACACAATAACTTTATAGCTGAGCGGTCTAAAGCGTCTCGCTGCGGAGCGCGCGGTTGCTTGCCGTGCAGGTTCGAGTCCTCCTGGGGCATAGGTGTGTGTGTGTTGTCCTTAGGTTAGTTTACCTAGGTTTAAGTAGTTTGTAAGCTACGGACTGATGACCACGCAGTTTCGTCCGATAGATTTACAAACATTTGAACATTTATAAGCAACACCACTTCGAGAGAAGGCCTCACAACAGCCCGTGCCACGCCAAAACGATCAGGCCGCGGCAACGCCGTCTAGAAACAAGATCTCACAACAAGCACGTGTACGTCACACCGATAGCCAGCCATGGCGAGCTCAACGGATGACGCTACGAGGAAGTGTGTTGTGCCTCAGCGGCCAGCCAGTGAGGGTCCGAAGGCAGCCTCTCGGTATGACGTGACTCGGACTTCTTGTGAGGCCTTGTATCTAGACGGTGTTGGCCGCGGCCGCCAGCTGAATGGCAGGCCGCTGGGGCACAGGCATCACCACCTAGAGAGAAGGCCGCGGCGCTCACGTGTGACGTCAGGCAGAGTAAGTTGCAAGCGCATAGCTGACTGGCTCGCTGCTTCGTCACAGTGAGCCGTGCCCCAGCGGCTACCCAGTCAGCCATGCGCGCGCAACCTACTCTGCCTGTCGTCACACGAGAGCGCCGCGGCCTTCTCACTAGGTGGTGTTGGCACAGCCCACTGCCTCGTAGCGTCCAGCCAGTAAGCTGGCGGCCGCGGCCTGGTCAGTAGCACGGGATGTTGTGTTGGTATAAGCAACACCGCCATGAGGACAAGGCCTCAGAACTGGCCTTGCTTACGCCACACCTAAAGGCCTCGGTCGCTAGATGACTCGCCGGCCGCTGGGGCAAGCCCAAAGCCTCGAATCGGCAGGCCGCTGGGGCACGCCCACCGCCTCGTATTGGCCGGCCAGTCAGCTAGCGACCGCGGCCTTTAGGTGTGACGAAAGCAAGGCCAGTTGTGAGGCCTTGTCTTCTAGGTAGTGTTGGTCTAAGTCAGGGGTCGGCAACTGGTGGACCGCGGTCCAGATCCGGACCGCGGAAGGCCAAACCCTGGACCGCCAAAAATATTTTCAAAGTATAAGTTACACATTCAAATCATTTAATAAATAGTTTTTTCTGTAGATAACAATTTGTATAAAAGCGACGCTTATAATTTTCCTAGAATTTCACAATTAAGTGTTGAATAATTACAACCCATAATGATTGTTATAGGCAGATTAAATAAAGGGTTGTCATGATGTGCAACGCTGGAGAGTATGCTGACGAGTGGTGGCAAAACGGAGCAAGCTGGCCGGTGATCCGCATAAAAGCCCTATACACGCGAATGGAACACGAGAACTTTATCTAACGAACCAGGAAATTCCATAAATAGACATCGTACTCTGACAGTCTCTGAAACCTCTATTTAAGCGATCGGGGCATATCCATTTTTGTGCTCTTTTGAGATTTCTCCAGCAGCAGAACGGATGGATATGGCTGCGATGTTGTTTTAGCTTTCAAAGTGATTACTCCAAATGGAGATAACGGACTTGCACAAGAACGATATTTCTTTGCAAACGTATAAAAATGAATCCACTGACGAATGACCCGAAAAAAAAAATGAAAACTGCAAACAATTAGCCATCTACCTGGCTACCATGTTTGGTTCCAAATATATTTGTCAAATTTCATTAAAAAATTAATTTCTTCAAGAATAAGTATCGCTGAAGATTAACGGCCGCCTACCTTGAAGACACTATTCGCATAAGCTCCTCCGCTTGTGAACGTAACTTTAAGAAACTAGCCAAAGACCGTAAATGTAATTTTTGCATCGATTTTTTTTAAACTAATACGCACAATTCATTGTATAACATTAATTTAGTTAAAATTTAACAAATAATGGTGTGTTTAATATATGACCTATTACTGGTTTTTCAATGGAAGCTTGACTACATATTTTATCTTGTACTTTTTGTGAGTGAATGTAAAGACAAATCAATAGCAAATAATTTAAGTTTTACTGGATTATTATGCATTTTTATTTTACATCTTTTGTATTTCACATTAGTTAAAAAAAAAGAAAAAAAAGATTAGGAATATGTGGTTTTACTTCTGGACCTCGATAAAAATTTTCAAAAGTATCCCGACCCCATGGAAGATTACTTGCCGACCTCTGGTATAAGTCATCACATGCGCTTCCTTCGTTCTCGTCAATGGGTAGTTGTGACGACATAAAAAATAAAAAGTCGCGAAAGCCCAGTGCCTGCTTTTTCAGATTTTTATCTCTTCACCGCAAGTTGTATGAGTCAGGGGAAATACCATCCCAAGGTAAAACGAAATACACAATAACAGAAAACAGTATTTTAACCTATGTACACATTTCTATCTTTATAACATCAATAGCTTAGTTAAACAGTGCCCTACAACACTGTATTTAAGAAACATCAATAATGGTGCTTAGCTTTGGTTTATTTTTTGTAAGGGTAGTGGCTAAATTTTACAAACACGAAAACTTATAAAACTCCTCCTGAGATCTGAAACATCATCCAAATACAACAAGGTCTCCTATTCCCTTTGAAAATAATCCTGACAACTTTACTTCATAGTTCTTAAAGTTTCCACTACTAGAGTGCACTGCCTTTATTAAAATGTGTTCCATGGTAAAACAGTCCCAATGTACAACCCTTTCCCCTATATAAAAATGGGAAAGTAGTGCCTTTTAGCGGACAGATTGGAGTCTTGTCATTTGTAAATGTATGATGAAAAGAAGAAAAAATAAAAATAAAAAAGTAATGAAATGGACGAAGAGATTGCGGTGCAGTGGTGTCTCGGAAAGTCTTAAGAGGCGCGCGCGCGCAGTAAGTGCGGACGCAGTGAACTCACGCCAAGACTTCCATTACTCGTATTCTTCGCGCTGCACAGCTCTCCATTAAGCCCCGCTGGCTCGCATCGGAATTTATGCCCGCTTGAGAGAGGGCGTTTGTGTGTGTGAGAGAGAGACGTGTGTGCGTGTGTGTGTGTGTGTGTGTGTGTGAGCGCTCTTCGGTTCGTCGCGCGAGCGGCGCATTACTTCCTTTTTGATTACTCGCCGGGCGACAAGCCCGAAATCGGCGGCCGGCGCGGTGCAGGGAAATCCCCGGCCCCCGACCCTCCCCCCCCCCCCTCCTCCTGCCGGGCCCGCGCCTGATTGGCACCGGGGCGCAACCTGGCGCGCTGATTGGCCGCCTGATTGCGCTCGCTGCCGCCGCCGCCGCCGCCTCGCTTCACTCTTGGGCTGTTCTCACGTGCGGCGGCCGCGCCGGCCAGACAAATCGAGTTTCTGCCGCCCCCGCCTCCGCCCCCTCCGCCCCCGCCGCCGCCCCCGGCCGAGGGCCCCGCCGCCAATTACGGCCGCCAATTACGGCATGTGCGGCCGCCGCCGCCGCCGCCTCTGTCTCAGCCAGACGCACTACTTCATCAGGAGGCAGGTGACGCCGCCTGCGTCGTGCCAAAGAGTCCACACAAATCAGCAGACGCACCCACGCCCACTGTGCCCGCGACAGCCCCGTGTGTAAAGTGCGTCTAAAACCTGTGAGCTGATTTACGTACCTTCTTCGTTTCCGCCCGAGGTATTTTATTTCCGACGAGCTAACCCTGCAGACCTTGCGGTTTGCTGACACCATACTAGCCGGCCGCGGTGGCCGAGAGGACTGAGGCGCTTCAGTCACGGTCTGCACGTCCGCTACGGTCGGGGGTTCGAATCCCCCCTCGGGCATGGATATTTGTGTCGTCCTTAGAATAAGGTAGCTTATAAGTAGTTTGTAAGTTTAGGGACTGATGACCCCGTAGTTAAGTCCCATAAGCTTAACATTTTATATATATATATATATATATATATATATATATATATATATATATATATATATATATACCACCATACTAATTCTGTGAGAGATGCCAAATGACGTGGAAGAGCGATTCAACGGAATGGGTAATGTCTTGAAAGGAAGGTATACCATCAACATTGTTTTCGTTGCGGTTTTCAGTTTTGATGCAGCACTCCACGCTACTTTGTGCTGAGCAAGCCTCTTCATCTGAGAATACGTACGGCATTTTTTAATCTATCGGGCCCAATTACGTGGTCATTAGTCCGCAGCATACAAACTACTTAAACTAAGATAAAC